>OW121847.1:155664376-155996122 GCA_933228895.1 Platycnemis pennipes | reverse complement strand
AAAATGAAAAGACCAGTATTTTTCCGTTTTTTGATCCGTCAATTATTTCTCGAGTTATAAGCGGCGAAAAACTGACGTTTTTAACCCTTTCGGAAAAGGGGGCGTGGTGCAATCTCTGACGTATTAGACTTCGTCCAATCACAGCTGAGCCCGCGAAGCTACTTTGCCTTACCGCAATGGGGGAGACACAGCTGACCCTGCCAATGGAAGCCATTGCGACAGGATCTGTGCGAGCAGACCTTCCGAGAGCCCCCTCCACTCCCTTTCCATCCCCTAAAAAGCAGTCAAGGACGGGAGGAAAATGACGTCAATGGTATCAAACCAGTTTCTTCGGTGGGCGTCACGTTTTGTTTATTTAAATTTTTGATTTATGAGTGAATGGTTGTGGTTAGAAGACTAATTTTTCACTAAAATTCATTTTTCGTTTCCATCTAACGGTTTCGTGTGCAAAATTGCGATTTCGGTTCCGACTAAACGCCCCCATTCTGCGGTGTTGGTAACATGCTTCCCATCTTCTTCTGCAACCTTGGGAAGTGTTTACGGGGAATAGCTGTTATGTTATGAATGGGAAATTGGCCGAAATATTTACGCTTTGCATGAGAAAGACTAAGACTATGAGAAAAACAAAGCAAAAGCTTTAAGGGATGCCGGAAAGGAATAATAATTATCCTCTCCAGCACCTTTGCGAGAACGTTTTACTCGTCGTCCCTAAAAATTGAACCGCTTTCGTTAAAGAGATTTAAAAAGAGAAATGGGATTATGCTAATTGAATTTTTAAAAGAGCTTGGCCAAAAAAATTGCAAAAAAAATTAATTTGCTCTTAACCCAAATGTTTTTCCGGGAAAGCGGGAGAAGAGAACAGAAATTAAAATGGTTTTATCTTGTCGAGGAAGTTTTGGGGAAGGATAACTTATTACTTGGTATTTTATTAGCACGACATTATTACGTTGCCATTCTCCCAATATTTCTTGTCTTTCTCATTTGTATTGGATAAATATTTCCCCGAACATTTCTCTATTCATGTATGCATACCATCGGCTTATTTTCAGTCCATTAAATTTCCCATTTCCATTATCCATCTTCCTCTCTATCTTAGCATACTTATTTCAATAACATTAGTTATATACGCAATACCCTTATTCACTTATTTCACGTACTTTATCGATCTGGTCGTCATATTCTCATGCAATATATGTTTTCGCCCTTCCATGGCGAAAAAAATGACGTTAACCTTTAAAATGAGTTCTTTTCAACCATATATTCAATATTTACAAATTATGGTCATAGTGTTTGCAACCGAGAAATCAATCAATTTTTCAGATAGTATTCATATTATTCTTAATGTTATTTGAAATGCTGCAAAAATATCACAGTAGTTTAAATATTATTTACAACACCTATAAAACCTAGATGTTTAAATTGCTATCGTCACCATCACCATCGCTGGAGTTTAGTTCTGAGGCTGGTTTGATGAAGTTTAAACATTATTATTCAAGCATTGGCTAACCACATCATGTTAACGTAATGTTTCTCTTCTGCGTTCAAATCTTCATTTTAACATTTATTGCCTAATATTCTTCCGAGCTTGTACATTTCTCCCCCGGGACGTTGCAAGCTGGGAAGCGTGAAGGGGGAGACAAGAGGCCTTTGAGGAAAGAGATAGAGGGAGGAAAGCACAATGAGCGATTGTTTCTGGAGAGACGCTTGACGCCCACTCTGCCGCGTGTCCCACGCCCCCGGCTTATGTCGCGGTGGAGTCGGCGGACGAACCCACACATCAGCAAACGCGTACAAACAAACAGACAGACGGTAAGATGCGGATAGAGAGGGAGAATGGAATATCGTCCGAGTTGGTTGCCATGGAAGCGTGGGCGACCGACGAATGAGAGAATGGGGGGTTTGTTTGAAAAACTATGGAGGGAGGCAGGACTGTATGAATCATTGCGAAGGGATTGGGGGTGCAGGGGAGGGTGTGTTTTGGAGAGAAAAAGGAAGGGAAGGACACTATTTCCCCCTTTATGCACGAACAAAAGACCTTGGGAGTCTGAACCAGGCACGTGGGAAGAGCATTTGTGGAGTTCTCTGACTGTACTCCCACGCAGTGACACTACGCCGCAGGTCAACTGCCAACAGCGATAGTGACTGTGACACTGGCGTGAATACGAGTGGCTGAAGCATGCACTTTGAATGTGACATAGCGCAGATTCGTCAACGCCACTCAAGACTTCATTTTATAGTGACTGGTTAAATGTGTTCAAAGTTAGAACTCAGTTGTGGATATGTTGTTCTACCTTGAACTTTCATGCTAACAAACCGACTGTTTTCTCTACTGTTACGTGCCCGAAATGTCAATAATGCCACAGAAACTAAAATTCAACGTCAGCTGACATCCATAACTATATGCAAAAAAGGATTAAAATTTACTCTTGAGTATGTTGCCAGACAGAAGTTTTTTTTGTTCTACAGTTCCTCTTTCTCCGCCAACATCGATTTTAGTTACACCCAACGTGCTCGATTTCGTTCAAAGCCCTCAAATTTTTCATTGAAAGATTAAACCTAAAAAAAAAAATAAAAATAGCAATAAATGCATAGCTATGAAAGTATTTTACAACGGTACTGAAGCATATTTACGCCCAATAAGCAACTCCCTGAAAATACAGATTTATCGATAAAGAAGGATATAGGCAACTTTGCAATTTGCAAATACGCTCCCGGAGAACATAAGATGCAGTAGTTGTCGGAACCACAGTAATAATCCCAAACACATACGCTACATTCCTTAAAATGTAATATGCTGATCAATATTCTCAAATAGGAAACAGACCAGAGCATTCCAAGTAATCTCCGTAGAGCCGGCTAATGGTGAACAAATAATTCCTAGAGCCGCTTATCCTTCGAGCAGCTTGTTCTTGCCCTTCCAGGAAAATATATCTCGGTCATAATAAATGACTCAGTTGCTGGGCTATTTCTCGATCGAGGTAAGTGTTCAAAATATAGCATATGGCATTCGATGACCTAAATATTTTTTGTCAAAAACCAGGGCTAAGGAAAGAAATCAGAGACATGTTTCCGTGATTTCCTTCCAGTTTTAGGAATAAAAAAATTTGCCCGAAGACCTTAACCTAGACCTTTCCAATCTTTCAGATTCTCGCTACTGCAGTGGAGATCGGAAACATTTGTAAAGGGACGGTATGATAAACTTATTAGCGTATCCGGTCTATTATATGAATTAAATTGGGAATAATTGTCAGATCGCAGTTTGAAATTTAGACTTAATGTCTTAAACAAATTCCAAGACCATATTTTCAGTGATGATGTTAAAAATATTTTGCGGACCCCAACTTACTAAGGTAGACTAGACTATAATCACAAAATTAGAGAAATTGATTGCCGAACTGACAGATTCAAAATGTCCTTTTTTCCTCGTACTATTAGGGATATGAATAACGGTAAATATATCCAGTACGAGTGTAGCAATGGATAACATTGGTAGCTGCATGTTGGTATAAGGACTTTAGGCTAACCCAACTAACAGCATGTTTTTGCATGTATGCTTTGCTATTTTTATCTTTTTTTTAATAGCGTAGTTTTGAACAGTACATATACAAGTACTAATCCTTTTTATGCATGATATGTAGTGCATGTTTGGTGAGAGTTCACCCCCTGCCATACACCTTTATGGTGGCTTGCAGGGTATTATGTAGATGTACTGAGGGTAGAGTAGGCAGAGGCTATCTAGCACTCGGACTACGTTGTTTTTGAATATTCCCATCTCACCCAATCAGACAAAATGCTTCGGTGTTTGTTCCTTATCTGGTAGTTATGCCGAATCTCTTTCGTGTCGCAATCTCCACCCACATACCCCAAACCGCGATCATCATCCCCCGTACCCCTTTTGAGAATTTATTGGCCATTAAGGACACCACCGTTCATTTTCCGCAAACGATTTCTCATGCAATAAATCTCAGCAATAGCAACGGCTATTTCGGTTGGCCAACTTCACGGCTCTTGAGGTCATAAAATCAAAAGCATCCAGAAGCGAAAGAGGGACGTGTAACATTCCTCAGGATGAAGTGATACACCTCTTCCCCATCCATTTACCCACAATATCGTGAGAGGAAAGATGGTGATTGCAAACCATTGTGGATTGCAAATAAATCAAAACTAAAGATGGATCGAATAGCAGATTTCTCGAACTCGAATATACAATACGAATCATGATTCAAATTATCGATCATAATTAAATAATCATAATTCGAATATTCAAATATCTCGAATTTCGATACCTCGACTACTCGTACAACAATTGACATGCTAAACGTTATTATCTTTTTTTTAAATCGTGACTAGCGGTGACTAGTTTCGGCGCGTTTTTTTTTACGGTGAATAGGCAACGGTTTTTCTGGAATTCCATTGGTTGCAAGTGTTGTCTTCCTAACGTTATATTACGAGGTAAAACCCATCAACGGACTCTTTATCTACGATGTTTTTTCCTCGTGGCATATATGATGTAATTCATCAACACGCCAAATATACCTTATACCATACTTATTCGAGATCTCTATAATATCAAATTCGTTTAGCACATTTATTCGAGATCTTGAGGATCGAGGATCGAATTTTTTCTAGCATTCGAGGTATTTACGGGAAGTATTCTCACATCTCTAGTCAAAACTTATAATTTTACCATGATGAATGGATCGTCAGGATTAAATTATTGATAAAAATCGCTAGGACGAAAGAATAATAGTAGTTGGTAAGTTGAATTCCAGACCTCTTTTTTTTAATATATGGGTCATATGATGATCATATCGTGGCTCCCCGAAAGGACACTCCCTTCCCCATCCGATTCATTTCTGGGAAGTGGCCATGGCTTCTCCTTACCATCGCTATATTTATTTTTTTCATCTCCAAAGCCCCACCCTGCACACACAATACCTCTCACATGACCTCCTAAAGGTGAAAGAGCTCTCTCAGAGGCAAAATTGATCGGAACGATTAATTTGAGACCATATAGTTGCTTGTTTGCAAGTTAGTAGTGCATGCTTGGTGATCTTCACCCCCTGCCACACACCCTCGCGGTGGATTGCAGGGTATCATGTGGATGTAGATGATTTTTCGGGAGTTCAGGTCCTTTTTTTGAAACTGAAATAATTTTAACTTTTGGCCGACGTTTCGGTAAATATAATTTTTCCTTCTTCAGGGCTTAAGTTCTATAAGGTGAATTTTTTGTTTTGCATTGTGACTTTGGTGCCTTTTCACAGCGAGCAAAACGCCCATGATATCATGGGCTTCATTGGAAGTACGTTGCTTTGTATTAAGGATGAAAGCATTCATATTCCCTGAAAAAAAAAACAAATTCACCTCATAGAACTTAAGTCCTGAAGAAGGAATAAAATATATTTTCCGAAACGTCGACCAAAAGTTAAATGTTTTTTCATTTTCAAAAAAAGGTCCTAAACTCGAGAAAAATCATCCATATATTTAATAATAGTAGTACTTATTCCTAGGAGAAGACCAACGGGTAATTTCATTTGAGTGAACAGTGTGTTTTTGGGCAGGGGTAAGAATGTAAACAAAGAACGGAGGAGGCATGGAGGGAAACCCGGCGTTGGCCACAGCTTACTCTTGGCGAAAGATCCCTTGGGATACTTTGTTTAACAAACCATCCGAAGGGCGTGGTAATACACTCAATTTTGTCTCCACAGACCAAAACAACTGAAAACTGAAAACGGTATTCCGATTAAAAGACTCCTCTGTCACTGCCGGGATTCGAACCTAGGCATTCAGGATAGGAGGTCAGTACCCTTGCCACCACAAAATTATGAGGATAAACATTTTCGCAAATTATTACGCAAAAACTCCGCCGTGAGTTAAAAAGCTTAAGTAATTGAAATAAAACAACGACGTCATGAAGAGCGCTCCCTCACTTATACACTGGGCTGAATTATTTCCCTCGTTCAAAAACATGGCTTGAAGTCCACGAAAAGCACTCAGGGAATATGAATGCTTTCATCCTTAATGCGAAGCAACGTACTTCCAATGAAGTCCATGACATCATGGACGTTTTGTTCACTGTAAAAAGGCACCAAAGTCATGGTGCAAAATTCATAGGAAACATTTTTCTGGACTAGATTATTAAATGAATTAAAATGGGAATCATTGTCAGATTGTAGGTTGAAATTTAGACTTGATCTCGTAAATAAATTCCAAGATAATATTTTCAATGATGACGTTAAAAATATTTTGCGAACTCCAACTTACTGTGGTAGGCTGTAACATAATCACAAAATAGGAGAAATTGATTGCCGAACTGACAGATTCAAAATGCCCTTCTTTACTCGTACAAGTGATGGATATAGGGATAGATGTAAATATATCCAATAGCATAAATACAAATCTATCAATGGATAGCATTGGTAGTTGCATGTTGGCATAAAAACGTATTTTAATCTTTCTTAAATTTTGAAGGTTAGACTAGAATATAATAACTAATCTTTTTTATTCATGATAAGCAATGCATATTTGGTGAGGATTCACCCCCTGCCAAACACCTTTATGGTGGCTTGCAGGGTATTATGTAGATATAGATGTAATCATCTTGGGATCAGAGTCGGTGTTTTTTTTTGCGAACACCACGTAACGCCCTCGGCGTTGTTACATCGATCGCTGAACTGGAATACCGAATCTCTTTAAATAAAGCCCCAGGTGAAGTTATCGATTTGATTTTCTTCTACATCTACATCTACATAATACCCTGCAAGCCACCACAAGGGTGTGTGGCAGGGGGTGATTGCTCACCAAACATGCACTACATATCATGCATAAAAAAGGAATAGTATTAATATAGTAGTCAGAACTACACTATTTAAAAAAGATAGAAATTGCAAAGAAAACATGCAAAAACATTCTGTTAGTAGGGTTAGCTTTAAGTACTCATACCAACATGCAGCTACCAATGCTATTCATTGCTACTCTCCGATAGGACATATTTACCGTTATTCGTATCTCTTATTGTGCGAGGGAAAAAGGACATTTTGAATCGGTCAGTTAGGCAATCAATTTCTCTAATTTTATGATTATGGTCCAGTCTGCCATAGTAAGTTGGGGTTCGTAAAATATTTTTAACATCATCACTGAAAATATTGCCTTGGAATTTGTGGAAGAGATTAAGTCTAAATTTCAACCTGCGATCTGACAATGATTCCATTTCAATTCATTTAATAGACTGGTTACGCTAATATAATTATCGTATCGTCCCTTTACAAATCTTGCCGATCTTCGCTGCACACGTTCAAAATTCTTGTGTTGCTCCTCAGCCACCGATTTTGCAGCGGTATACTTCGATTCTGTGACCTCAATAGGATGCTTCGTCGTCATTAGTCTGCATAAATCGCACATTGCGTTGAGCGATACTGCGTCACGTTGCTTGCTTAAATTAACGACAGCAACAATGGAAGTGCAAAGAGAAGCTTCGGTTGACCTACCGCATATTGTCACATTTTTCTCATACTACTGTCAACTCGATTGAAACGAAAGTTTCCAGTTCCTTTGGTTCCGTGGTATAGGAGGAAGGCTTCATCCACAAAATAACCTGTAAGCGAGCATAAAGGTGTGCGGCAGGGGATGAATTCACTCCAAATGTGCATTGCATATTATGCATGAAAAGGATTAGTAATTATATTGTTTCCTTCGATGTGGAGTTGCTCCTTACGATTCGAGAATCGAAGTCAGACTTCATGTGCTCCCTTACACTGACCCTAGCCTCTTAACACCCGGGCTAGGTGGGTTCTTCAATATATACTTAATATATTGAAGCTATATAGTAGTAATTAGTAAATATAGTAGTAAAGTATATACTTAATATATTAAGCCATGTAGTAGTAATTATGTTCTAGACTAAACTCCGCAATTTAACAAAAAAGATTAAATAGTAAAGCAAGCATGCAATAACACACTACTCGTTGGGTTAGCTTAAGGACCTAATACCAATATGCAACTAACTGTGCTATCAATTGAAACACTAGTATTGGATATATTTACCGGTATTCATATCCCTAATTGCACGAGAAAAGAAGGACATTTTGAATCGGTCTCTTTGATAATGAATTTCTCTAATTTTGTGATTATGATACAGTAAGTTGGAGTTCGCAAAATATTTTCAACCTCATCATCATGGGCCAAAAATCTTAGGATTGGTTTAACGCAGCCCTCCACTCGATTCTTCTATCGGCCAACCTCTTCATATTAACCTAATTCCTCTCTTTCACGTACTTTACGACCTTTTCTATGTAACTCATACGAGGTCTGCTTTCCCATTCTTCCCGTTGACTTATTCTTCGACTATTGTCTTCATCAGGCCATCGTGTCTTAAGATATGGCCGATTAGGCTGTCCCGTCATCTTTTTATAGTTTTCAGCAGACTTCTCTTTTCTCCCACTCTTCTTAGGACGTCTTCATTTGTCACTCGGTCTATCCATATTATCTTCATCATTCTTCGGCAGTACCACATTTCGAATGCTTCCACCCATTTATTCCCCCCTGCTGTCATCGTCGATGCCTCAATGCCGTAAAGAAACGTATAAGTATAAACTACAGATATACGTTCTGATGAGTTGCTTCCTTACTTCTAAGCTCGTATTTCCAGATCTGAGTAGATTCTTCTTTTGATAGAATGCCCTCTATAACTGGGCTATTTTACTGACTATTTCTTTCATGTTTCGTTCATCGTTAGTTACTCTGCTTCCCAGGTAACGGAAGTCTTTCACCTCTTCTAGTTTCTGTTTTCCTAGTAAAACGTTGGTTTTGGCCTCTTCTCTCTTGCTGCACACCAATATCTTAGTCTTCTTCTTATTGATCATCAGCTGATGTCTGGCCATTGTCCTTTCCATGGTTGTTAGCATCTTATTCGGACCCTTTCCATATTTATCAGCATGTTATATATATGACTATAACACCCATCTTTTCGCCTATCTTTAACTGCGCAGAGGAACTCGGCTATAATTCTCTTCGCCCCTGTTCCATGTATGTGTCCTGTTAATCGCAGCATGTTGATCACTTCCTTCTTGTCTCGTCCATTACTAGTTATTTGCCTTCTCAGGTATCAATACTCGCTCAACTCTTCTAGATTTTGTCTCCCAAGTTGGATTTTTGCCTTGCCTTCTGCTCTTCTCTTGCATACTAGTACTGATTTCGTTTGGCATGATGCTTCTAACCTTTTTTCTGATTCAAAATTCATTCCCATCTAATCAGTTTTTCAAAGCTTATTTTAAAAAAATATTTATGCTATTCATACTGATTCATCAACACTGCATATTTCGGCGATCGGTTTGGACTACGCTGACCGGTATTACATCAAAACCGTTCAAAAAAAACGACTTTTCCGAATCATTTCTTAACAACAATGCACCACTAACGTGCAATGTTTTAGTCATTCGAAGCCTATTGTTAGATACCTGTTTTTATGTTCTTGCACGAGTAACTTAGGGTAATTAATGGTCACAGAATGTTTAAATCTGTTTTTTCCAAGACATTTGCAACATTCATGCCAAAGGTTTGAATCAAACGCGCGATTTTTGGTTTGCAATACCACTGTGCCGTCGTAGCTTCAGCAGTCGGTCGCAATATGGAGGAGCACTTTTTAAGTTTCCTACCGAGAGTTGGGAAGCATTTAAAAATAATTAGAAAAGCAGGGTATTAATGCTTACTCTATGCAACTATAAATATCTTAATGGCTCAAAGATACTTGAAAGGCAGTGAAAAAATAATTTATAACTCAGCCACGAAAGGATAAATTACAGAATTCTCCTAAGTAACGAGTTATTGCCGAGCCAAAAATCCCTTCCCGAGAAAAACTCAGCGCATCCTATTCACCGAAGTAACGGTCACGGGATGACGTTCCGTTTCAATTATCTTAAAAGCATGACGCCCGTTAATTTAATTGACTCCTTTACTGCCATTCCAGCAAAATAGATTTATCGGAAGACTCACAGCAAGGCAAAAAAGAGCCTCTTTCCCACACCTCGATTAATGAATGGCTTTGGGAGATTTATCAGTGGGGCAACAACCGGTCGCAAATCAATTCTTTATTTTTTGCTGTTTTATTTCTCCGCTTTGGACTCTTCCTGGTCTGTTTTCCAAAGAGAGCAGTCATGGATATCGTTCACTTACATGACGGTTGGTGTGAACGAAAGTTGGTTTTCTGTGGACACAAGACCTCATATTGGTTTACGTTGCCAATATATGGGATCCTTAAAGAATAGGCTTCAATAATGAACTTAAGCGTGGTTAGCGAAGATCGGGAAGATTTGTAAATGAACGGTATGATAACTATATTAGTGTAACCAGTCTATTTGATGAACTGAAATGCGAATCATTATCAGACCGTGGCGCAGTGGTCGGAAATCGAAAATATCTGGCCAAAAGTCAAAAATTGATTTTTTCAAGCCAGGAAGTTCAAACTTTTCATAAATATTCTTAAAAGACCTGTGCATTCGATATTCTAAGGCAATGTCCTTAGTACTCAACAATTAACAATTTGCATGAGGTCAAAAATGCACAAATTTCGCAAAAACTGTCTACCCTCAATTTTCTCACGAAATCTAAATCAAGCCCTTGCTGAACCTTTATGGGTGATTATTTGGAATGAAAGGTGATGTAATTGGATGAAACAGTTCCTTATCTTTGTTTTAATGTAGTCTACTTACATTTTTGTTATTATTTACCAAAGATATTAAACACAATGGCGGACCCTGATTTTTGGTCAATTTTTTAATATATGTGGAGAAAAAGTAAATTGCATCGCCGAGCATCACGGAGTAACTTTTATGGGGAAACTCAACAAAGCTTCCATAGTGCGAATCCGATGGGTTATGCTGCGACCGTTTGCGACGCCGAATTTCACATCAGTTTTTCGATCGCGCGGTCGAGTCTGGTCCAATCCGCCTGCAACGGGGCGGCAACGTAACAGCACAACGTTTAAAAATCACAACCGAAGAAGATACATGTGGAAGATGCCAGGAGACAGAGGAAGATTTCAAATAGACTACATTTTAGCGAAGTAGAGGTTCAAGAATCAGGTGTGGAATCACGGATGTATCTTTCGCGTTATCACAGTCTTTATGGTTAACCCTTACCCCTAGATTAGCGCAGGGTTTACAGTAACCGACTATGAAATTCGCTCCACTGATTGTGATAAGCGATTTGAAGTGCCGGGCGAACAATGAAGAACGAAGACCACGTTCTCTCTGACATAAGTTAAATGAAAAAAAAACGATAACGCTAGCGCACGCCTTATGAAGATCCATGATCGAGGCCCAGGTGAAGGACTGCAAAAGTTATCCGGGTGCAGACATCGACAGCGACCATAATTTAGTGTTGATGAAATGCCATCTACAAATCAGGAAATTGAAGAAAACAATAACGAACATTTGGCAAGTAGAAAAACTGAAGGAGACTCAACATCTGTTGGCATTTCAGAAAGCAGTAGGGAACAACATCGGAGAGGACCTGACTGAGAAACCAGTAGAAGAGCGTTGGGAAAACATTAAATGTGGACTACTGGAAGCCGCAAAAGAAGTTCTTGGAAGAAGAAAATTTGTTAAGAAGAAGCCATGGATCACGGAAGAGTTCTTAGTGCTGATTGAAAAAAGAAGGAAGTACAAGAATGAGAAAACTGAAGAAGAGCAGCTTTGCTACAAAGGAATAAGTAACGAAGTAAGTCGCAAAGCCAGGAAAGCTAGAGAGATGTGGATGAAGAATCTATGTGAAGTAGTACAAAACAACCTTGCACTTGGAAACGTGGAAGGTGCATATAGGATAGTGAGGAACCTCTTCAAGGAACGGAGCGCAAGATGCAATGCCATAAGAGACAAGAATGGAGAACTTTTGATTGAAAACGAGGACAAAGTGAAGAGATGGAAAGAATATCTGGAATAGTTATGCAACAAGAACAATCTCAGCACGAAAGTTATTGAAGAGGAGAGCGAAGTCGAAAAGGATGGAAGGTGGAAATTCAAGAAGAATGGCATCGTAAGTAGTCTGCTCTTTAAGAAAGGCAACAAGACACCCAAATTTTAACAATTAATTGATGTCCAATCGAAGCAACGCTCAAATATAAGTGGTTTAGGGACCAGGGCCTTCCGGATGGGAAATCAGCGCTGGATCCACCAAGCTGACTAGAATCACTATATCCAAACGGGGATGCAAGTGGCGTGACAAACGCACGGAACACTCCCTGAAAACCAAACCAAATGCTAAGGCACCACGGCAAATTTGAACAAAATGCATAGTGGTACACAATGCTTGATATGGTTTCATAACGTGCGCTCATGCGTAGAGAAGCTATGTTCGTTAAAAGATGTTATGACAGGTTGAGTAGCGTTTCAGAATGAATAAAAGAATTAGGGTGGGAATCATTATCAGAGTGTAGGTTAAAGTACAAAATTAATCTATCAGAGAAATTTCAATCGGATAGCTTTACTGAAGATGTTTAGCACATATTAAAAACACCAGCGTATTATGCTAGATTCGATCAGACGAACAAGATTAGAGAGATAGATTGTCGTACTGATAGATTCAAAAATGGCATTTTTCCCCCGTACTATAAGAGAATAGAATAGGCAGCATAGCAAAGGCAGGGGAAATATTTTGGAGTAGTCTGTAGTGCATGATGCATGTATTAATCCCTTAAATACCTACTATAAATACCAAAAATCTAGTGGCATGAGACCCTATAGTTGCTTGTTTGCATGTCGGTAGTGCATGCTTGGTGATCTTCACCCCCTACCACAGACCCTTGCGGTGGCTTGCAGGGTATCGTGTAGATGTAGATGTAGAATCACGTTCCTTAAAGCGATCTATCTTTCATGACCTTCTGATGGTACGGGTTCATACCTATTTGAAGTACTTTTACCGTTATAAAAGCTCATGCGCCATGTTATTTTCATCTCCGTGGTGTTCCTACCGCGAAGGTGTTTATCCCGAGGCATTTGGCAATCTACTTCCTCAAGGTTCCCAAAGGTTTAGGGACGCCAATCATCCTACTCGCCACGCCCCTTCTCGGCGTCATCCAATTTCCCCTTCCTCGTATCATTTCCTCATCGGATGGACTCCACCACATTCGCTAGGAATCCCTCGAGCCTTTGACCCTCGGACCATATCCCCCAGAATCTGTGTGGCCCCGACCCTAAGGGTTACTTTATGCAAACATAAACAGGTATCGGCGTAGGCGGTTTCCCACAAGTGTTTGTTTCGCTTCCCAGAGAGATCACAAGAGGCAGACAGATGGCATTTGTGCGCGAGTAAGACGCGATCGAGGAGCAAGGTCATCATCTACATCTATACTACAGTACCCAGCTAGCCTCCGCAAAGGTGTATAGAGGGGGGGGGTGACTTATCAACATGCTGCACCACCATTTGAATGATGGACTTAAATGACCGCATTTCCACTTTGGGTGCTACGTCAGCTAAATTCACTAAAAATGCAATTCAGATTCAACTAAAAATTAGGTTTGATCAGAGCACTAGACAGTGTGCAGCGTAGAGCAGCTAGGTTCCCCTTAAAGAAAAGTGACCAGCAGTGGTAACTAAACACCGAGCTGATACCGGAGAAGGCGTGGCAAACCCCCAAAAGTTCTTGTGCCTAACCCTATTGCTAGTAATTACCTTACTGATTATACTGATTTCACTTTTCACTAGTTAGGCCCCACCTTGAGTATGCAGCCAGTGTATGTCAGCTCGACAGTGGGCAGCGTAGAGCGCTAGGTTCGTTAAAAGGTGTTACGTTAGGCTGAGTAGTGTTTCAGAATTAATACAAGAAATGGGGTGGGAATCACTGTCAGAGTGTAGGCTAAAGTACAGATTAAATCTATCAGAGAAATTTCAATCGGATAGCTTTACTGAAGATGTTAGGCACATATTTAAAAAAACCAGCGTATTATGCTAGATTCGACCAGATAAACAAGGTTAGAGAGATAGATTGTCGTACTGATAGATTCAGAATGGAATTTTTCCCCCGTACTATAAGAGAACATAATAGGCAGCATAGGAAAGGGATAGGTAGGTGAAATATTTTAGAGTAGTCTGTAGTGACAGAGTGAGACAATATAGTTGCTAGTTTGCATGTTAGTAGTGCGTGCTTGGTGATTTTCACCCCCTGCCACACACCCTCGCGGTGGATTTCAGGGTATCGTGTAGATGTAGATACTCAATAGATGGCCTCCCTTCCATCATGTAGAGAGACGAATTCTCAGACTTATGAGGGATCTTCTATTCTGGTGCATTTCGGTCTGAAATTGGCGAAGGGAGATTGGTTATCGGTATTCCTTCTGTTGTCGTAACAATACGGGCTCAGAGGAAGTCAGGCGGAGGAATACTCGAGCCGATAAAAGTGAAATTTGCTTCTCTCGTCCAATTTTCTCCACTTTCTCTCCCTCTCCTTTCTCCTCTGCCGTTTAGCTAGCGAAAGGAGAAGCACTATTGGAGAAATTTGATTAAAATTTTTCTATCGAGCCCCTATACAGCGGAGAAAGTACCCGGTGGAAAGATTTCGATTCTTGGATAGCGCGAGAGGGCAACTGAAGATTCGTCGAGAAAGGAGAAGTCAGCGCTGAGTGGCGAATACGATCGACGAGTTAAAATGGTCCACTTCAGGGCTCTCAAAGGTCATTCAGGATCGATGGTAAATAAGGGTCGACGTTGGAGAAATAGTCCTCCGGGCCCCTTTTAAAACTCGGGAGCACTTCAGCCCCTTAAATTCAGGAAACCAGCGTTTAATCTCATACCAGGTTTTCGTAAGATCAAGAAAAGTTTTGAGAGGGCACTCACGAATTCGATTACTTTTCAGTGCCCAAATTAATTGTTTATCTCACGGAAACCTAAGATCAGGGAAAGAAAAATCGACTTTTCATTCCCTTCAATTGGCAAAAAATCTTGGTAAAGAACCTCGGCATGTAATTTCATCACCTGCTTTTATTCAAGCATACTAATTCGGAGGATTATTTAAATTAGAATAATCTATCTATATATATATAAATGAATGTACAGGGTGTTTAAATTTTAACCGTTTAACGCACCCTGTTTAAATTTAAACAGGTATGTGTGTGTGTGTGTCTGTATGTCCTTTATGCATTACTACACCATTCATCGGATCACCATGAAACTTTGGGAAGTTGTTGAGCACATTCCCAAAAAGAGGACTACGGAATCGATATTTCAATGTCGATACTTTATCGATATAATATCGCAAAAGTATCGATAAATCGATACATAATTGATAAAAAATTGAGGTGAAATTATTTAGTTTTTTAAAAGGAATGTATCGTTGCAATATCGATACTGTATCAAATGTATATAATGTGTTTGTCCTTTATGCATTACTACACCATTCATCGGATCGCCATGAAACTTTGGAAAGTTGTTGACTACGCTCCCGCAAAGGTTATACAAAATAGATAATTCAATGTCGATACTGTATCGATATAATATCGATAAAATATGGATACATTGATACATTGTTGATACAAAATTGAGGTGAAATTATTTAGGTGTTTTTTACCAAAGTTTTATAAAGTATCATTACAATATCGATACTGTATCGATACAATATTGATAACTTCATGCATTACCACAACATTCATCCAATTTCCATGAAGCTTTGGTTAGTTGTTTGTTCACTCCATGAAGGTTTGTACAATATCGAGAATACAATATCGACACTGGAGACGGGATGTGCATCCCATTGAACTTGCAATTCATTGAAACACTCACGTGCAACATATTCAAATCATCCGGCATGGGACAAATATTTCAGAAATGCCAACTTATTGCTTGGGATGAATGCACAATGGCGCACAAAGCATCGCTCGAGGCTCTGGATCGATCATTGCAAGATTTCCGTTGAATCCTGAGACCATTTGAGAACGCATTAATATTGCTTGCACGACATTTCAGGCAAACATTACCTGTAATTCCTCGATTGACACTAGCGGATGAAATAAATGCTTGCCTGAAATATTCTACTTTGTGACGACATGTAAAGACGTTAAAATTATATACAAATATGCGTGTCCAGCTGCAAAACAATCGATCAGCTGAGATATATTGTATACCCATAAGAATTGTGAAATTAAACGTACTATAAACGTGCGCTTTCCTTTTAACCAGATTGAGCCACAGCAACGCGTGGCCGGATCAGCTTGTATTCTTTATGAAAGCACAGGATGGTGGAAATAAATAGCTGCCTGGACCCGACCTTGTACCTGAGGCAACATTAATTCACTGATGGATTAAATTTTCCCTCGTGATCAGAATTAATGATTGAAATAAGAGAGGCTCTGTCATCTAAATCATAATTAAATTTAACAAATATTTTGTGGGCCAGAGGAATACGTTAAATCCGCGTACTGGCTGTAATTTGCCATTAAATTCTCTGGATATAATTTCATATAACAGCCGCTAATTGTACTACATATTTGCGTATCCTTAAAATTATTGGGCAATATAATATAGTTATCCTGTGACACATTGTGAGGTAATAAGAGCATAACAGAAATGCCATTAGTTAGTAGTGGCGTCGTATGAAAATGGAAATAAGATAAAAATCAAGATGTTAGTGAAATAAAACGGTGTTTCGGAGGAATCATTGAAACAGGGAATCTTCCAATGAATGCATATTTTTTCAAGTGGCTAAATGAGCTAGCATTCGGCCGCTATCAAATATTTGATTTTATTAATTAAGAAACCTGCGAATCAAGATATGACTTTCATTATTGTAAATAACCAGATAATTAAGGTAAGAGAAGAACCTTCGAGTCTAATATCCTTAATTTCAAGAACCTTCGAGTGATAAATTAAGGAGATAAGGAATCTCTTAACTCCTTGGTAGGGTTTTAATTTGAAGCCGGGCAAGTTTAATTTCACTCTCCCTCAGTTAAGAAACTTCTGGCAGGAGAGGATTGCAAGTTTTTCCTCCTTATGAATGGTAACTAGGCATTTAACGTTATTTATTCAAATGGATGCAAATTTCAATGAAACTGTTAACAAAAACACTCATTATTGCCTTTGTTTTTAATTTTTTGTACAGAAAAATTCCCGAAAGCAACTTTTAATCATTAAAATTATGTATTTCAAAGATTTTTATTCATCATTTCCATCAAAAACGGATAACTAGAGAGAAGATGAGCCTTCAAAACTGCCATGAGTAAGATTCTTTTGCTAATTAAAAATAGGGGGAAAAGTTCCGTTCTCACTCATAAAGAGTCGAGGACGAAAAGAAAAAAAAAAGGAATTCCTATAGAAAACTCAATTATTTCTTTATATTTCAGTTTGTAAATGGTATAATGATACACAGTTGAATAATCTTCCCCTAGAACATGAGCAAATTTACGATAAATACACAGATATTTAAGCGACCTTTGACCTTAAAGACTGGATACTTTACAAATATACGCACAAGAAATTCTATTTTAGAGTCAAAAAGTTTATTTATGAATAGCCATAATAACAATCATACATGAAAAAGAGAAAAAAAGACGATTCTTCTTTGCCATTGGTAATATTGCAAAGCAGAATCAATTATTGCCATAAGAACGGAAGGCAATAAGGCATAGACTTTATGATTCTAATGGTTTAGCTAGGTACTAATTATTAAGAGGAGGCGACTGACAAAGAAGGTTATTTAGGATTGGTGGATAATTGGGAAATGGTAAGAACGTTTCAGGAAATATAGGAAAGTCGGAGAGAAACCCGGCGTCGGCATAAGGTCGGTCTTAACGAAAGGTGCCAAGGGGGCCACGGCTTAACGACCTATCCAACGGACGAAGTAATGAACCTGAAATGCCCTCCACTAGGAAATCAAGTATGGACCAGTTAACCGCTGAAAAATGCGTCATTGCCGGGAATAGAACCCGGGCCCTCGGGATGGGAGGCCAGTACTCTAGGCACTACACCTACCCGATCCCCACGATTCTAATGGCGTGTGAAATTCATTTGGATATAATTTATTATCGTAATAATTCCAATGTGTTTCTGAAAACTTAAATACAGTAGCCATAAAATTGCATTCACTCAACTCTAAAAATCATTGATATTCACATAAGTTTTACTGACTTTCGATAGCTTGACTAAAAAGTTATTCTTTGGTGACGCCTTCTAGTTATTTGAGTATAATTAGAAAGCACTAAAGAGATTATTTCACAGCTATTGCTGATACCTTTCTATGAAATCAGCTACTTTTCCCTTGTAAGACCTCATTTGGAATATGCTGCCAGTGTATGGGATCCCTACGAAATTGGTCTAAATAACGAACTTGAACGTGTGCAGCGAAGATCGGCAAGATTTGTAAAGGGTCGGTATGATAACCTTATTAGCGTAACCAGTCTATTAAATGAATTAAATTGGGAATCATTGTCAGATCGCAGGTTGAAATTAAGACTAAATCGCTTAAACAAATTCCAAGACCATATTTATAGTGATGATGTTAAAAATATTTTGCGGACCCCAACTTACTATGCTAGACTGGACCATAATCACAAAATTAGATAAATTAATTGCCGAACTGGCAGATTCAAAATGTCCTTTTTTCCTCGTACTATTAGGGATATGAATAACGTTAAATCTATCCAGCAGGAGTGTAGCAATGGATTACATTGGTAGCTGCATGTTGGTATAAGGACTTAAAGCTAACCCAACTAACAGCATGTTTTTTCATGCACGCATTGCTATTTATATGTATATTTTTAAATAGTGCAGTTTAGAACAGTATATAAATACTAATCCTTTTTCATGCATGATATGTAGTGCATGTTTGGTGAGAATTCACCCCCTGCCACACACCTTTATGGTAGCTTGCAGGGTATTATGTAGATGTAGATGTATGGTGAATACTTTTTCAAGTTTTACTCATGGATACTGCTGGCCCTCACTCCTCGAAGATTCCTTATCACTACTTTGAATAGAATTCAATAACGCTTTGAGCCCAATGTCCTCCTGACCTTGCCTAAAGCATCCCGTTACCCTCTTGAAGTGGAGAAATATATATATGAAAAGAGATTTGCGCACAACAATACTGGGGGAGGGGTTGATAAAAGAAAATAGGGTCGGTCCACGTAGGAGAAAGAAAGAAGGAATGGCGATGATGCGACTATAAGAGAGTCGAATGAAAATCGGAAAGAGGATAAGAGGAGGGAGATCTTTCAGGGGAAAAGAACTCAAGAGCACAGTTTGGCGGAGGGGAATGGATATTAAAGTGGAAGTAACCCTTGGCCGGTGATGCTTTAAGAGGCATCCAACTGTGGGGCAGAGCATATGGGTTTATAGAAGATTATTAGGACAAAGGAACCTTGTCCGATAAAAAATCATCTCACCCAATGACTCACGAGGAGCCTGTTGCTATAGGGAAAGCTTATTTAGGACTTCACAGCATATTCCCAGGGTAATGATTATGAATTGCATACATTGAAAAGTGAATTAGTATTCACTGCAAGCCACCTTAAAGGTGTGTGGCAGGGGGTTAATTCACTCTAAACATGCTTCATTTACCATGCATGGAAACGATTAGCAACAATATTCTAGTCTAAACTTCACGATTTAAAAAACATTAAATATTGTAAAACATACATGCACAAACATGCTGTTAGTTGGATTAACTTAATTTACTTTTTCCAACATGCAACTACCTATGCTCTCGCATTCAAGCTATTGGATATATTAACCACTATTCATATCCTTAAGTGTACGAGTAACAAAGGGCACTTTGAATCTGCCAGTTCTGCAATCAACTACTCAAATTTTGTGATCATGGTTCAGTCTACCATAGTAAGTTGGGGTTCGCAAAATATTTTTTAAGATCATCATTGAAAATATTAGGTATCTTGAAATTTATTTAAGAGATTGAGTCTTAATTTCAACCTACGATCTGACAATGATTACAATTTTAATGGGGTCGTTTACCATATATTTTTATTGTCGAATCCGATAGAGTTTGTAAAATAAAAAGACCCGTATTTTTCCGTTTTTTGATCCGTCAATTATTTCTCGAGTTATAAGCGGCGAAAAACTGATGTTTTTACCCCTTTCGGAAAAGTGGGCGTGGTGCAACCTCTGACGTATATCAACTTCGTCCAATCACAACTGAGCCCGCGAAGCTACTTCGCCTTATCGCAAAGGGGGGGACACAGCTAGCTGACCCTGCCAATGGAAGCTGTTGTGACTGGATCCGAGCGAGCAGATCTACCGAGAACCCCCATCCACTCCCTCCCCTTCTCATACGAGCAACCAAGGACGGGAGGAAAATGACGTCAATGTTATCACAGCAGCTTTTTCGGTGGGCGTCACCTTTTGCTTTTTTTAATTTTTGATTTATGATTGAATGGCTGTGGTTAGAAGATTAATTTTTTCACTAAATTTCTTTTTTCGTTTCCATCTAGCAATTTAGTGTACAAAATTGCGATTTCGGTTCCGAGTAAACGCCCCCATTTATTCAATAAACTGCTTATGCTAATATAGTCATCATACTGTTCCTTCAACCGTTTACTGAATGTACTGGGGGGATTGATCATGCAATCGGCCCTAGAACCTGCACGTACAGAAGGTGCGAGTAAGTAAACGCCGTCTCAAACAGAGTTCACAAAACACTGCACGGGATGAAGTGCTTCGTGCACCTAATTCCAACAACATTGCCATAAAGGTTGGTTCAGTCTTTAGTATTTCTGTATTTTAACTACGGCTCAGTTTTTTACTCTTTCGTGAACAAAGAACTTAATATTAAATGACAAAGACTACAGAATTCCTGTTTACGCTTTATGCTAAATATCAGTTTTGTTGATCATGTAACTCCCTACTGTATACAGCTGAATCGGCTTAAACTGGAGCAGATACGAGAGATTCAAAACGCCTCACTATTTTTCAAAGTCTTGAACTACAAAACGCCATCATATTTCAAATTAAACCTGGTTTTTAATGCCCAAAAGACCAAGATCAATCAGTTCGATCACTTTTGGTGCATAATACCTATATTCTCTTATTTCACACAGGACAATGATTTTATATGATATGGCCGAAAAGATAATTCCACCTTCGCTTCAAACGTTTTACAAAAGGTTTCCTTTTTCCTCCTGTCATTCTTGGAATTTCCTCATTACTTAACAATGCCTATTTATTTGATCTTCAAATCGAATTAGATATAAAATCGAGTGGATGGGACGTAAGTTATATGAGAGGAACGCATAAAATGTCAGACACGAAGTGAAAGCTGCAAAGGAGAAAAATCATGCTGATAAAATTGGTTTGCTGATTGGAGAAGAGAATGGAAAGCTGCGACATGTCGAACATATTCTTGTAGGTATTCATGCAGATTAAGTCTAGAATATAATGGGGAATATGCATGAAATTTGTTTCTCGAAGATTAATGATGTACTTGATGCCAAATTTTCTCACCAATTTAAATATATAAGCAAAATTTTTCTACGCCCACCACAAAGATTATTAAATGATATTAAAATGTACCCGGAAATTGACGAAAGTCACGTGACCAAAACGCCTTCTGACGTCACTGCACGGTATAGGTTCCATATTGCTACGGAGATAGACATTTATTTTTAACAGAAAAGGAAGTGATTATATTGTTTTGAGGTTTTTAGCCGTTTCTCGAACGAAACGATGACTGAAAAAATACTTTTAAAAAAACATTCCGACAATGAACTTAGGTTGAATCCCTAATGGCGGCGTTGTGATTAAAAGAACCAGCGTTTGTATAGACGTAGTAGAAATTCTTGGGCACTAAACAGGCATTATATAATTAATGGACGATTTGCTCGTTGCCATCCATACTACGTAAATAAAAAATCGAAATACAATCGTTTATTGCATCAAACAACTGTGATAAATACATACGTTATCGCCAAGTATTCATTTAACAACTTACCTCAACGCATAAACAGATAAACAACGCCCATAGTGATACCGTGCCTTGACGTCATGCGATGACGTCCTGTTTTTAAGCTTCCGAAAAGGTACAATTTTCAAAGAGTAATATCTTTGTGACGCAACTCAATTCTTCAGCAAAATTTTCGCCGAGCACATTTCAGCAAATAAACTTCACTTTCAAAGAGTTATAAAAAATAGTGCATGTTCCCCATTGGTGAGAAGGAGAGGGAAAAAAGGCTAAAAGAAAAAAGCTGAGCGATTAACTCAAGAGGAAGGGGGGCGAGAGTAATAAGACGAGAAGAAAGGTAATGAGAAAGTGCGAGGCCATTAACACATATATTTTTAATTTACTTTTTACAATTATGTAATTTACTTTTCAGATTGAGCGGAGCTATATGATTCTCTAGTGCAGTCTCCATACTTACTTAGCAGCTGGGCCACGGGATCCTTTATGATTCTCCGGAACGCAGTTTCATTTTGCTGAGGTGCAAGACCCTATAAATTTATATTTAAGTGAAGCGACGAAATAGGAGGAACGGATAGGACCGAAGGAACCCCGAAGTCATTACAGGAGACAGGAGGCGATGGAGGAGGTTAATAAGGAGGAAAGGTGTGCCTGCCGTATGCTCCTCCAGTGGAGAGAGAGAGAGAATATTAGGGGAAGGGGGTGGGAGAGGGCTAATGGCCTCATATCCGTGGTGAACTCCCGGAAGAAGAAACCCGATTAACTCCGTCCCCTCCTTAATGATGCCCCCCGCTTAATCCCAAACCCTTGTCCCTGCTTTGACTCCCCCCTCCTTCAAACGACCTACGCCACTTTCTACCCGCGGCGGAAAGACAATAAATACAAGCATTCATCTGCATCTACTTCTACATAAAACCCTGCAAACCACCATAAAGGTGTGTGGCAGGGGGTGAATTCTCACCAAAAATGCACTGCATATCATGCATTTAAAAGGATTAGTATACGCATATACTGCTCTAAACTACGCTATTAAAAAAATGATAAAAATAACAAAGCAAACATGTAAACACATGCTGTTAGTTGGGTTATCTTCAAGTCCTTATACCAAAACGCAGCTACCAATGTTATCCATTGTTACACTCGTACTGGATATATTTACCGTTATTCATATCCCTAATTGTACGAGGAAAAAAGGACATTTTGAATCTGTAAGTTCGGCAATCAATTTCTCTAATTTTGTGATTATGGTCCAGTCTACCATAGTAAGTTGGGGTTCACAAAATATTTTTAACGTTATCACTGAAAATATGATCTTGGAATTTGTTTAAGAGATTAAATCTAAATTTCAACCTACGATCTGACAATCATTCCCAATTTAATTCATTTAATAGACTGGTTACGCTAATAAGGTTATCATACCGTCCCTTTACAAATCTTGCCGATCTTCGCTGCATACGTTCAAGTTCATTATTTAGACCGATTTCGTAGGGATCCCATACACTGGCAGCATATTCCAAATGAGGTCTAACAAGGGAAAAGTAGCCGATTTCTCGTACATGATCGTCACATTTACCCAGTACTCTTTTGTTGAATCCCAGTTTACAATTCGCTTGACCCATTATTTCACGTATGTTTTTACCCACTTAAGTGTTTACCCCATGCGTATGCACTCAAACACCGAGGGTTCAGTGGAAAAGTGAAATTAAAAAAATAAATATCCCTTTTAGAACACAATTTTATAACGAAAAATGATATATTGCAAACCTACAGTAAAATATCAATATTAGGGTGTAATAAAAATAAAATATGGTCAGCTACGGACGGTTTACACATAAGATAAGGATAATTTACACACAGGTTGGGGATCTCTAGCTGAGACACGTTAAAAGGCCAAAGTGAGATTAACAGCTGGTGTCGTGAACTCCATTTCCATCAAGGAGGTTAGAATGCACTGGAGGGGGAGGCATTGGCATGCTATCCTATGGGCGACAATGGAGCCAAAATGTGGGTGTTTGGGAACGGTTAGGCTCCGCCTTCTCCGTACAAATCGTTGTGTTTTGCGCGGCCTCTTATGGAGACTCTCAAGTGTATTATAACATAAACAACACAGATTTCTTGTTAAATTTCATCGCAGCGGCGTAAGTTAATCTTCCTAAAGCTGTTTTAGGGAGCTTTTAATGTATTTCATTACCCTGGGAGTTAATTTTATAGATATAGAATTAAACCAAGAGAAAATAAATATTTGGCACTGTTTTCCTAACAAATTTTAAAAATGATTTCCATTATTTATCTTACTAATCTAGGATTAACCGCGTGCAATAACAACTTCTTCCGTGCGAGTGTTGAGCTCAGAAATCCCGTATGCCTTACCTTCCACAATGTCCGTAGGCTTATAAAATCAACGTCAATACCTCCAGTACATTCTAACTTCCTTGTTTTTGATAAAGGCCTGCAGAGGTTTATTCAATAAAGACTATCATCATCAGTATTTCAATCCTAGGATTAGTTTACTTAAGCTCTCCATTCGGTCCTATTCAGTGTTCATTCCCTCTCACCCTGATATGTTTTCTCTTACACGTCCTTCTTTATTTTCCCTATATATTTTCACCTGGTATTCCTCGCGAGACCTTCCCCTTGTAACGTCTGATATTTTTGTTTGTTTGGGAAATGTTGGTGGGTTGCTGGGGGAGTGAAGCGGGGGATTGTTGGGTTGTTGATTGGTTGTTGATTGGTTGTTGATTGCTTGTTGATTGTTGATGGAGGAGACTGTAACATCTGAGACTTGTTTTGTTTGTTTGGGAAATGTTGGTGGGTTGCTGGGGGAGTGAAGCGGGGGATTGTTGGGTTGTTGATTGGTTGATGATTTTGGAGGGAGGAAGAATAAAGGAGATTCTGGTAAGCAGCGTTTTCTTTATTGAAATTAGTGTTCTCCCGTATTATTTGCCCGACGTTACACCCTCAATTTTCCCTTCTATTACATTTACTAGCAATTCCTTATGCTTTGAGGTATCTTCAATCCATCTGGTTCTTATTTGCCATAGGGTTTTCCATCCTTTCTTCATCTGCTCTTCTCTACACCTCTTTATCTGTCCATTTAATCTTCAACATTCTCCTCCAGCACCATGTTTCGAAGGCTTCAATTCTTCGCTGGTCTGCTTTCCCGATGTTACATGTCTCTGATCCATAGAGTTCCACGCTCCATACAAATGTTTTGATGAAGTGTTTTCTTGCTTGCATCCGTAGGCTCTTTGGGCATAGTAGTTGTCTCTTCTTCTTGATCGCCTCCTTAGCTTGTGCTATTCTTTGTTTGACATCCGTCTAGCTTCTTTCATCCCAATTTATACTGCTGCCGAGGTAGGTGAAGTTCTCCACTCGTTATAATTCCACTGCTCGAGTTGTGATATCTGCCCTCAGCTTCTCTCTTTCCAACACTAGGACTTTATTTTTCTTCTTATTGATGCGCATATTATATTCTTGAAGTAGCTACTTGGTCCATTTTGGTCATGGAGAGAGATAAGCCTGCTATACCTGCTTCCTTACCTATTCAATGAATCTAGTTTGTTTTCTTCTTTCTGCTTCTAGAATCATTACTAACTCAGATTGTGCCTAAATAATTGTTGACTGCTATTTGAAATCGTCGAAGAATTCAAAATGAGTTATATTTCAAATCGTCCCCCTTTTTTCCCCCATCAATCCTTACGCTAATACGACTTGAGGCCTGAAAAAACGTAGTGTACCTAAGACACGTACAATGATGGAACGAGAAAGAGGCTCAGATCTAGAAAATCGCAATCATCAGGGGAAAGAATACTCTTGCAGAGTATATAATGAAGAGAAAGTATCAGAATAGTCGGAAGGACGATTGGGAAAAATTTTCCTACCCCGGAATTAAAGCTGCGATCAATCGTGCATAGAATATTGGCCAATATAGGGTCTTAAATTAAATTATGTGTCTCATTTTATTGTGCCTTATTTTAATTTCAATCGAGTTAGAGAATTAAAGGTTTGTTTGTTTGCTCGCTCACTCGCCTGCTCCTCTATCCTCTATTTACCGTGAACGAAGCTCTTTTCATTTTTTTTTGGATGACTGAAGGGGAACCAACGGATTTCTGACGCATAGCAAATACATCCCCTCTCTCCATTCTCCGGATTCCGATCGAGAGGATTCGTCCAAGAGTTTAAAAGAAAAGCGGGGGTGGAAAATGCAAAAATCCGTTCGCGTGGGCGGCGTCGGCGGTCGGGAAAGCAATGGCTCTGTTCCCCAACCTCGCTTTCGGTTGGAATGAAATTTTCCCGTTGATTGACAGGGGGGAGCGAACGAGTGTGTCCCTGTGTCGGACAATTTTAATCCGTCCTAATTCGCTCGCAAATCATTCGGATTTCCGAGAGAGGAGTTGCTTGCCGATGGCAGTCGAATCATGGGCGCAATTTGCCGACCCAATGGAAGGAAAACAATGCTGGAATGTGATTGAAATGCGAATTATAATCACCTTTTCCAGGAAGAGCCCTATACCAACAGAGATTCCTCAAATACATTTCGAATTCGGTCCTCGTCAACGCTGGAGTGAATGGTGGGGAGGCAGATACACAAAGTCTCCCTAGACTGACGCCCAAAATTTCAAAATTCGCATCAAGGGAATTCCTAGGGCTTTGTCGCCTTAGTTCAAGCGAATAGTTCGCCTTCGGCTTCCATTCGTAGACACTGATGACTCTTACTCTCCCAGAAGAAGAATCAGATTCCAAGGATTGAAATGTATGCTATCAAGACGACAGAGATCAATCACATGTGCTACTCACGGCCATATTAGGGCATGAATCTAAGAAGGAATTATTTATTTATTTCTTTTTCAATAATCCGAAAACAACACAGGTGGTCTTTATATCGGGTACTTTAACGAATAACAATAAACAAGAACAGACATACATGAGCCGGTCAAAAAGAATCCTCTGGGATTCGATCCCGAGACCCTGGGATTGACAGGCGAGTACTTAATTTACCAATGTATAAACAGGCCGAAAAATGTAATATCAAAAAATTACTTACATGTATGATCACCTAGTTTGATACATAAATAGAATCTTTTCGTCGCAAAGTCATTTTAACTCGACGAAAATAAAACACCGAACTATTCTTATAATTTTCACATTCATGAATACTGGAAACATCACACATAATAATAGGTGAATTTATTTATTTCATTATTTATTTTAGAAATAATTCTTTCTAAGAACGTTACAATTGGAATTAAATATTTCTTCTAGAAAGAATTCTTTCTTAAGAACGTTACAATTAAACAGTGAAGGGAGAAATAAAATGAAGACTTACTCTTCTCGGACTATCAGAAAATCTCTTAGCTACGTTGTTTTTTTTATCATTGCAGCTAAATCCCCCACCTAGCCCCTCATCCCGACAAGAGTCATGGCTAGAAGTCACTGAAATATGTACGCATTTTCATTGCTACGCACGTCTTTGGGGTATTATGTTACAGTCATTATACGTCGAATTATTATCGATTTGCGCTCGTTGAATGATCAATCGTAAAGTTTATATTTGAATTTTTGTGATGCGATTTCAAATTATGAGAAAAATCGAAGAAATACCCCCAGGCGTTACTTTGTGGAATTGAAGCATCATGAAAATA
Organism: Platycnemis pennipes; assembly: GCA_933228895.1. Taxonomy (NCBI): domain Eukaryota; kingdom Metazoa; phylum Arthropoda; class Insecta; order Odonata; family Platycnemididae; genus Platycnemis; species Platycnemis pennipes. Next base: position 155,968,591 of record OW121847.1, on the reverse strand, counting down.
AAAATGACTTGGTATATTCCACACCTCTTATTGTAAGAACCAACCGCGGTTTCGTCGGCTAGAACGTCATTATCAAGGCAAGGTACAGTAATATATAGTATATAATATATGGGTCATTCCACCTCAATTCAACAAGCGTTTGTCCCTTAGGGTCTCAGATTTTGATAAAAGTTGGTGTATGGGAACAAAATCAACTCAAACTAAGTAATCTCAAACAGTTTTGTGAAAAAAAATTTGTTGAGTGAATTATGCATGTTTTAATTTTTTCGCATTCGGTTGCTGCATGTATTCCAAATGGGGGAGCCGACGCACAGTGGTGCAGTGGTGGATCCCTAATACTTGGTATTTACGAGTCTAAAAAAATTTTCTATATAGGGTTTTTGAGTATATATGTTGGATACACCGATAATTGACGAATTCAAAACCATCTCCGGCAAGTAATTATCGCTATAATTACTCCTCTGGTAGATAAGATAAGAAAATGTTGCACTGATAGCAAGTACATCATTTGAAAACGAGCAGGCACAGCTTCACCTTCAATTCTCTCTAATATAACGTGTATTGCCCCGATTCTTGTTCTGAAAAATGGATTTTGTAACTGAAGGTAAGCGTTATTGAAATATGTATTAATATATAGCAAATATAAGTTGCAAAATTATGTTTTTTGCATAATTTCTTGTTCAAAAATAAAGAAAAAATTTATTGAAAATTCACGTTGAAATTCACAAAAGTACATATATTTTGTGATATTCCGTTAAACAATATATTGTACCTCATAAAGTATACAATTATGCATATACCAGATCCGAAAAAGGTTTCCCCAAACCTCCCCAAAAATTTTAAATCAACATTATACTTTTCCTATAAACCAAATTCAAAAAAATTTTCTTCGGAAATGAACAAAAGTGCAATTTATTTTCAATATAAAGGAACCAAACTTTTTTACCTATTTCTTGAATGCTTTACCTACGAGTAAATACGCAAAAGTTGTCAAAATATCCTCCCAAAAAAAATTATGATCAAAACTTGGGGAAGTTTCCGTTTTCTGTGTATAAGAAATTTTTACCTTTGAGAAATCAAAAGTGCAATTTATTTTCAATATTAAGGAAAGAAACCTTTTTTATCCTTTCTTTAATGCTTTACCTACAAGTAGATATGCAAATTTTTGTCAAAATATGCTCCCAAAAAAACTTATGATCAAAACTTGGGGAACTTCAAGTTCTTTTTACAAAGGATACAAATATAATGTAATGTACGGCCTGATATGACCGTAGTCAAGGTGATATATTATGTTCATAGTGAAAAAAACATTATAAATAAACAGGGAGAAGATCAAGTTTGTGTAATTACAGTGCAAATAAAGTTAAAAGAGAATTTGAGGAAGATCGAGAACAAAGAAGAAATAGCGGAGAAGAAGAGTATTGCATTATTTTATTGGTGGAAAATAGAGAACCGATTAAAAACAAAATATCGCTGGAGGAGCATGTTTGCGCCTTTTTATTTGCTATTGTTTTCACGAAAATTGTATTAACTGTAAATATTATTAATAATATCAATGACAGATATCATTGTAAATATAAGTTGTTCGTGTTTGTGTTGTCTATATGTAGTAAGTGGGGTTTGTGTCAATAATAAGTATAATTGTATGCATATAGAAATGGGGCAGGGTAAACACGAGTTATTTTCAATGTAAAATTGGTTTGTAATGTTTATTTTTCTTTAAAATTATATCAATAGTTTAAAACCTAGTTTAATGTCCATTTATTCATTTAATCTATAAGAATCATTGAACTTTTCAATTTCAGAAAGTATACGTATTTAAACAATTGCATAATTTTTACGGGAAAAAAGGTATATTATAATTATACATTTTTTTCCCGATATGATAAATAACTAATGTATAGGTATATGTGTGTGTATGTATATATATACACACATAAGTTCTATACGTATTATCTATCATAATCTATATGTATAATCTGAAATTGTTAAATATGAGTTAATTTAAGCAAAGAAATTGCTAAATTTTTTGCGAAAAATTTATTTTGCAAACTTTTAGAATCCAAATTCGTATTCAGCGACCTCGAATACCTATATATCCTAAATTTCATATAAGTTGGACATTTTTAAATCCAAAATACCAATTATTAGGGTTCCTGCACCACTGCGCGACGGGCCGCGAGAAAGAAAATTGTAAATGTTTAAATATTTATAAAAAACGCATTTATGAATTGCCACTAAATTTTATTTTTGGAATAGTTAGCTGGGTATGTTTAGATTACGGAAAAAAAGTTTCGGCCGATTCTGAGATGGAGTATTTGAGAAAAGTTTATTAACAATTTTTTTAAACATCAGTAATTAATAACAATAGGGTTTAGAAGAAAATAATTTTTTGTTGATATATTTGCATTCAATAAAGATATAAAGATTTAGCTTTAAAAAGAGCTATTAATCATTGCTGTATGAAAATTACAAGCGGAGATATAAGTGATAATATGATTTAAGGCTCGGTTTTTTGCTAAAAATGCGAAAAAATTAAAACGTATAATTCACTCAAAAATTTTTTTTTCACAAAACTGTTTGAGATTACTTAGTTTGAGTTGATTTTGTTCCAATACACCTATTTTTATCAAAATCTGGGACCCTAAGGGACAAACGTTTGTTGAATTGAGGTGGAATGACCCATATAGAATAATTGATAATGACGCTCTAGCCGTCGAAACCGCGGTCGGTTCTTGCAATAAAAGGTGTGGAATATACCAAGTCATTTTTATTTTCATGATTCAATATGAGAAAAATGTTTACTATTCTACACACCCCGATGTGTGGGAAATTTCTTGGCCCATCAGGACAAGCTGATGTCACATTGACCTCGAGGCTTCTGAATTTAACGGCGGGGTAAACACTTGGGTTTTTTCTTCGTAAAAATACATTAGGGTGGTGGGGAAAGACGAAGAGTCGTGAATCAGGCGTGGGGGTACGGGTCTTAAACATTTCACTGCCGTCTTTCGAGCGAAATCTATTTCACGCCTACCAAGAATAAAGAATAATAACCTCAGGATAACCTAAACGGTCCTCCGAAACAAACAATGTAACCTCTTAACCCTAAACATTTGGAACCCTCTCACATCCCAACCGCCCTATACATTCATCCGCTTTTCCCTTTCTCAAACAACACTTCCGCGGATTTAATCACGGTTTTGATGTCGGACAACTGTTGTTCGGGGGTGCTGAGGAAAAGGATACGACCTGACAGTTTAACGACCGATGTGGGAAAATATTTATTGGCCAACTCCCCTTGTCCAACACCCTGTCATGCCCGCACAGACCCTTCGCGAGGAAATAAGTTGCTATATTTTTTTAACCACGAAACCACACTCGCAAGTTCACGCACGCACGAGGCAATAAACGCTAAAAAAAAAAACCACCCTCTTCTTATAATCCACCCTCTCTCCGCACCTGCCTCCCCTTCCCTCACCTCTAAAACACCCTTATCGCTTTTTCCGGCTCTTAAAAAAAAAACCTCTCAAGATTAAGATCCCTCTTCGCCCCCCCCTAAAGGCGACTAATACAAACGGGAGATTAAACGACCAAGGAAAATGGAGAAAAAGGACCGGCCCTTCCAAACGAGACGAAGAGGTGAAAGGAGGAGAAGAAACGTGAGTGAGAGAGGAGAGAAACACACAGATGTAACGGGAGCTAAGGGAGAAGAAAGAAGTGGAGGAAAAGACGAGGGTGGATATGAGGAGACGAGGTAAAAAAAAATTAGGAAGAGAGGGAAGGAAGGAAATGGAAGGTGAGGGAAAGAATAAAGATTTCCCCCCGCTTAAAAATTAACGGACGAGAAAGTTTTCAAAGAGGGAGGATGAATTTGGAGGAAGTGGGTGTTGAGGAAGGGAGGGGGGAATGGCTTTCGATAGGGCGAGAGGGGAAAGAAAGGGGTCTCAGGGGGGTAAGGAGGGGGTGGGAAGTGGGGTGAGGAGGTCAATAGGAGTGGGAGCAGAAGATGATGGGAGAGAATGCGGTCTCCGCAGGGTAACCCAAGGATATCAGATAAGGACTGTTTGTCTCTCCTTCTTCTCCTGCGGCGTCTTACCGGTGTGAGGGGCGTGAGATAGCGCGCGTCCTTGGGACGCCAAGACGGCCACCCTTATTGCGAAGGGAGAGAGTTTGCACCCTCCCCTGCCGCTGGTGTCCTTTCCTTTTGTATTCCCCCACACCCTTGCGCATGGGTAACAAGATGAGCAACGAAGGTGGTGATGGGATCAAATACTTGGCTCGGGGAAGCCAAGCTCCCTCCAACAAAATCCACCACTACTTTACGATCGCATATAACTCCTTGCTTTATGGAGTTATTATTTAATTAGTTATTGATAAATTTAATGTTATTTTTAGAAAACTTATGTGAGGATTGCGAACTAGGCCTTAGCGGAGTTACACTCTGAAAATGCACAATAGATGAATTTCCGCAAGGAAAAATCCACCTCGACCGGGATTCGAACCCAAACCCCCTGAACATGGTAAGAAAATTGACTTTGTACAATTCCACAATTATAATTATTTTACCGATCGATTTCGACGTCTGAGCGTCATTTTCAAGGTACACTAAGGTACACAGGTACAAGGTACAACGTACACAGGTACAGGAAGTTTTACATCCGTTATTACAGGCTGTATAAATCAAATTCGAGACCCCTGCTTACAGTTCATCCATTTGATTCTATATCAAAGGCTTTTTCTTGGGGCCAACCTGTCTCAAGATGTGTCTTAATATTTATTCTCGCATGTTCTTTAGAAATTCGTTTAGGATTATTTGTTCTCCAAGCCTTCTTAGATTAACCGGTTCTACCCATTTTTACTTCTTCACTAGTGTGAAACACCTCAGTAAAATCGGTTTTACTCTCAACTATGCTGTAATTGTAATTGTCCATAACTCACTGCCTTAAACGAGCATGCTCTACATCTGTGCTCCAACAAAGTGCTTCCTTACTTTCAAAGATAGTGTTTCCCACCATTAATTGGCTTCTTCTCTGGTAGAAAGTTCACTTGGGCTTGGGCTATCCTAGTGATTTTTTCATAATTGTTTCGTCTGTTTTTGACTATACTGCTTTCCAAATGATAAAATTCATCGACGTCTTCAAGCTTTCGTTTCCAATATCTACGTTCCATCTCACCTCTGCTTTTCCACTACAATCTTTTATTTGCTCTTTGTAATTTTAACATGATACCTGGACAGAAATAACTATCGAATTTTCTTTCAATACATTATGATTATTTTTGTGTCTCTGAGAAAAGGAGCAATGCTCTTAGAAAAAAATGCAGCACTATTTTTAATCCATGAATAAATAACTATGAAGCTTTCTCTCTGACCTTGATTGACTTGTAAGACATAGGGATTATAAAATTACGGGAGAGTGCGCATCTCTCCTTACATCTATTTTTTCGGTGCTTGACTTTGATTAAACGCCACTAATTATCTTTGTATGGACCATCGCACTGTCTCTCATAATTTTGAATTTTTACATCGAGAGAGCCATCGATGAAATCAAGGAGAATTGTTCTGTAGTGAACATCCACGGAGAAACAATCAGCATGTTACGATTCTCTGATGACATAGTACTCATAGCAGAGATAGAGAAGGATCTGAATAAGATGCTAACAGCCATGGAAAGGACAATGGCCAGTTATCATCTGAAGATCAATAAGAAGGAAACTAAGGTATTGGTGTGCAGCAAGAGAGAAGAGGCCAAAACCAACGTAATCTAGGAAAACAGAAACTGGAAGAAGTGAAAGACTTCTGTTACCTGGGAAGCAGAGTAACCAACGATGGACGAAGCAAGTAAGAAATAGTGAGTAGAATAGCCCAGGCAAAGAGGGCATTCTATCAAAAGAAGAACCTATTTACAGCTGGAAAGACAAGCTTAGAAGTTAGGAAGCAATTCATCGAAACGTATACCTGGAACATGTTTCTTTATGGCAGTAAGCATTCGAAAGATGGTGCTACCGAAGAATGATGAAGATAAAATGGATAGACCGAGTGACAAACGAAGAATTCTTAAAAATAGTCGGAGAAAAGAGAAGTATGCTGAAAACTATAAAAAGAAGACGGCACAACCTAATCGGCCATATCTTAAGACACAGTGGCCTGATGAAGACAATCGTCGAAGGAAAAGGGAACGGGAAGATTGGAAAAGGCAGGCCTCATATGAGTTATATAAAACATGTCGTAATGGACGTGAAAGAGAGGAGCTACGTTGATATGAAGAGGTTGGCCGATAGAAGAATCGAGGGGAGGGCTGCGTCAAACCAATCCTAGGATTGTTGACCCATGATGATGATGATGGACTATCGATCAATGTATTGCCACTACAATCACCATTGGCCACCGATCCTATGATTGGTTTGACGAAGCCCTTCACCTGATTCTTCTACCGGCCAACCTCTTCACATTACCGTTAATTCCTCTCTTTTACATCCTTCACGACCTGTTCCATATAATTCATACGAGGACTGCCTTTTCCAATCTTTCCGTTCTCTGTCACTGCATGATACACAATTTCATTTTGATTTTGAAATACTATGTTCTATTTAACACTATCAAATGATTTTGAAATATGAGGCTCTATTTGACACTATCAGATTCCTTCTTTAAATCAATTCCTGAAAAGAATACACTTAAACATATTGCAATTGTTTTTTTATCAAGTAAATTGAGCACGGTTGTGGATAAGAAAAAACCTTGTAATTTTCCACACAGCTTTCAATTACCCTACCGGTTTCAACACATTCGTGCCATCATCAGGGACAAATTGCAAAGGTTTTTCTTATTCTCGACTATGGAAAAATTCCAAGGTAGTGGCGGAGGTTGTTCCTATTATTTTAACAATCTAAGCACCTAAAAGTCCGGAAATGCATTTTTTACACATTTTATAAATCCAAACTTGACCTATTCCAGTAAAGTTTCTGTTTTCATTTCATCCTTCTTTTAATGACTTTTTTGTCTTTATCTAAGAAAGTTGCGTCGTTGTCTAAGAGTGTTGTAAAGTTTGTGGTCATCCAATTTTCACGCGTATTCGTCTTTATTTTCAAATGCAGGAGAAATTGACCTCCTTTTGTAGTTCTTCGCTAATTTTACCAGTTTATTGCACTTCGCGGAGAGGTTTATTAAAGTACCGTCAACGCCATATCTCCAGCACTTTGTAATTACTCAGCTACCGTCCACGATACACAGAGAAAGGGGAGTGTGTACTTACTTGCTTTTCAACGTCATCCTTTGATTCGTAATATATGGCTAGTTAAGCCCGAAAGTAATAAAACTACGAGTCTTATAGGGGTGAGCTATTAGTTTCTTCTATATGTTCTTCTTGAAAAAGCTTAATTGCAAACGGTCAAAGACTTAAATACCAGTGTCTTTGGAAATTGTCACAATCTTGTAAATCCTGTCTTTCTGAATTTTTATACTAGTCAACCGTCGCCCCTCCCAGTTTAAACGATGCTATGAGTCGCTCGCCGATCCAATACGATGGGACTTCATTATCAGCTGCCCTAGTGAGCCCTCAATGGCAGCAAGTACGACCCGAATTCGACCCTCCTCCTAAAGAAAAACATAAGGATTCACCCTCTGAACCTACAGGCTGCTCTCTCCATGACGAAAGGTCTGACCAAAATAGCACAGGGATTTTCACTATTCCGAAAATTCTGTGATGCAACGACGCTTCAGATTTTGACAAATAATTTTATACAAGGACTGGCCTGGTCCTCACTTTGCAGAACCAAGCGAAAATGAAAAAATCAATAACTTGGTATTTTGTCCTCACATCGGCCATTCTAGTCTCAGCATCATATTATCAATTTCAAGGACAAATAAAATGACATTTAGTTGAAACAATCACGATAGGACTTTAAAAACTTAATGGAAGTTATAGTATTTTCATCAAATAAATTAACTCTCCACGAACATGGTCTCACCATTACGCAATATCATCGACGTAATTATCTTTCCTTCACCTCTTGAAACGATAACGTACACAAAGAAAGGAAACATTTCGTGGAAATGTACAAGTTCTTACTAAAAAAAAGCTTTTTGAGTAAGAAGGATTTCCGCAAAATACATGCATAAAAGACTTTTCTGAAACCTTTTTCATTGAAAGATGCTTTAATTACGCAGAAAAAATTAATATAATTTAATTAATATCAGACTCCGCACAGCTTGTGAAGCCTTCAATCACACTTATCGGAGCTATTTAAGTCCGTAAAACTGTAAATTTTGGTGAAATAGAAGAGCTTTGATGGCACTGGCGTATTCCTTCTCCCTGTTCCTTACAGATAATAATTAACTTATCTTTAAAATATTGCACAACTTGACTTTCAATTACCTTACATGAAAAGTCTGATATAATTTCCCACGAAAAACCCACGATTGAAGTGCCAACAGGAAAGAACATTTACTCACACATAACTTTATGCCAGGAAAATCATCGAAAATATTTATTGTATAGATTAATTTAACGCAATTTTAAGAGAATCACTTAAATATATTTTGCATGGAAGAGAGTCTTAAGGGGGCCGGGTTGGTGTGGTGGCTAGAGTACTGGCCTCCCATCTCGAGGGCCCGGGTTCGATTCCCGGCAGTGGCGGATTTTTCAGAGGAAAACCGGTCCTCACTTGAGTGCATAGTGGAGGGCATTTCAAGTACAGTACTCCGTCCGACGGATGGGACGTTAAGCCGTGGTCCCCTTGGCGCCTTTCGTTAAGAGTAGGCTAATGCCGACGCCGGGTTTCTCTCCACCCTTCCTCCGTTCCCTAAAAATTCCTACCATTACCCAATTACCCACCTATCCTATATGGCGCAAAGGACCTCAGCTGTCGGTCGCCTCCCCTAAAATAACCTAACTAAGAGAGTCTTAATTAAGTCCAGCAAAAGTTAATTTCTCTTTCTGGTAATGAAAGTTAGATGGGATGAAATAAGTTAACTATTCTTCAGTTGCTGATGAAAAAGGGACAAGTGCCGGGTACGAGCCTGTATAGGTTGCAAGTGAACGTTGCACGGTGAAATTTCTATTACAAAATCTTGTGACAGAAATTAAAATGCGAGATTTGACCACAAAATTGTACAAGAAGTTGGTTGACGATTGTACCTACACGACGGATGAACACGATAATAAATTTTCATGCAATTTGTGCGCCAATGCATTGTAGATTTCCGGAGTGAAACGAATTCTTAAGGAGTATACAGTAGTATTCTTGCGCATCCTTTGAATAAAAGTGAATTTTAGCGATGACGACAATGGTATTATGAAGAATTCCAACTGCCACAGTAACACCAATTACCCTCTCAATATTAAATTTTTAATCTACGCTCCTTGCTCATACATAATGAATGGAGAATAAACTTGGTATTTCCACAGTTATTTATCTCACATTGCGACCATGGTTTCGAAGATTAACGTCATCATCAGGTACAAATTACAGAAATGTTGTCATTTATATACAGTTGAGGTTGGTGGGGGATGGGGGGAGAGTTTATCTGCTAGTATAGGTGTGAGGTGGGGGGGGAGGAGGTGGAAAAGGAGGTGGTTTGGGTGGAGGAAGGGAGAGGGGGGAGGTGGTGGGATGGCCGGTGAAAGTAGAGCAGCCGATGTAACACCCATTTTTAAAAGTGGCGATAGGGAGCAGCCATCTAACTACAGACCTATATCCCTCACATCCATTTCATGCAAGGTCCTAGAACATATAATTGTCAGTTCAGTCATGGGACACCTAGATAGCCAGAATTTATTGTCCAATGTCCAGCATGGCTTCCGAAAGAGCAGATCGTGTGAAACCCAACTTGCTCTCTTTTCCCACGATATTTTAGTTTCTGGCGAAAATAATATTCCAGTGGATGCTATATTTCTCGACTTCAAGAAGGCTTTTGACAAGGTTTCTCACAGCAAACTAATTTTGAAGTTAAAATCTTATGGGTTAGACAGTAACATTATATCATGGATTAATGATTTTCTGCATGATCGGGTTCAAAGGGTTGTTTTGGACGGTGTTTCCTCACCGGCAATTAAAGTCACTTCCGGTGTCCCACAAGGTAGTGTGATAGGTCCACTCCTATTCCTTTTGTATATTAATGATATCCAAAGGGTGGTAAAAAGTAAGCTTCGTCTATTTGCCGATGACGCAGTAGTGTACAGGGAAATTCTATGCCCGAACGATAAAGAATATTTAAATATTGACCTACAAGCAATTGAAACTTGGTGTGATACATGGCAGTTAGAATTAAACTTTAAGAAATGTCTTGTAATGAATTTTTGGAAAAAGAATAGCTCTCCTCCTACCACTTACAAAATAAGTAATAATGAAATAACAAACGTGGAATCCATTAAATATCTTGGAATAAGACTGACAAATGATCTTTCCTGGGGTAAACACATTCGTGAAATAATTGGTCAAGCGAATCGCAAACTGGGTTTCATTAAAAGAGTATTGGGTAAATGTGACGATCATGTACGAGAAATCAGCTACTTTTCCCTTGTTAGACCTCATTTGGAATATGCTGCCAGTGTATGGGATCCCTACGAAATCGGTCTAAGTAATGAACTTGAACGTGTGCAGCGAAGATCGGCAAGATTTGTAAAGGGACGATACGATAATTATATTAGCGTAACCAGTCTATTAAATGAATTGAAATGGGAATCATTGTCAGATCGCAGGTTGAAATTTGGACTTAATCTCTTCCACAAATTCCAAGGCAACATTTTCAGTGATGATGTTAAAAATATTTTACGAACCCCAACTTACTATGGCAGACTGGACCATAATCATAAAGTTAGAAAAATTGATTGCCGAACTGACCGATTCAAAATGTCCTTTTTCCCTCGCACAATAAGAGATACGAATAACGGTAAATATGTCCTATCGGAGAGTAGCAATGAATAGCATTGGTAGCTGCATGTTGGTATGAGTACTTAAAGCTAACCCTACTAACAGAATGTTTTTGCATGTTTTCTTTGTAATTTCTATCTTTTTTAAATAGTGTAGTTCTGACTACTATATTAATACTATTCCTTTTTTATGCATGATATGTAGTGCATGTTTGGTGAGCAATCACCCCCTGCCACACACCCTTGTGGTGGCTTGCAGGGTATTATGTAGATGTAGATGTAGATGTAGAGCCTCCAGTGCAATTACCGGAGGGTGATGGGAAAGGATTCAACGGTTGAAGATAGTGTAACACAGAGGTATAGAGATGGGGGGCTAATGGTACAGAGAGATGTTGAGGAGGGGGGAGCGGGAGGCATACAAAAGGTCCTTCAGCTCCTTGCTCAGGTATCTTATTTGGTTCAATAAGGTCTCCCTAATTTTATTGATGGGTTTTAACGTTTGTTAGTACGTCCCACTCATATTTCCAGAAATATAACACTTCCACCTCAACGTCGAATGTATCAATATGGAAGCAACAAGAAACATCACGATAAGTACAACAAATATGTTAGTTCTGCCACACTTATAGGACTAAAAGTGATCGCAAAGACAGAAAACCAACCTTACGAACAATACACGAACGCATCACTACGTCATATGACATGCGCAGAAGATACGGATTGGATGTAAGATGGTTTCATCCAATAATTTAGGGCATGTTCTAATTTCCTGTGCAAGAAATTTTACAAAGATTTCGTACACGATATAATTTCCGCATTGAACGAGTTCTTGTGCAAAAAAAGTTCATCATGTACAAATGCCTTAAGGGTGAGTATTTGTAGGAATAATAGGGGTATGAATAATTGGAGAAGGGAATAACGACCAAAATAAGGGGTACAAGAAACTACACGAATATTCTGGCCGCTCATATTTGGTTGGAAAAATGAAGAGGGTCATTGGGCTGAGCCCCTGAACGGACCAAGGGGCAGGGATTGGAGGGGAAGAGAGGGTTGTGTCGTATACTTTATGACCCTCGCGAGCCCACTTCAAGGGGGACTCGATTTAAAAGCAAGCGACCAGTTCCCGTTGCGATGGCCATTCCCGATCTAAATTATCTCCTTAGGCGGCTCCGATTCGAATCTCATGTTAAAAAGTGGCGCCCAGTTCCCTACAATTTAATTCGCTAAGATCGAGTCCATTCGAGACCCGTTGTTGGAATGAGCCAGTTCCATAAATATAACTGGAAATTCTGCGGGGACAATTTTGAGATGCCAAGTTTCTTCTCGGTACCTATATCATATTCTATTTTACTTTATTCAGACAATAAAGAGCACTGCTGTACCTCCTAAAAGTAGGGTAGGTATCAATTAATTATTTTTATATTTTCAAAGTTAAAAAATTTATGTCTAATTTTGAGCCAAATTCTGAATGAATAAATTTAAGTGCGCCAGTGCAGTTAAAACATCTCGGAAAAATCAAATTCCAAAAATATATTTGAAGCACATTACATTAATAATTTATTATGCAATTAGTGACTTTCACAAACAACATCGATTTAAATTTCAAATGAGACAATATAAGGAAAATTCAAACTCGCCTTCCATCTTCCAAAAAGGATTTCCCAAGAACAAAGTTTTTAAAAATCCATGAAAGGGTTACTTAACGTGTGAATTAAGTTACATAACAGGATGTTTCAATCAGAAAAATCACACAATTCACTGATTCTCATATTATCACTGCATGCGTAGCACAGCATAAACTATAAATCATTCAAAAATGACTAATTAATTAAGCAACGAGTTGTTTTACATTACACACTGCATTAATATCTACATGATCCATTTACTTTACTTTCACGTTAATTTGGAGGAAACTGGAAGATCTGTAATTACTAGAGGCACAAAATTGTTCTTTTCACTCGATAACTAAGAATGAATTCATGAAATGCTCCGTCCAGCCTTCGTCAGATAGTGAATGGAATAGGTCACGGAAGATGAACAAATAAAAACACCAATATGATTCTATCATAGCCCTGTCACTGATCAGTCAATAAAAGGCGAAGAAGCAAGAGTAGCCAAATGCGTATGCTTTCCTTGAGATTGAAAGGTTATGGGTATGAAATACTTAAGTTGCCAACAGAAGATCTTCAGTCATATTTCGGCATTTAAATCTAGTTGTCGCAAAACACCTTGCATTATTTCGAAATGCAGGAGAACATATCCCCATCTCACATGTGTATTCAAGTCTGCACCCCCACTTATAGATGCTTCGGACCGTGAGGTGAAGTATACAAGGATGGGAACGGAAGGGTAAGAAGGAATAATTGGGGCCGTGTTGGTGTAGTGGTTAGAGTAATGGATTTGTTGTGTTTGAAACCGTTGGGATTATCTCGAATAGGTAACCAAGGAGTCACGAGGTATAAACAGGAATGGTAGGAAATTTTAGTGTGTTAAAACCGCTGGTTACAACCTCATTCATTGTTTACACTCACGTTTGATCTCATCTGGGGCTCCATAATCCAGACAGATGAGAAAAACTGAAGAGAAAACCATTAATTATATTGTAAGGAGCGATTCAGACAAACCAAATTTGCAAACTATTCGTGTTTGTACCACGTGACTACTTGGTTACATGTTCGAGGCAATCCCGACGGTTTCAAACACAATGCCTCTGGAGGCGATTCTGTAAAGTCGAATTCGAGATTTCAACGTCACAAATATACCCATATATCGAATAAATGTCATACTACGTAGTACATTCCGTGCTCCCTTGATGGCGCGACGGTCGTCCCAGAACACGGCGACTGAGTCGGATCATTTTGCGGAACATTTCGTTCATAATCGGACGCCACACATTTTCTGGCGAACAGGCGCTGCGATCGCAGTGCACGACTGTCGTAGCTGCGGTAGCAGCAGACGACATGTAGACCTTTTTCGCGTGGAATACAAATGAGAAGGCATGTAACTAGCTAATGATTAGGTACATCCTTTCATATCTACGGTGGTGAACAATGGGTAGCGAAACGTTCTCCCCGGTGAGTCACAGCTCTCCAAATGAGCCGAATCTCTTTGGAATTTACAGAATCACCGATCTCTCTCCGTAAAGTCACCCGGGTTCAAATTGATCCCGGCTGTGGAATATATTTTTCATTGGTTAAACCGGCCCTTACTTGAATATTTTGTTGAGGATTTTCGAGTAAATTACTCCGTCCGTCGGATGGGACGTTAAACCGTTGTCCCCTTTTCGTTAAGAGCAGGTATATGTCGACGCCGGATTTCTCTCCACCCTTCCTCCTTTCCCTTCCGTTCCCACCCTTATAGCTTTCCTCCCGGTCTGAAGCACATATCAGAGCGGAAACAAACTTGAAAACACGGATGTAGAGAAGAAAGAGGGAGAGGAAAGAGGAGAAACGTCCAATCTGACGAATTGGCTAGAGCAATCAATTTTTCTCCGAAAAATGCTCAAGTAGGGGCCGATTTAACCAATGACAATATGTTCCACAGCTGGGATTCTCAGCCTTTCTAAGCATTTAAATTGCCGACATTCCAACTATGACACCATTCCGGTCAGACTCTTTTCGCCTTCGCAAAAGTGCACCCGTTTCCTTGAAAAAAGACCGAGAAAGAGGTTCCGGAGAACATGCTAAAAAGAGTACGTGAGGAGAGTAGTACAGGAAGCCGTAGATGGGACATGGTTTGTCAATTGTTCTCTGAGGCCAAGTGCCACTGTTCATAGATTCTAAGGCTGTGGTCCCACCTAGGCGAAGCAAATAGTTATATACACGGGCAAAGAGATGGTATACGTTTAAAATTTGGCGAGAAGAAGATGAACGAGAAAGTTACAGAGATCTGAAGACACCAGAGTGCCATACGGTCGGCCGGTAGACGGGCGCCGCGGTGACCGGCGGGCGTCACGCGTTCACTCAAAAATATTTTTCTTTCTTAAATGAAATATTACCTCTGGCAAACTTTTTTAATTTGCAGAGGAGGGTTGTGTCTACAACATAACAAAAGAGCAATATCGAAGGCACAGGTACATCGTAAAAAATTGATTTGAAAATTTTAAATTATTATAAACTCTATAGAATTGTTTATATTTCACAATATAATCCCTTATTATGTTTGCTAAATTCAAGGGCTTTCAATCAAACCCTTAAGCACGTCTGCGACTATAATAATCTCGGAGATATACCGTAAAATGTGAAGTAACTTTAGCAAAATTAGAATTTTTCAACGTTGCAATTTCTCGTAAACGGTGGCGCTTTTCGCAAAACGGCTTAGGGATTTTAATTTTCTTATCAAATGGTGCCGTTCTACCAAATTTTGTCAAAATCGGTGACCGTAAACGTCATTTGTACCAATTTTCTAGTCGAGTTGACGTGGAATAACCTATTTTTATTTTTTATTCTTCATCTATTTTAATTTTAAATTATTGTATTTTAGTGAGATTTTATATGGTAACTAATGACATGAAAAAGCTTGTTTGCCATTGTTGACATTGGAGATAGAAATTTCGTTAGGAAGGATTAAACATGGTTTTCAAAAAATTAATATTTGTGAATTATAAGAAACCTAAGCAATTTGGTAACTTCATCAATGTAGCACGTAGGAGTTCGTAGTAGGACTACGTAAGTACCTCTACAGTCATGTAAATTACTTGTTAGCTCCTGTTCACATTCGCAACAGATTTCCTTTGCGACTGGCGAGTCGTCTAGCATTTCACGTAAACGTCTCACGCCACCCGTTTGCGATGATTGTGTCCCAGGCTAAACGCATCAGTGCTGAAGACAAATATCACATGCATCCCAAGACGATGCTCAAACTCATGTCCTTTGCGTTGCCAGGATATCATGTTACCGACCCATATACTGCCGATAACACCAAAAAGGAGCATGCCCCTGATTTTAATTTTTTTCTCCTTGGGTATAGGAAAAACAAAAAAAACACCGCGACGACAGAAGGAGCCAACAATTTGTGATGAGAGCGTGAACTCTTATTGAAAAGTGGATGGGGGCGAGTTTAGTGTCAAATTATGCCTTAAAAGGACAAAAAATATAATCCGACCAGCTTTTCCCCTTAATTTTTGACAGATGATGATTGGGAATTGAACTGCCTCATCACATTCATTTCGTCCCCTTATCTTCTTCCGTAGCATTTGAAACTAGGACCAAAAAAGATGAAATGCAGATTGATCTTTAAAGTATTTTCCTCTCGGCCGTTGCGAATAAAGCTCCCACATCACATGGTTACAGCTCTTAAGGAGGTTGGCTCGCGACTGCTTGAGTCAAGTTGTCTGAGGAATCTTATTAATTTAAGTACGAGTATATGCCTGCTAAGTGATCCTTACTTCACAAAGAAAATTACCTAAGCTATTGAAAGTCATAAGTATCACAAGAAATACGATGGAAAGTCGAAGCATTTCTTTTTTATGATAATTTCAATCAGCTCGACGATGGAGTCATTCAGCACTTACTTTAAAGAAATAAATTCATGTACTCAATGAATTTACTAATGTATAACATCAGAATATTACTATCAAACGTTATGTTATAATATTTTTTCTGAAATATGCTTTAATATCTCATGAGTAATGATATTATTCATACGCCATACATTTTGGCTGGAGCTACCGCAGCGCCACTTGAAGACAACTAAGCATTTCGTCTGCTATAGGCGCAGAAATTGGTGGATTTAAATATGGCGAAAAATACGGTGGGTTGATGCCTTTTTTTTCGTGTCATTTTATTTCATGTGAAATTACGCATAAAATATCAGTTTTTTGCAAAAATGACATGTCTATATGGTATTTTTAAACGTTACATTCCCATGTGATGGCCATTCTCGCCGTTATACGTATGTAATTTCAAATACAATTTGTGGAACAAGGAGTATGGGTTGGTGTAATTATCTTTACTTTATTAGATAGAGGAAATTTAGTTCTATAAGTACTGAAAATATAAAAAAATGACATGACTTTCACTTTTCGGATCAACCTCCTTAAGGCTTGAGTCTACTTTACACGAAATGAGGGTGTTGTTGAATTCGGAGGAACTGATTAAAAACTTCCAGCATTGTTAAATTCACCCTACGCAGTTTTTTTCAACTGCATGAAACGAGACTTGCTCAAGAAGAATTTCAAAGATTTAATCAACTTTTTTGAATGCTCCGATAATTCTCGTGACTATAGAATTAACTTCATTTCAGACCTAAAACTCCTGCGCTTCGAAGGATTTCCATCACATGAGTGCACAAGATATCTGAAAATAACCGAGAAAAGACAAAGAGCAAACAAATTACGGAAAATATGTTCCTTCTTTTGTTAAAAATAAAAGTTCAAGACATAATTAGGTTCCTTACCATAATTCCAATCGTTGAATTAAATATTTAATATCTATTACTGCAATTTTTCAAAATTTTGCCTCTTCTTATAATCCATGAAAAATCCTCACAAAGATAAGACTTGAAAAATAATTTTTACTCTGAATTGGAGAGAATATAATACTCTCATGGGAATAAAAAAATGTCTGTTCTTTTTGGAAGTTCATAAAATTCCGTACGTTAAAAGTGATACAGTTATTCTTGAGTCAGCATAATGCATCTAATCGGTAAATTCAGGAATTTTATCCTTTCCAATTTCAGGAAGCCAGAATTTCGGGACATACATTGCATCAATGGAAAAAATATTTTCTTTTTTTTTCGCCATGTAAGAGAAATAATAAGTTTCGGTAACAAGTTGGCAGCAATGCTTTTTTTTGGTGATAAAAAAAATGTAATTACTAAAAGATTCGAATTTTCCCATGTGTCTGGTCATATTTACACTCCAACGACTTCTGCAATTTTATGAGTTAAAAAATTATTGTGAGAGACTTTAATTTGATTTTTTTTGCATTTAAACGAATATGCTTCACATTCACAAATGCTTTTATTAAGCCATTATTATTTGGAATACATAATTTTTATCACGTTCAAGCAGGATATATCTTAAAAGGAATCATACCCAGAAAATAAACTCCATGGAGAAAAATCTCATGATTTTCAGCAATACATCAATTCCACAATAAAACATTAAGCAATACTCAACGCTTAAGAAGATAACAGCACAAATTCTTGCGCAAAAGTAGGGCGGACTCCACTTTATGCTAAAGTACGCCCGTACGCATTGTAAATATGCCAATTCTTGACTGTGTGAGAGATTTCTACGAGCTTCTTTAAACTTGGGGAAAAAAATTCGAATACCAATGGTATTTCCGCACTTCCAGAACGAACTTTCTTGGCTGCGAGTTTGCAAAACTGCCTGTTACGCGAGCATCCATCTAAGTGCTCCTCGCTATGCATTCTCTCTACCTATTCAAGGGAATCTATTATTTTCCGTCGGGAGAGAAATACATGCATGCCGTCGTATCTTGAATCTCGTGCTTTGATTCGCGACTCAGTGGTAAAAATACGAATGTTATATTCAAGGAGAGCAGCCAAAAAAAAGAGAAAAGAAATACAAGTAAAGAATGAATATAATAATAATAATAAAATTTGTGGCTTCGGAGAATGCAAAAAAATGGAGCAGAAGGAGAATAAAAAAGAGAAATCACGTTAAAGAAGCACAAAAGTTGGCTGCAAAAGATTATTCCTGACTACTCTTATGATTCAATAAAACAGAAGTTTCGGGGATATATTTACAGGGATTTACATCCCTTTACTCTTCCTGAGATTGCAACTGGCACAATATTTTTGATAAAAAGTGCACAAGGCACATTAAGTTAGTTTTGTCTTCCTCAATCACAGTTCAGTCAATAGCTTAGATAAAGTAATAATTGCTCATCAACAAAAACTTTTATTCCAAAACCCAGGATTCCGAGTTAGTTGCATACCTAACACTAAACATGAAGATAAGACCATCTGACAGAAGAATGAACGGGCTGGTCAAAAAAATTAAAGATGCCATATGAAGCCAAGTAGACATTTTGGACAAGTTAGCAAAATTACGTGGATTACTTAACATAATGACAGTCATAAATAACCATGATGAAATTCAAGGGTACTTTGTATACCTCTATCATAGATATCATACAAATGAATAGACTTTACGATACCTCACAATTTGGGTGGAATAGAACAAAGTCTATTTATTTCCATCATGCACATATATCCACGATTACACATTGGATCAACTGGAAGGTACATGAATATATTAGAGTGATATATTATTTTTCAATCTAATCACGTGAGCACCTACCTACTTAATTTTGCACGTTTTAAAAAACTACCAACTTTTGGAAAACCTCTGACTTTTGTACAACTACTGACTTTTCAGTAGTAATTTTGCCAAAGGAATGGCCGGAAATCAATAGAAAAAACATCTTGAATCACCATTAATTAAAACTCGAGCAGTAAAAATGGTAATAAAGTAATTTAAACATCAATGTAATGCGATATTCTATTGACGACATGTCAGATGCCTTCCAACAAGCAAAACTTCCCTTTTCACAATCCTTTTAAGTTTCGTTAGTATTCACTGGTGGATATGGCGGGATGGTGACGTGTAGAGGCAATTTGAATCGCACATAATATAAATTTATATTGTAGATACATAAAGCCTTGCTCCGAGATGCCTACATCCGGCTTCCAGAAGATAAACATTCCAATTTCGTTTTTTTAGTGAACGCATCCATTTCCTCCGGATATTAAAAGAGAGCAAAAAAATACATAATATATTCGGGATCTTTTTACGCGCTCACAGAACTCTGGTTTCCTTTCACTTAACTCTTTCGAGAGTTAAGCGAAATTTTTAAACGGAAGCACATCGCGATTTTCTGTTCATTTTTAATCATATAGCGGGGAGTCTGAGCTTAGGATAAGAGTACAACTGATTTCCTTTCGTAATCGCTGTTGAATCGCAAATATTTTGTGATACAACGGAGGTTTCCAAAACGTTAAGTAGAGTGGCCTCGCAAACAATTTCCAATTTTCAGAAAAACAGTGTAGGTACTACAGGGCACATGTTTGAATCGCATAGCCATTCAAAGTCTCCGGAGAACAGTCCTGCAGTGGACCGTTTTTTTTTTAGAGAATTGCAGTCTACTGCAGGACTGAAAAACAATCCTGAAGAGGACTGTTTTTTCAGAAGCCCTCCTTGCAAATGCGATCGAAAGATAAAAACGAAAACTATGACATTGTGGCGACAGCTGAAACTTGGCTTGTTGAACTCAAGGATAGCGGCATTAGTTTATTCTCATGAGCATTTCTATGCGAAAAGAGAGGAAGGGAAGAAAATGAAACACAGGTATTCGAGGAACTTTTGACCCCAAACTGACCTCGAATCAGACGCAAGGGAAGGAGAAAGAGGGGAGACTCGGGTAGTTTGACATTACCATTCACCCTAAGAGCGTGGGGGCGGAAAAAAAGAAGAAATATATTCCGGGGATTCTTTTACTGACACTTTGAGACACACGAGAAAAAAAACAAGCCGGCGACCCACTTCTTGCTCCGGAAGGCACGTGAAGAGCAATTGTCACCGCGGAAGTAACGGCTGGAGCCTGGTGCCTGCACCCTTCTTGGAAAGGGCGGGGCTTTGATCGCGGGGAAGAAGGAGAAACGGTCCGTAATCGGACGCCACTCGCTCCTCTCAAGAAAACGTCCCTCCAACTCCCATTGCAACGCGAATTTCCGAGTGGGTGTGAAGGAAAGAGATTTTCTCGAGAGATGACATATAACGGGATTGAAATGTCAACTGCGACTCGCGTTCGTGTTTGGCAGGCGTAATCGCCGCATTTATCGCATTCATGAAGCATCAAATGTTCGGTTGATTTAAAAAAATAATAAGAAAGTAGGACTAAAATAGTGTGAAATGCATGATATTACGAAGGTTATTTTTTGTCATTTCGGTTCTTTAAAAGCTACTATTCATTCAGACTGGCATGCAGCCTGCACGATGCATTTGTACTGTGATATTTGGTACAGAGCTCATTTGTGAAATTGTGGTGCTGGGTAATTTCCTAAGTTCTACATCTGAATCTACATAATATTCTGCAAGCCACCTCAAATGTGTGTGGCAGGGAGTGAATTCTCACCAAACATGCACTACATATCATGCATTTCAAAGGATTAGTATTAATATGGTAGTCTAAACTGAAATATTTAAAAAGATAAAAATAGCGAACTAAGCATGCAAAAACGTTCTGTTAGTTGGGTTACCTTCAAGTCCTTACACCATCATGTAACTACCTATGCTATGGATTGATTCACTAGTATTGGACATATTTACCGCTATTCATATCCCTAATTGTACGAGGAAAAAAGGACATTTTGAATCTGTCAGTTCGGCAATCAATTTCTCCAATGTAATTATGGTCCAATCTACCACAGTAAGCTGGGGTTCGCAAAATATTTTTAACGTCATCGCTAAAAATATTATCTTGGAATTTATTCAGGAGATTAAGTTTAAATTTGAACCTGCGATCTGACAATGATTCCCATTTTAATTCATTTTATAGACTGATTACGCTAATGTAGTTATCGTAGCGTCCCTTTACAAATCTTGCGAATCTTCGCAGCATACGTTCAAGTTCGTTATATAGACCGATTTCGTTGGGATCCCGTACACTGGCAGCATATTTCAAATGAGGTCAAACAAGGTTACTACTTACTAGTAATTTACCTCATGATCTAAAATCTACCAAAAAGTTTATTATTGTCATTCAAAAAGAAATACTTCAAAGTCATCTTAAATGTTCAATGAGTTCTTTGAGTGATTTTTAGATCATACTTCGTCATAAGTTGTTTATATTTTAATGATTTTACTTCCTTATTTGTTGTTCATCTTTGATATATTTCTGTCTTAAACTTATTTTTGAATGTAATTTAGAATTAGTTTCTGAAAGTTTATATTTTACATATATTGTTTATGTCATTCCTGTCATATATATTGTAATTGTTTGTTAATTTTGTCTCCTCGTTTTCCTACGAACAAACTGCTCATTGACCTAGCACTAAACAGAGCAGTATCCTCTATCTTTTGTGTTATGCTTAAAGGGTGCCTCCCAAAGTAAATAAACATCATGTAGAAATGGATAAGTTGTCTGGAGTTGTTTGGTCGTTAAGAGAAACACCAATTTTCGCCAACGTTTCGCCTCTTTATTGCGGCTTCATCAGGGCTATTTGATGCACAATGTAAGTTTTAAACATTTTCATTAATTATATTATTATATAATTATAATTATAATAATATTATATACATTATATACAATAATAAACATTATAATATTATTATTAATCGGATATTCAAATACAAGATTGCGAATCAATCGTGAAAATCATTTGCGGTATTACTCTACTGATATGCAGAGCAACAAAATTTCCACATAGGAAAAAGAATTCTCCTTGACCAGGGGTCGGGCCCTAATCCCTTCACAAGGAAGAAGGACTCCTTGGTGGTTAAACCAGGTAAAGCACACGTTCGAATACTGAGGCATCCGTGTTCGACTCTTCGTTCAAGTTACATGAATCTTAATTAAATCTTATTATTAAAAACATCAACTGCGTCAGCCGTAATATTGTGGTCCACAGAAATAGCAATGACTATAAAAAAAACTTAGTGGATAAAGCACTTGAGTCTTCTACAGTTTACCTTCAGGTTGAAATTTACGCATGCTTAAGGAGGTTCCACCGTGACTCCGCGAATCAAAATCCCGTAAAAGAGCTATGTTATTTAATAAATAATTACCGATGGTAACACCTGCATGGAAAATCACCCATAGGGTGATAACGGATACACAATAATTGTACGAGTATGCTCTTATATAGTGCATCGCAGTTACATTCAATTTTTTACAAGCTCTTTTAGCTCATTTTGACTTCGAAACATGACTGACATGTTGTTGCCACGTTTAATTTATAAAGTGAGAATGCATGCTCAATCCCGCTCTTACGTATTCTAAAATAGATTCAATATTTTCTTCCTTAGTTTTAAACTATTCCCTTGCAAATACAACTCTTTGTTTTGAATTTTATTAATAATGATATTTTTGAAACTGTTTGGCAACAATGACGCTGTTATCATTTGGAAGAATTGGTATTAACTACACCATGTCAATAGCCAATGAAATATTTAAATTACATAAAAAATATGATAAGTACCTTGGTAGGGTATATTCCTTAAATAAGTTAGTAAATAGGCTTGTAAGCAAGTGCCGTCACTAGTACCGTTGCCAATGATAACCAAGGTGGTACTTTCTACCACCTTGAATGATAACAACATACTCTATCGCCACTTTCATGTAACTAAGGTTTTTCTACTTTTTTTCGAGCAAACATTTATTAATATCAATTAAATAAGTGTGACCAGGCGAGCATTTTTTACAATGATAAATTCCAAATGAATTGCGCATTAGCTTTTCGTCAAAACGACATTTATCTTTACATTATTAATATGCAAATTTTACAGCAAGAGCCATGCTCTGCCGTATAACCACGTATAAAATAGCTAATTTTCAACGTCTTTTTTCTTCAAATATATTATGGAAAGGCCTCATTATTTTATTGCCAATCAATAGAAGGACCAAAATAAGATGTGTCCTGAAATTTTCACAAAAATGACATCTACTGCATAATTTGGTGGAGCCTCCTTAAATGTTAACTAAATAACAATTATTCGAAGGAATTAAATGAGATGGTACTTTTTCATAGTTTTTTTTCTATGAAAAAAGTACCATCTCATTTTATTTCTTAGCATGGATTTTCACAAAGCAAAGCCTGAAAGCATCGAGTTTAACAATTATTCGACATGAAGTAAATGACAATATGCTGAAACGCAGCAGTCCACACGAGGGATATTAAATCTCGTGCAGAAATAAAAGGGATAGGTTTACTGAAGATGTTAGTCATGAATTAGGAACCCCTGCGTATTATGCTAGACTTGACCAGATAAATCAGATAAGAAAATAGCTTGCCATACCATTAGATTTGAAAAATCATTTTTCCCTCGTACCTCTACAGAGCATAATAGGCAGTATAGCAAAGGGATGGGTAGGTGAAATAATGTTAGTGTAGTCTGAAGCGCATGATGCATATATTAACATAACTAACCCTGATGGTATGGCATGATAGGTAAATACGGATTAATATATTTAGATAAATGCCAAAATAACCAATAATCCCTTTATTACTATGTATATACTAGTCATCTAGCTGATTGCGACTCCATTATCTAACATGTTTCCATGTAGTAGCCTAGTTGATTGTCTACGGTGCATTTTTAGTAATATTCACTCTCTGCCACACACCCGTACAGGTGAAATTAGGCTTGTGCGATGACCGATTGTGGTCATCGATTTTCGATGAAAGAATTTCATCGAAATGCTTCGATGACGATGGCTGTCATCGAATATCGAATAGAGTGTACATGATGATCGATGACTATCGATGAATATCGATGATCGATGAATATCGATGATCGATGAATATCGATGATCGATGAATATCGATGATAGATGAATATCGATGATCGATGAATATCGATGATAGATGAATATCGATGATCGATGAATATCGATGATAGATGATTGTAGATGATCGATGAATTACAATGATCGATGATCAGTGCAGATGTCTCGGTAGGCAGTTTGGTGTGGCTGTTAAGTGAAGACTGAATTGGGTCAAACTTATTTGAGAAGGACAAGCCCTATTTATTAAAGAGCGAAACAAGCACCAAGTTACAAATCAAGCAACAACTCTTTGTTGTGGTATAATACAATTCTCATATCCGCATTTTCATCGGTGAGTACAAGTCGGTCGTCCAACACAACGTTTCCTGCATGGCTGAAGAACCGCTCTGATGACGTTGAAGTGGCAGGAATACTGAGTTATTTCCTCGCGTACTTCTGAAGGTGGGGATACACATTCTCCTTCCTGTCCCTATACCAATGTAGGACGTCCGAAAATTTGAATAAAGCTGGGACCTCTTCGTACTTGTGGAGCTCCGCCAGGAAGGGGTCGTCAGCAGTGGTAGCGTTTCTCGTGTCAGCAGCACATCACGGCTCATCGACATCAATCATTCGCATCAACACATCGAGTCATCGACATCGATGATTCTCACCACGTCATCGTAGTCGATGGTCGATGACATTCATTGTCATCGATTTCATTCATCGCGGTGCGATGACTGAAATCATCGTCGATGACTTCGATTAATCGACTCATCGCACAAGCCTAGGTGAAATATTGCTAGAGTAATCTGAAGTAGTAGCAATTCCATTGTTAGCATTGCATGATAGCTCTTATGTTGCATGTTAGCAGTGCATGTTTGGTGATATTCACCCCCTGCCACACTCCCTCGCGGTGACTAGCAGGGATATTACGTAGATGTAGGTGTAGCCTGTCTTTCGTTATCAATCTTCCACGTCCATGGTAAAAAGAAAAGGGATAAAGCCCACTCTGAACGCCACCTGCCCACCATCCGCTCCGACAGTCTTAAGACGGGCTAAGGCGAGCGCCTTCGGATATCAACTAGGAATCTGCCACCCCAGCTTGAGACTTGAGCCGACATGAGATGCCCACCTCGGAGATACGTCACGCATCTTCGAGGTTGCCTGTCTCGGACGATAAGCCGGGATTTTCAAGGATTCCAATCCTGCCACCGCAAAATTTCCTCAGCTTAAATGCCTGTTTGTCCAAAGTATTTAAGGCCTGGATAAAGGCATGATAGCGGGGAAAATTGTACTTAACTTAAACCTCTCCTGATTACGATAATCGATTCGTCAAACTTGGTCTATATAATTTAGTCAGCATGTACAGCTGAAACTTCTGCACAATCAAAACCAAAGATTTTCCAGATGAGAGGTATTAACTCCACGACAAGAAACAATCACTGGGATTTGAGTTGAGAAATAACTGTCTTAGTGCAAGAAGTCTTCATCAGCGGTAATGAGTGCTTTCTTTTTGTCTTCTCAATCTTAAATCTAAGGAAACAGTTCATCAGAACCTACATCTGGATCTTTATGCAGTGAGGCATGGACAATGACAGAGGCGGAAAAGAAAAGGGTGGAAGTATACGAAATGTGGTGCCACAGAAGAATGTTGAATATTAAATGGATCGACCGAGTAAGTAACGAGGAAGTTTTAAGAATAGTGGGAGAAAAGAGAAGCCTTCTGAATACCCTAAGAAGAAGACGGGACTACTTAATCGGCCACATCTTAAGACACGATAGTCTGATGAAGACAATCGTCGAGGGACAAATGGAAGGGAAGATTGGCAAAGAAAAGCCTCGTGTAACATATATGGAACAAGCGAAGAAGGATGCGAAAGAGAAGAAATACGTAAATATGAAGAGATAAGCTGATGGAAGGACTCCGTGGAGAGCTGCGTCAAACCAATCTGAGGATTGTTGGCCAATGATGATATATCTTAAATCATGTTGTAGGTAATCATCAAGTTGTAACGTTTTGGATCAACTCTTATGATACATTACATGGACTTTTAAGCTCATATAGCTCATGCAGTGAAACATCATCGCCAAAATAACAGAATAATAAGATTTTATTATTCCGTGTATATTGTAAATAATTCACATTATATATTAGCATTATATGAAATTTTAGATATCCTATAAGGCAACAGTCTTGGCTTTAGGCTAAGCTCAACAAAACATTTGCTGTGGAATGAGCAAGTTACACTAAAACTAACAAATTAACAAAAAATCAGCACATAAAAAGTGGAAAACAGAAAAAGGATTTGTTCACATCATCATATTGTCAATTATAAAAATAATATAATGCAACATTCTATGTTGTCAGTGGCCAATATACATTGACGAGGTTCCCTTAAAAATATATTTAGGCAAGTAGTTGAGTGAACATGTTTGATTTGAACCATAAAGAGCGCATGTTTGATTTATGCATAATACTTGAAAGTACCAGAAAAAATATGTACGCATAACACATAGATTATAGTGTTAGAGAACATAATCCCTGCGATGGCCGCACTTTACTGCATTACTCTACTGTACGTAATTGACTGATAGAACGGTACTGACCTATATGCCATGCTAACCTATTTTCGTATTTACTTCTATAGAAATTATATCATATAGACGTAATCATCACGAAGACCTAACTCTATTTCACGCCCATTCAACATTGCTTTGACAACTAGCGAAAACTATTGCTGTCAAAAGTTTCGCTCCAAACGGTAGGAGAAGTGATTGATAGATGGGGAGGCTACTTCCCCTCTTCCTCTCTCTCATGTTACAGATTTCACGTGACTTCTTGCGGTTAGTAACCATTCGCTTGTTTATGTTGTAAATTATATTAGTTTAGGGTTCACGTCAAAGGATTTCCATTTGTTCGAAATCTGGTGATATTGTTTCATTTCATTCATTACGATTGCAATTTTGCTTAACGGTTTTCAAATCCACGACATGTTTCACAATTAATCTCTGTGCGTTTATAATGCTTAGAACTGTGGTCCGGAAAATGTCATGCAATAAACGTATTATTCTCTCATTGTTAAATCATTCAACTTACATTGGCATGTTAAGAATATAGATAAAACATTCGCGTTGGTAATGCTTGCTTTCATGGTGAGTGCATTAAAAATTATGAGCTCCTATATCCTGAAGACCAGAATAACGACAATGTTGCTCATTATGGTAATATTATGACACGCGAACGTTCATTAGAGGATTCGTCATATTGATCAGTGTTTTCACATCTGAACGCACCATGTAATTCTTGATTATTACCTACTTTCATGTAATTAACAAGTAAAGCCGCGTTTACACTAGGTAGCAAAACATGTTATATAACTTTTGCTATATAACATTGTTATATAACTTTTGCTATATAACGTTGTTATGTAACTTTTGCTACACATAGCGAAGTTAGATATAGCACGGATTTCTTTTGATCTTTACCGACTCCCAATGGATAGCACAATTTTTGTTATATATAGCAGAATCTGCTACATATAGCAATGTTATATAGCACTTTTCAGAAGGGACTTTTTCTACTATTAGCAAATGTTATATCAACTTGCTATATGTTACACAAATTTGCTATATTGCAGGTTTTGCTGCATAGCGTAAACGCGGCTTAAAACGAAATAAGTCAGGGGTTTAAAGTAGACTTTGGACACTCAACAGGATAGTTATTTACTGGCCAGCACTAACTACGAAAGTCATTTGCCGCTATCTAACACATTTGCTTGGCTACCTCCCAAGCGACTTGCGGCATCTAGAAAAGACATCCATTTCCAAGAGCTTTTTTCTTAAATGCTATCAAAAGACCATACTCCACCACCTCTCATCCGGATCTTTGCTTCATGACCTTCTTCACTGCCATTACCTGAAGAAACTATGTAGGAAAAATATTTTAGGTGATTCGGAAAACATATTTTCCGGTTCAATTTTTATACAGCTGACTCCATTCCTCATTACTCTGGCAAACGATCCATTATTTGATAAAAGTTAATCATAAACTGAGCAATTGAATTTGTGAAGTTAATGTT
This sequence comes from Platycnemis pennipes, assembly GCA_933228895.1. NCBI lineage: Eukaryota > Metazoa > Arthropoda > Insecta > Odonata > Platycnemididae > Platycnemis > Platycnemis pennipes. The sequence goes on along the minus strand of OW121847.1, from coordinate 155,940,187 downwards.
ATTGTCCCTACATAATATAAATTTGCCATCGATAATTTTCGATAACAGAAACTATGAATGATGAACATAAAAAATTTCTATTGTTACATTTTCAAACAATTGTTATGATAAATATCAATAATAAATCAAAATAATATGTAGAAAAATTTTGTCTTATTGTATCTCAGAGAGTATTTTGGAATGTATTGACTGATTCGTAATAATAATTGTGGATACTCAATAAAAAATTTAAATAGCAATGAAAATGCCAGTGCTACAGTATAAAAATTAGGGAAATTAAATGGCTGTATTTCGACTGAAGGCACTGGATCCTCTTTCTAAGTATTCGTCTACGATGGATACTGAGAAATACTAGCAACAGAATGCTCAGGTATCATGAAAAATGTTTCTTTATGTGCATCGCCTGTTTCTTTGTCACATTAAACAACTCTTATGCACTATGTCTCAATGCCTTCTATGTGCGGGTGTGAAATTCTCTCATAGCCATGTCTTTAACAAAGTTCCCACGCTGGCATGAAAACTCGTCAATTTATATCCTCGATAACATCAATTTTAATACGCAAAAAAGTTGAAGTAATGGCGTGATAGAATTGACGTATTCATTTCTAAGTATAAAGGAAATACAATGCCAATTGGTGTTCGTTTCCTACGATGAATCAAATATTTTCCAAACAGCTGCTAGTTCGATTTGCCAGATATTCGAAGTATCAAGCTATTAAAATCGCTGTGCAGGAGGAATAATTGACAGGATAAATAATTATTACCTTTGCTGACACAATAAATCATACATCTAAAGGATGCAACCACGTTGTTGGTCGAGATAGAACAGTTGACATTACAGCTAGTGCATTATATACATATATATTTGAAGAAATGAGCATGATAAACAATTCGCTTCTTTTTCGGTACCACTGACTTTAGCGGTCCCAATTTCGGCACTGCTAAAACCTGCGCTTTATTAAACGTGAATCAGTCGAAGCGAAAGATAAGCAAGAATTTAAAATGCAACGTCAAGCTAATCGTAAACTGGGATTCATCGAAAGAGTATTGGGTAAATATGACGATCATGTACGAGAAATCTGCTACTTTTCCCTTGTTAGACCTCATTTGGAATATGCTGCCAGTGTATGGGATCCCTACGAAATCGGTCTAAATAATGGACTTGAACGTGTGCAGCGAAGATAGGCAAGATTTGTAAAGGGACGATACAATAATTATATTAGCGTAACCAGTCTATTAAATGAATTAAAATGGAAATCATTGTCAGATCTCATGTTGAAATTTAGACTTAATCTCTTAAATAAATTCCAAGGCAATATTTTCAGTGATTATGTTAAAAATATTTTGCGAACCCCAACTTACTATGGCAGACTGGACCATAATCATAAAACTAAAGAAATTGATTGCCGAACTGACAGATTCAAAATGTCCTTTTTCCCTCGTACAATTAGAGATACGGATAACGGTAAATATGTCCTATCGGAGAGTAGCAATGAATAGCATTGGTAGCTGCATGTTGGTATGAGTACTTAAAGCTAACCCTACTAACAGAATATTTTTGCAGGTTTGCTTTGAAATTTCTATCTTTTTTAAAAGTGAAGTTCTGACTAGTATATTAATACTATTCCTTTTTTATGCATGATATGTAGTGCATGTTTGGTGAGAAATCAACCCCTGCCACACACCTTTGTGGTGGCTTGCAGGGTATTATGTAGGCATAGATGTAGATGTAATCATTAAAAAATTGATCTAAAATCTTTACTTTCCTCTGTTTCATCCTGGGCATCGCTTCCTTCTTCTATTCATCCACCTCTTTTTACGACTTGATCAAACCCACATATATGTAATGTTTTCACTCTAGTCTCTCTACGTCTCCTTCTGTATTCATGTTTATCGAGAATGTCATAGAACGAGCGAGCCTCAGTCATTAGTGCCTACTATCGCTTCGCTATAAGAAACTAATTAGCCTCTTTTTTCCTCCCCTGTGATTCGCTCCGTGAAAAAAATGAATTTCTCTCGAGATCCTACCTAGTTCGGAGGCATTTTCATCTAGCTGAAAAACTTGACTTTCATGGCTAAAAACAAACATATCCGTTATCTCTCGCGATTCTCATTACCTTACCCTTTCTCTTGTGATTTATCATCTGCTCGTATCTTCCGCACAGACATGGGAAGGTATCTAATTACTGGAGCGGCCGTCGCGTTCACTGGGCGATTATAGTTTGCTCTTCCACATATCAATCTGACATAATCATTCATCCTTCCCTCTTTCGCTTCGAGAGGGAAAACACCTCTGCCAGCGTTTCCTGCGCGCAAACCTGCTTAGGTAAGGGCGATAAGGGAGGATTCGGATTTACTTTTTCGCCAACCCATCGTTGTCCATAATGATGTTCCATCTTCTACCCACAGAGGCCGGGGCACAATGAACGTAAACGGGTGATGTGAAATGAGTACCACAAAACGTTAAGAGATGGCGCATGGGAGAACGGAAACAAAACACAATCAGCACGTAACGCGTGACGTGTACGTGAGAGATGGTCATCTCCCATCTATCACGTTTCACGTTACACGGAAAGCCAATGAAAACTTTCCAAGGGTTTGGCGATAAGAGGCCATCTGCGGGGAGTTATTGAAAATACAAGCGGATGCATGCCTCTCCTGAAATATATTTTAGTCTCGAATTTTGTAAAACTTATTTCTGTCTTTTATTTTTGCAGAGAGAATTTCCTAACGTTTTTTCTGATGAGGGAATCAATTAATGAATAGTTATTTGGAGTGATTGCGTTTTAGTGAGATTTTACGTGTTAACTAACGACATGAAAAAGCTTTTTTGCCATTGTCGACATTGGAGATAGTGAACATTTCGTTAGGAAGGATAACACAAGATTTTCACGAATTAATTATCGTGAATTATAAGAAACTTAAGCAATCTAGGAACGTCATCAACGGCACGGAATGCGTAAGTACCTCTAGAGTCTTGTAAATTACTTGTTAGCTCCTTTTTACATTCGCTACGGACTTCCTTTGCATCCGATTTCGTCAGTCAATTGTTCCGGACTCGTGTACGTCGATTGCGTCCACTGGAGAAAAAGTTCCCGTCTCACGTTTCAGGTAAACGTCTCACGCCAGCCGTTTACGTTGATCGTGTCCCGGCCTTAATACTTGTACAGTACCCTGTTTGATTTCACTCCGCGAATCTGCGTTACGACAAAGCAATCGCTGTTTTTCTTATAATAGGATGACACCATAAGGGAGTAAACCAAAGGTGAATTGTCTCAGTGTGCTCTTTTAGATCCATTTTCAGCCATGGCTTCGATCAAGAAAATCCTGAAATCCTCAACACAAAATATTTGCTTCTTTTGTTCTAAAATAAACGTCTGTTTCCGTAGCAATATGGAACCTATACCGTGCAGTGACGTCGAAAGTCGTTTCAGATCACGTGGTTGTCTTCCACTTCAGGAATTTTTAACATTACTTAAAAACCTCTGTGGTTGTATAGAAATTGTTGGGTTATCTGTACATTTACATCTACATCTACATAATACCCTGAAAGCCAACACAAAGGTGTGTGGTAGGGAGTGAATTCTCACCAAAGTACATATCATGCATTTAAAAGGATTAGTATTAATATGCTAGTCTAAACTGCACAAAAAGATAAAAATAGCACACTGAGCATGCAAAAACGTGCTGATAGTTGGTTACCTTCAAGTTCTTATACCAACATGCAACCACGTATGCAATGGATTGATTCACTCGTATTGGACATATTTACCGTTATTCATATCCCTAATTCTCCGAGGAAAAGAGGACATTTTGAATCTGTCAGTTCGGCAATCAATTTCTCTAATTTTTGTAATTATGGTCCAGCTACCATAGTAAGTTGGGGTTCGCAAAATATTTTTAACGTCATCGCTGAAAATATTATCTTGGAATTTATTTAGGAGATTTAGTCTAAATTTCAGCCCGCGATCCGACAATGATACCCATTTTTATTCATTTAATAGACTGTTTACGCTAATATAGTTATCGTAACGTCCCTTCACAAATCTTGATTTGAATTTGTGAGAAAATTTCGCACCAAGTATGTCATCAGTATATAAAAAATAAATTATATGCATGTTCCCCATTGAGTATGATGGGATATACGGCATTAAACTGAAAAGACGGAAATGGAAAAATAACAGGAGGGCTATTTCAGTGATATTGAGTGAGGAAAACCAACCATATCCATTTAACACAGGGCACAAAAATATATCCTCCCGGAAAGTGATTTAAGCGGGAAAATACTTTAAAGGCAGATAAAGATAAAAAAATAATCAGTAAAATGTAGAAAATGAGTGAAGAGAGGCAATGAAAGAGAGCCTCTCTCCAGGAATATTTCATTACAGGAACGAGAAAGCGCCGCAAGGGAAAGAAGCCAAGAAAGGCTAAAGGAAAAGGCATAAGGCATATCACCATGGAATAGGGAAAATGCACTATTTTTATAACTCTTTGAATGTAAAGTTTATTAGCTAAAATGTGCTTGGCGAAAATTTTACTGAAGAATTAAGTTGCGTTTAAAGATGTTACTCTTTGAAAATTGTACTTTTTCGGCAGCTTAAAAACACGACGTCAACGCATGACGTCACGGCACGGTATCACTATGGGCGTTGTTTATCTGTTTATGCGTGGAGGTAAGTTGTTAAATAAATACTTGGCGATACGTATGTATTTATCTCATATGTTTCTTGCAATAAATGATTGTATTTCGATTTTTTATTTACTTAGTATGGATGGTAACGAGTAAATCTTCCATTAACTATATAATGCCTGTTTAGTGCCCAAGAATTTCTACTACGTCTATCCAATCGCTGGTTTTTTTGTAGAAGAACGCCGCCATAAGGGAGTCAACCAAAGGAAATTGTCGGAATGTGCTTTTTTAAGTATTTTTTCAGTCATCGTTTCTTTCGAGAAACGGCTAAAAACCTCAAAACAATATAGTCACTTCATTTTCTTTCAAATGTAAATGTCTATCTCCGTAGCGATATGGAACCTATACCGTGCAGTGACGTCAGAAGGCGTTTCAGGTCACGTGACTTTCGTCGATTTTCGGGAACATTTTAATATCATTTAATAGTGTACGTAGTGGGCGTAGAAAAATTTGCTTACATATTTACACCGGTGAGAAAGTTTCGCATCAAGTACATCCGTAATCTTTGAGAAACAAATTTCATGCATATTCCCTATTGTTGAGAAATCTCAGAAGAACTGGATGGACAAGATATTTATTTATAGGATTCTTAGTACGCAAGATGAGTACATTCTGCCAATGGGCTGTAAAATGAGTTTTATTTCTCATCACGAAAAAAACAGAAATCAGAGATGTGCTTACACTCAAGACAATTTTCTTAATATTGTACGTCGCTGAGGCTAGATTGTCTCTCGGTTCACATTAAACAAAAGACCATTGTAAGAGAGTACTTCCAGGGTACTGATAGGAAAACTGATAGTTAGATGAAATAAAGGGTACACTGGGGATCTTTTCAATATTTGTTGGCCTCAAGAAGGCGTTTTGCATAGCGAGATACAAAAGCATAGCAAACGCATCAATACTTGCGAGAGTGAACTGGATATTTCGCTCGAGATATAACTGTTATTGAAGTCCTTTACGCAGTCCTAGGCATTAAACTGTAAAACGTCCACCAAACCCGGAGTTCAAACCCAGACCATATGGATGGTTACATAAGTACTATGGCCTGCATATTAGAGGAAATATAAGTCAACAATTTAATTTATTTATAGAAATAAATATACTAGCTAACAATTTGATGTCATTTATGGATACCATTTACAGTGTCTCGTGACTTTATTCTATAATGTTTTCCCCGAAGTGGTTGTATTGTTAAAACTAGTAAGACAAAAACTGGAAGAGGTGAAAGAGTTCTGCTACCTGGGAAGCCGAGTAACCAACGATGCACGAAGCAAGAAAGAAATAGTCATTAGAATAGCCCAGGCAAAGAGGGCATTCTGTCAATAAAAAAGAATCTACTTTCACCAGGAAATATAAGCGTATAAGTAAGGAAACAATTCATCAGAGGATGCATTTGGAGCGTGTTTCTTTACGGCAAATATAATAGCGTAAGCAGTCTATTAAATGAACTAAAATGGGAATGTTTGACGAATCGTAGGTTGAAATTTAGACTTAATCTCCTAAATAAATTCCAAGATAATATTTTAATTGATACGTTAAAAATACTTTGTGAACTTCAAGTTACTATGGTACACTGGACCACAATCACAAAATTAGAGAAATTGATTGCCAAACTGAGAGATTCAAAATATTCTTATGTCCTAGTACAATTGATAGACATATGGATAGCTGTAAATATATCCAATAGCATAAATACAGATTCTAGTAACCATGGAAAGGATAATGGCCAGATATCAGCTGAATAAAAATAAGAAGACTGAGATATTGGTGTGCAGCAAGAAAGAAGAGGCCAAAACCAATGTCAAACTAGGAAAACAAAAACTTGAAGAGGTGAAAGAATTCTGTTACCTAGGAAGCCGAGTAACCAACGATGGACGAAGCAAGACAGAAATAGTTAGTAGAATAGCCCAGGAAAAGAGGGCATTCCATCAAAAGAAGAATCTACTCACAGCTGGAAATACAAGCGTAGAAGTAAGGAAACAGTTTATCAGAGCATGCATCTGGAGCATGTTTCTTTACGGCAGTGAGGCATGGACAATGAGAGCAGCGTAGAAGAAAAGGGTGGAAGCATTCGAAGCATGGTGCCACCGAAGAATAATGAAGATTAACAGGTTCGACCGATTAAGTAACGAGGAAGTCGTAAGAAGAGTAGGAGAAAAGAGAAGTCTGCTGAAAATTCTAAAAAGAAAACGGGACAACTTAATCGGTCATATCTTAAAACACGATGAACTGATGAAGACAATGGTCGAGGGAAATGTGAACGGGAAGAATGACAAAGGAAGGCCTCGAGTGAGATATATGAAACTGGCCATAAGGATGTGAAAGAGAGGAATTACCTTGATATGCAGAGGTTTGCTGATGGAAGAATTCGAGTGGAAGGCTGCGTCAAACGAATCCTAGGATTGATGACATAATACATAAAAAATGCAAAAAATGGGCGTTGTGTTGAGAATATTTTAATGGAAATATTCCACCTTGACCGGTATAGAGGAGCGATTTCAACTGGCGAGAATTTATTATTTTTCGCATTTATCTTGAAGCAATACAGAGTGACATACGCCATTGAATGCCGAGGGTGCATTTTGATGACGAATTAAAAGAGGGATTGATGCGATTTATTCAAACAAAAAAAAAATAAAACATTATATCTCGTCCCATATATATATAAGTTGGGAATTTCGCGTGAGAGCAGAACAGACGGTGTCGAGCATCGGAACGTACTAGTGCTGCCGCGTAGGTTTTGAAGTGATAACCAATATTGCACGGCACAGCATGGGGATTAAATCATCTCCCTCTCTATCTCACTCTCTCTCCCCCGACCACTTAATCGATTTGCCTCCACATGCAGCTTCGTAATACGCTCAATCATTCGCAGCAGTTCCAACATTACGAGAACACGCCCATGCAATTTCGGGAGTTCTTTTTTTTGTTTACGGCCCGGTGAACAGAGAGGAGAGAGAACGCACGCTAATCCTCGTTTGACGAATGATGCGACTGTCAACTTTCCTGATTAAAGATAAAACTCCTGAATCAAGCAGTTTGGTTCTCTTCCCAGGGCTCACGTGCAGGCGGAAACATGTAAATAATCCTATTTCCTTGCATTTGATAACAACGCTTTTCTAAGCGGACCCAACCCGACACCTGAGTGAATTATTTTAATACTCACTTTTGAGAGGGTTTTAGAGGTATATATTTGAAAATAGCGAAATAATTGAAATGAAATATGTAAGCAATAATTTTGCTTTACAACAACAAAGAGATCAGATGGCTCCAAAATGTGTATGCCGTGTAGCTACCTTCATTTCAATGATTTTTTGTAACATCTCAGCATATATAAACAACTACAAGCACCCTTACGGATTATTGGCAGGAGTTAATTCCATACCAGGCATTAATTACGGCCGTGTGCTTATTTAGGTACTTAAGAGCTATATTAATGATTTTAATATAAGACACTGTCTCCGGCATTACTCGGTGGAACTGCTTCATATTCAATACGAAAAGACACTTGGTTATAATTCCACACTTTATTTCATGAAGACGAACCGGGTTTCAGCATGTCATGCCATCTTCAGGTACAAATGGGTGGGTGGCTTACACTTATATACCTGTGAGTGGAGGGGGGGGGGGGATATGACAACAGGGGTGAGGGGTTTGGGGTGGGGGGAAGCATGAGTAATGGCCAAGGCTGTTTTTCGAAGGAGGGAGGGGGGGGGGTTAAGGTTGAGAGTCGTGGAGGGATGGTAGTGTGATATGAAGGAGAGGAGACTGGGAGGGGAACATATGGTCATTACAAAGTTTAGTGGGGCAATTCACAATTTCAAACTGTTCTAAGAAGTCCATTTTACGCCCTTTGTCAGTACAATGTAAAATCCGAGGTTCAAATTCACACCAATGGTTCTCGTCACATAAATGTTTGGCTATTCCGGAGGATTCGTCATTATTTAAAAAACATCGTCTATGTTCTTTCACTCTAATGTTAAAACTTCTCCCAGTTTGTCCAACATATCCAATGTTACAGGTATCACACTTCAACTGGTAAACACCACTTTTCTGCATATTGTCATACTTGTCCTTTGTATTAAAAAGCATTTTACCCAATGACACAGGATTGTAAAATGACACTTTGGCATTATGGATTATATTACATAGTTTATATGAGACATGAGATATGAATGGTAGCTTGCACCAGCGTGAAGGTTTGTCAATATCAACTTGAATGGAAGTTATAAGATTTATAGCTTGTTTTTTGTCAGATCTTTCAATAAGTTTTCCAATCAGTTTTGGGTCAAAACCATTTTGTTGGGCAATATACTTAATGGTATTTAATTCCTTATTGAAGTTGTCCTGGGACATTGGGATACTTGTTAACCTGTTCACCATTGATTTTAGCGAAGCCGTTTTATGAATACGGTGATGGTTTGAGTTCATTGGAATAACGACATCCGTAAACGTAGGTTTACGATAAATTGAAAACTCGTGTTTGCCCGTACTAATATCAATGTTAAGATCTAAAAAGTTAATGCTATGTCCACCGTATTCCAAAGTGAACTCGATTGATTGGTGCAGAGAGTTTATGAAAGAGGTAAAGTTATTTAGCTGGCGCAAGGTACCTGACCACAAACATATAATGTCATCCACATAACGATACCAATAACATATGTTACTTAACATTGGATGCTTGCAATCGAATTGCCCCACTAAACTTTGTAATGACCATATGTTCCCCTCCCAGTCTCCTCTCCTTCATATCACACTACCATCCCTCCACGACTCTCAACCTTAACCCCCCCCCCTCCCTCCTTCGAAAAACAGCCTTGGCCATTACTCATGCTTCCCCCCACCCCAAACCCCTCACCCCTGTTGTCATATTCCACCCCCCACCCCTCCACTCACAGGTATATAAGTGTAAGCCACCCACCCATTTGTACCTGAAGATGGCATGACATGCTGAAACCCGGGTCGTCTTCATGAAATAAAGTGTGGAATTATAACCAAGTGTCTTTTCGTATTGAATTAATGATTTTATTGTCAAATTATATAACTACACTATGGAAATAATTCAGTTTCAAGGTCAATCTCACTTCTAATATCAAAATATCACCAAATATACTTACATAAGACTTAATTTAGCGCCAATATTTGTGAACACATGCCCTACGTGCGAGGAAGATTCAAAAATAAACTTAAATATTGTACCATATAAGCATACAAAAGCAGCTAAATTGCCTTTTTTAAGCCTTACCCTAACACAATCTATCTTAATTTATTGCTTCCCGGGTAACTTCGATTAAATCTATAACTTTTACTTGCCTTCTTCAGCATTAAAGTCTAACTACCCTAATCTCTCCTTGAATTCCACATCCAATTTAGGAAGGTAAAAATTATAACCTCACTTTATCATCCCCACTCAAATAATAGCGAAAGGAAGGACCTCGTATTTTGGGTGCCTTCAAAAAAAGGTAAATTGCATCGATGGAATCGTGGAATTTCCCAGTGCAAATGATTTCAGTTGTCACGAGTCTTCTCTTAATGATCACCACTTGGAATTAATATGGAAAAGGATTTCATGAAACTGATTTGTATGATGAAATTACATTCTGTAAAAATTGGCACGCACTCGCAGCCTTTAGGATTGTTATGAAAACAACCAACCATACCTGTAACATTAATAATAAGTATACATTGGAGAAACTGAATGACTCCATGCCAGTAAAAAATCCATATAGCAGTTAATGAAGCTTAAAGATGAATTGTGCTGACACTGCTATTGGGAGTACATATGCACGTAGTCAGGGATTGCTCATAAACAGCCAGCATGGGCAACAGCGAAAAGTGTACTGAAGTTGATGCGATATTTTTAGATATTACAAAGGCATTCGATAAAGTTCCTCATGATAAATTAATCTTGAAGTTAGAGAGTTTTGGTATAAATACGTATTTGTATGTTGGGTAAAATAATTCTTAAGTGGGCCAGAGCAGAGGGTTGTCATAGATGGTATCATGTCGGACACAATCAAAGTCACATCGTGAGTTTCACAGGGTAGCGTAGTAGGTCCGCTTCTATTTCTTTTATACATAAACAATTTGGGTACTGTAGTTAGTAGTAAGCTTAGACTTTTTGCAGACGATGCGGTAGTGTATAGGGGTATATCAAAAGAAGAAGACAGGAAATCGCTTAGCAAGGATTTAGATGCAGAGTGGTGCGTAAAATGGCAGTTAAAACTTAACCTTAAAAAGTGTGTAGCTATCAATTTTTGAAGGAGGAATAATTCGATAGAGCGATGCTTTAAAATTAGTAAAACGAAGATCGAAAGCGTTGAAACCATAAGGTATTTAGGTGTAACAATCACAAAATATTTATCGTGGGGAAGACACACCCGGGAAATATGCGGCCGAGTGAAGGGAAAGCTAGGATTTATAAAAAGAGTACTAGGGAAATGTGATGAGAAGACAAAAGAGCGATGTTACTCTTTACTAGTTAGGCCCTTGAGTATGCAGCTAGTGAATGGGATCCGAATGAATTAGGTTTGATCAAAGAACTAGACAGTGTGCAGCGTAGAGCAGCTAGGTTCGTTGAAAGGTGTTACGAAAGGTTGAGTAGTGTTCCAGAATTAATACAACAATTAGGGTGGGAATCATTATCACAGTGTAGGCTAAAGTACAGATTAAATCTCTTACAGAAATTTCAATCGGATAGCTTTACTGAAGATGTTAGGCACATATTAAAAAATCAGCGTATTATGCTAGATTCGACCAGATAAATAAGATTAGAGAGATAGATTTTCGTACCGATAGATTCAAAATGGCTTTTTTCCCCCGTACTATAAGAGAACAGAATAGGCAACAAAGCAAAAGGATTATCAAGGGAAATATTTTACAGTCGCCTTAGTGCATGATGCATGTATTAATCCCTGAAATACTATAGATACTAACAATCTAGTTGCTTGAGACCCTATAGTTGCTTGTTTGCATGTCAATAGTGCATGCTTGGAGATGTTCACCCCCTGCCATACACCCTCGCGGTGGCTTACAGGGTAACGTGTGGATAAAGATGAAGTAGTTGATAGATAGATTATCCACATGCCATAAGAACATAACGATGTAGGTAAGTTATATTGTTCGTCATTACCATTATTAGTAATGGTAATTTCAATTCTAAATTATGAACTCTGGAAACAACATATAAACAAGAACAAAGTATTTTTTTAATCAAAGAACTCATTATTTTTCCTTGCTCGTATCAAATATGAACCAATTAAGGTGAAATACTATTGAAGTGGTAATTAATAATTAGCTGCATATTCACTCAAGTTAAAATACATTGGAAGGAGGTTGTAGGAACACGTAGGTGGTCAGTTAATTGCCATCTTTTTTAACTGGAAACTTTCGTAACAGGGATAAGGGTGAGCTAACGTGCTCTCACCTCATCTTGGGATTCAGTATTGGATAGGTTGGGACACAGGTTGAATATCCTGCATAAATTTTTGGCGGACGAAGATGTTGAAAGCAATATAACAAAAATAGCAGCGCCGTTGTGGGTGAGATATCAGAGATAAAAATTAGTTGTCCTAATACGTGTTGTTAAAATAAAAGAGAAGACTACTGAAAACTCTAAATAAAAAAGACGGGACAACTTAATCGGCCATGTCTTAAGACGCGATGGCCAGATGAAGACAATCTTCGAGGGAGAAGTGAATGGGAAGAACGGCAAAGAAAGGCCTTGTATGAGATATATGGAACAAGTTGTGAAAGAGAGGAGCTACGTTAATATGAAGAGATTGTCCGATAGAAGAATCGAGTGGAGGGCTGCGTCAAACCAATCCCAGGATTGTTGACCCATTATGATGATGATGACGTGTGTCTTAGCCCTGGAAAACTGGAATTTCTCAATCCAAATCATTGGCGTATAAAAGATACATTTATGGAGTGGCACGAATCGCAATTAATTAATTCTATTTTCTTTAATGAAGTATACTACCCTATTACTGCTGAAAATCAATAAAAATATACACAGAGCACACTACGGCTTTCCATTTATTCTACAATCTCTTCAAAGTTCCACCCGTATGCTTCTTATTTATCAATTTATATTGGCCAACATTGAACGTTCTCTCCCGCAAAAATAATACGATTCTTGGATGTTTCATTTTACCTAGACTTTGACTTGCCTTCATTCAGCACATACGTTAATGCGTTGGTTTTAATTTAATGTCTTCGTTTCTCTACTTTGAGTGAATTGTGACGGGCCGCCATAGGCGCTGTTGTTTTATCTCGGTCAGATCTGATGGAAGCTGTTCACCAATCGTGATGACGTGAGTTAAAGCACTCGGGATTCAAAACTGAAATAATCATAATGTAATTGACTCGTTAAACTTGGTTAGGAAATGGTTAGCCTTGGTTAGGTAGGGACACACACCAAGATTCACTTACTGAATATTTATTAAGGGGTCCAGGCTGTCGTGCAGCATCACCAGGTGCTGCAAAGCAGCGAAACCTGTGTAGTTTAATAAATAATTAGTGAGTGGATTGCAGTTTTTGTGTCTACCTAATTTCTGGCATGGAAAAATATCCACAAAAAGAAGCCAGAAATAGTATTCTATAAAAGTTATATTAAGTTTATTTTCTTGAACTTAAAACGCAAATCGCTTAACTGAAAACTATTAAATTAAGGAGTATTTCAAACTACTAATTCGAGAGTCTAAATTCAAAACCCCTAAATAAAAAGGTTTTTTGTATCTGCCACGTTTTTTTTAATTTGTAGCTAATACAGTAGCTGTTACTTTTTTGTACAACGTACCCTCACAACAACCTACAAATATTTTTTTGTAGTTCGATCATTGTGCCATTCATTACTCTAGCGAGTATGAATGACGCTTTTTTTACTCCAAGGTTGAGTAAAAAAACCGTCTGTCACTACTTGGCAAACAAATACCTACAACATATCAATACTTTGGCACCTTTACAGCACATTAATATCGCCCTTTATCACAAAATCTACATAATAATAGAATACTAAAAATACCAGAAAATAACAGCCTTGGCTAATTTCAAAATATTACGAGACACCATTTCTTCCACGGGACAAATGAATTCTCAGAAATTCACTGGCAAACTTACTGCACCAACATTTGTATTCAATCGACAAAGCGTTCGCAAGAGCATGAGTTAAGCAGCGGGGTTAGGTGATCAGCCGAACAAAAGTGAGAAACACGGAGAAAGGAAAAAGGAAGGAAGAAAAAATGGAATAATATATTTGTTTTCCCAGACCGATGTTTGGCGCTGTGCCCTAGTCGTGAACGTGGTAAAAAAAATGTTAAATCCTCCCCTCTCCTCCCTGACATATCTTTAATCTTCTTCTACCAAGTCTGCATCGTTAAGATGATCACACTCTCAGAAGAATTGCATGTCTCCCTACACATAAGCTATGCTGTTTGGACTTGAAAACCAAAAGCGATGGAAAAATGGCTAGTGAAATCGGTACCTATGATAGCATGCTAATGGAAAGATATCAGTGGTAGCTTTTTCCAGTCAAACAACTTCTATGAAGATGAAAGATGCTACTTCCTACCGAAATTTACTGCAAAATGAATCAACAATTGACCCCTTACATAATTGGTGATTGCATATGCATCTATATACATATATATTAATTTTGTAGCGTGTCAGTCAGTCATTCTGTATCCGTTTTGTTTCTCTCTCTCTTAATTTTTGAGCTAAAAGAGTGAGATTTGGTGCGTTGAGTGTGGATTCTCTGTCTGCATGATTTGGTAGTAGTTTTGGATTTTTAGCAGTTTGTGGTATAGAGAAAAATGTTTTTTTTCCCTATCTTTTAACATGGGAATTCAGTTGCTACACAAATTTGTTTTCGTTGCTATGTAAATATGTTTACGTTTTTGGTAAAGGGGCAAAAATTGGATAGAATCTGTTGAAGAAAATGGAATTAGTTTCATCAATCAATTTTGTAAGCATGAAAATATTAATTGACATTTTCAATGTGTAGATGCTGAAATAAAACAATTTCTGCCTAGCTGCCCCGATCTTGTGTATGAATTGTGAATTTCAAAGCTAGGCGTTATGAATTACCTACTTTTCTAATAGTTGAAAGAAGGTTATAAAACGTTTGTTATGTAATAATGTTTGTTGACAAATCAGCAGGTTAAATCGAATATATGTTAATTTTGTAGCGTATCAGTCAGACATTCTCTATCAGTTTTGTTTTCTCCCAAGTTTTGAGCTAAAAGAGTGAGGAGGTTTTTAGTGCGTGGAGTGTGGATTCTCTGTCTGTATGATTTGGTAGTAGTTTTGATATTTTAGCATTTTGTGGTGCGGAAAAAATGCAAAAAACGTGGTTTTTGAGAGTGAGAGACAACATATAAAGAAAGTATGGTGTAGCAAAAAGTACTAAAACATATAGGGTAATTAGAGAGGGACACATTACTCTATTCATAAAATAGCCATTTCCTTCTCTCTGCATACGAAATGCTTATGAAAATTTGGTGCTCAAAAGTGTAGAAAAATGCAAAGATCATCAAAGATCATCAGTAGTGTCCAAACACTTTGTAAAATCTCATTGGAACGCAAAGTTCACCTCAAGAGCACACCAGACAGAGACTGCCAGCAAAGCAGACCGCAGGTCTTCTAGTCATAATGATGAATGGTCGGAAATTTATGGCAACACATTTTCACGGACATGCATTTGATATGCGCAAGAGATTCCATTGGAATCTATAGTTAAGGTGTCATGTGCAGAGTACTTCAATATCAGTGCATCATTCTCCGAATCAGTCGTTAAAAGGCGACCCTCTTGGCGCCGTTCGTTAAGAATAGTTGATAATGACTTCGCTTTTCTTCCACCCTTCATACGCATTCCTCCAATCCCTTCCTTATAATATGTTGTTTAATCTGCGTCAATGAATATCCCACTTTGTGTAACACCTAAATTATATTTACATTTAAAGTGTTTCTTTTTTTTCTTCATTTTGCAGTCTCTGCTTATTGCATTCCAATATTGTTGTACTATAATATGGGATTTAATATTGTTACCTTTTGTTTATATTAATGTGCTGTCATCCTGTTATGGAATTAATGTCATGACTCTAGAAATGTATTAATTATGTACAATCATTTGTGTTCCTAAGGGACGAAATCGTCCCGGAATAATAATAAAATTCTATTCTGTTCTACATTCCTTACACCATCCTTTAATGTCTTAGATGCTTTTAAGTGGAGGACAGACCATAAGCCAATTATGAGGACAAAAGTGGTTGTAGGACTCTGATCGCGGCCTAAATACTAATTGTAAGTTAGGCGAGAATCCTTGGACTCTATTGTAGTAGAATAAAAAAAATATTAATTTAAGTTATTATAATATTTTAAAAAATAAATATTAAAATTACATTGCAATAAGTATGCAATAAACTCGACCGATTATTTATCAGTGATAGGCAATTCGAATAACTGGACATTATTCCGTGTTTACAGCTAGACCTATAACATGAGGCGGATATGTACTACATGTCACTCTGGAAAAGGGTAAAAACTAGGTATGGGTCGGTTCGGTTCTTCGGTTCTCGGTTCCACCGGTTCTTGAGCTTAGAACCGGAACCGGAACCGAGGCCAAAAATAATCGGTACCGAAATAATTGGCGCGAAAACCAGTTTGAAACCTACTCACACTCCGAAAGTGGAGGCTTCACATTAAAACCTGGTGAAATAGTGTACTTAGATGCTTCAAAATCGCGAATTATTCGAATTCAGTCTCTGAAAATGATTATTGATTACCTTATCTTACCATTGAGCAATGCAATGAAAGTGGTAAATTAAGAACCGGAACCGAGAATCGGTACCGAGAACCGAAGTTAAGAACCGAACCGGAACCGGAACCGAAAAAAAGTGGAACCGACCCATCCCTAGTAAAAAACAATGGTTATCGCATGAACCAAAAGTAGGATAATCCTTCGTAGATTATCCTAGGGGGTGATTCGATAGATGAGGATGGAACTAGTTTCGTACAGAGACGAAATACATGCGAAGATTATAAATTTCACTGTAAAAAATGCCATTCTACTCTAGAACTTCCTGCCACGACCTTCGAAATCACTCTGATGGTATATGACAGCGGGGATTCTTGATATTCAGGCTCAAGACGCATTCACTCGGATTTGAACCCAGGACCATCCAGTTCAAGGTACCACTGGGCAGAGCGATAGAAAAATCACTAGAAATAGTCGTGAACATTAAAAAAATGACATCCTTTTAAAACGATTACTAGTTCTAAGGAATGTTCATGTTTAATGAAGATCTTTCCCTCCAAATTTGCAGAAAATGAGGAAAAATTTTGAATCTATGCCTTTGACGAACTTTGACGAGGAAGCTAGAAAAATGTAATAATGCGTTGTTTATTCCGTAAAAGTTGAATTTCAGACCTCTTTTTTTTAAATATATGGATGATTTTTCGGGAATTTAGGTCCGTTTTTAAAAAATGAAAAAAAAAATAACTTTTGGCCAACGTTTCGGAAAATATATTTTTCCTTCTTCAGGTCTAAAAATGAGATGAATCACCAATGAATATAGGTAATATGATTTACAGGATGTTTACAGTGCCAAAATGCTTTACAATATAATTTTTTTACACATTTTAACGCCAAAAAATTACACGGAATACATTTGACATACCTAAGGTGAATTTGTTTACAAATTGGTTGCTAAGGCCTCTGTGTTATAATTTTTTAATTTTGATGTATTAATTTTTTGTCTATTTTACTTAAATTTGAAATATCAGTTCTTTTATTACATGAATTTTGATCTTTACTAATATGATACATTTCTTTAAATAACATTTTTGATAAATTTTCTTGTGTAATTTTTTTTTAGTTTTCAAAAAAAAGGTCTTAAACTCCCGAAAAATCATCCATGTAATTATTAGATTGATTTTGATGTGATAGAAGATTAAGTATTGACATTCCTTCTAAAATTTTCTACTATATAGTTAAAATAGGTTTTAATGGAATGGAGCCCTACTCTGTTTATAATCGCATTTCCCGACCGGTTCCTTCTCTAAGCCATTTTTCTCTCACGTCAAGCTTATTTTCTACTTCTGTTCCCGCATTCAAAAACAGCATTCTATTTTCTCTCTTTCTTGCCCAACATTCAAACCATTGCCCTACAATTTTACTTTTCTCACCCATCAACTCTGCCTCATACTTTTCTCAAACAACTTTATTACTTTTAACTTAATTCTATACATTTTACTCTTCGTTTTCGTCCACCGTATTTTTTCATTGTCCTCCACAACAAGTTCTTCTTAGTTATACTTTTACTCTCGTCATCTCTTCTAGATTCCAGGATTCTGAAATATGCAACGTAGCGTGGCATACGCCAGGAACGTTGCAAATGTTGCTCTACAAAACAATTACATTGCCTTACATACCCTAAAAAAATGCATTCTTGCCAGAGTAATTAGTTTTCTTTACAATCGGATGTAATAAGGCAACAAATGAAGCTCCCTTAATCATGAAGCGGTCGGATGAAAAGATTTATCATTACAGGAACCATTAAGCAAACTCTCAATCCACAAACCAAAGCTCAAGCACTTGTAAACATCAAGCGAGAGAATAATTGCCTAAAGGCTTCAGCGCCACAGGTATCCAGGCAATCAAGGACATATAACGATGTAACAACGAAATAATTGCGCCGTAATTGTGGATTCACCCCAAGGTTTGAAGGACCTTTCATCCAGTCTGTTTTTGCAGTTGAAGTCACCAAATACCGTCAATAACATGATTTAAAAACGGTTGGAAAATGGATAATAATTGTTCTAGATATTCTCATTTTTGTAAAAGTCAACGCATAGCGTTTAAACAATGGAATTACTATCATTCTGTAATGTCTTTATCCAATGTTGAAACTTATATAAATATTGCACAATGCAACGAATTTAACCGGCATTCACCGTTAACGACTTGTCACCGCAAAAACTAAAAATTTGGGAATGATTCAACCAACATAACCATCTGGACATGGTATGAGAAGAAACTAAATTAAAGTAAACCTGAAAAGAAGACGTTAACATACCTATCTTTAACTCTTCTGCCTTTATAAACATTCAATCTCTCTACCTGTTGATTAAACCAAATAAATACAATTTCCCTTCCACGGCACTACCGTAAAATTACTTCATTCGAAACGTCCCTTGCTCTAAAATCACAGCAATGAATTTTAAGCCATAACACAAGGAATGAGCATATGAGAATAGAGTGTGACTCACCGAAGTACTGTGTACACGGCCTTCAGGAGCGGCAGACTCGACAACATCAACAACGTCGTGGTTACGGCGTTGAAACACACGAGACGTCTTCAGCAGAGCAGATTTCTTCACTGGAAGGAACCCTTTTTTGAGGAAGCCAATGTCCCTTATCACTGAATGACTCTTAGCTTCACTTCTTTTAATATTCCTTGTCCTCTACGTGAAACTTCTGTTGTTTTTTCTTTTCACCGCTGAGAATCCCTTAGTGACAACATATAATCACGACACAGCAAAAAAAAACCAGGTGGTCACCTCTAAACTATCTCTTTCTCGATTCTTCAGACGCGTTCCATTTAATACGCTGGTCTTTCGAAGAAAATCAAGTGTCGCGAAAGAACGCTCCGAGAAGGAGGGGCGTCACGTCTATTCACGAGGAATTTCACTGACGATAAGCCACTGTCATCAAATTCAAGGTCTCGGGGTGATTTCCCACACCATACGATGGAACTCCACGCGGACCGAGCATCAACAACAGGTCCTCCGGGTTGCCGTGGCGACCGCGGCCCAGCAGCGGTGGCGGAGCGAGGAAGTTTTCGAAGAACTGTTCGATGGGACTCCCAGGCGAACCTCCTTATTCTCAGAGCGAAGGTTCTGTGAAAGCAGGGTAGATAATGTAGGCATGAATGGACAGTTGACTACATCTACATCTACATCTACATAATACCCTGCAAGCCACCACAAGGGTGTGTGGCAGGGGGTGATTGCTCACCAAACATGCACTACATATCATGCATAAAAAGGGAATAGTATTAATATAGTTTTCAGAACTACACTATTTAAAAAGATAGAAATTGCAAAGCAAACATGCAAAAAGATTCTGTTAGTAGGGTTAGCTTTAAGTACTCATACCAACATGCAGCTACCAATGCTATTCATTGCTACTCTCCGATAGGACATATTTACCGTTATTCGTATCTCTAATTGCGTGAGGGAAAAAGGACATTTTGAATTGGTCAGTTCGGCAATCGATTTCTCTAACTTTATGATTATGGTCCAGTCTGCCATAGTAAGTTGGGGTTCGTAAAATATTTTTAACATCATCACTGAAAATATTGCCTTGGAATTTGTTTAAGAGATTAAGTCTAAATTTCAACCTGCGATCTGACAATGATTCCCATTTCAATTCATTTAATAGACTGGTTACGCTAATATAATTATCGTATCGTCCCTTTACAAATCTTGCCGATCTTCGCTGCACACGTTCAAGTTCATTACTTAGACCGATTACGTAGGGATCCCATACACTGGCAGCATATTCCAAATGAGGTCTAACAAGGGAAAAGTAGCTCAGTGCGGGAGTCTCGCAGACAAGTGACAGGTGTTAAGACAGGTGGAAAATCACGCTGAATTTTTAATATGCCGAATCAAAGCGTACGAAGAAATAGAGAGGGAATTAATATGTATATAAGAATGGTTCTTCATAGATCGCGATCGTGAAGTCAGTCCAAGTTCACGTGGCGCGTATGCGTCAAAACTTATCCAAGTCGTATCTTATTGTTGGAGATTATTCAATCGCTATGAACGAAGTTGCCCAATTTAATGCCGGCCAGTCAGGTAACGCACCATTGGAGAAATGATTCACTTTGTACTGATTCCACGAATTTATTTAAAACCAACCGACGTTTCGACGCTAGCACGTCATCATCAGGGGTACAATCTCCTCATGATGACGTGCTAACGTCGAAACCGGTTGGGTTAAAATAAATAAAGTGAATCATTTTTCCCATCATGTCGTCATTACACAAAGTATAGCCTGAAACGGTTGAAGTTTTAGGCAACGCACCGGCCTGGCAAGAAAAAAGCCGTAGGTTCGACTCCCACCTTGGTCATTGGCTCGGCTAAAGAATTATGCTACGTTAGATGGTCCGACGCAACTTTACCAGTCGAAGCATACCGAAAACTACTATAATTAATAGATTAACTTAGAATGCATTGTCTGAAGGGGTCTTGAGTTACTTTTCATGCATGCAATATGTGCGAATGCCAATAATAAAAATGAATACCTTTTTTTCCCTTGAGTCTCTCTTGAGTGATAACTCCTGGAGGAGGGGTTAATCCAACAAACGGAAGGGATGCCTTGGGTCGAGACAGACTGAGAGGATCTTCATCCACGACGGAAGTTCCGAGTGTTCGCCGAGCGGAAGGTAGGGTCCTTGGCCGTGTGTTTCGCGAGCGCGTCTGGAACGGGACGAAGACGTCGATCGCGAGGAGTTGCTCGAGAAGAAATCGGGTGAAGAATGTTGGGGATAAGACGACGCCTCACCCGCGCGAGTCGAATGCGGTCGCGTACATTCGCTCCGATTGGACACAATCCTAGTCGGTTGTTGCAAACGAGAGGAGAGCGAATGAAAAGGGGAGATAGGGGAGAGGAAAGCGGGACTTGTGAGGGAACAAAGGGTAGAAGGGCGGTCGGCGAATTAAATCGCGAGAGAGAATGCTTGGCTTGAGAGCAGTCAGAACTCGTGGAAATAAGGAGGGGATGGAGAATGTTCGCTTCGGGAGGCCGAGTGGAACCGATTTTCTCTCCACACGCACGAGGTCTGTCTGGGACGCGAGTGAGGACGACAAACAGTTGAATCGAGGGGAGCGAGTGGTTCCTCCTCGCGAAGGGGTCGCCGGTCGAGTGAAGTCTGGAGCTGCGGAGTCGGTCGTCGGTTGCTTGGAGGGGTGGTGGGGGGCGGGAAGGTGGGGGAGGGGAAATGGAGGGGAAGGAGGATCTGGAGGGGGGGGAGGGGAAGAGAGGGGAGGGTGGGCGAAGGAGGGAGTGGAAGGCTTGCAGGCATAAATGCAAGGGGTGCACCCAACGCGTGAATCCTCCACGCCGCAAAGTGGTCTAGGAGGCCCAATTTTTTTGGTCAAAAATTCGATTTTCCAAGCTCGTTCAAATGAATGCATTAAAATCATCACAAAATGGATGATGAGAGATCATTCCATATGCGTACAGAATTTTTTTCTCGATCATCATCATAATGGGTCAACAATCCTAGAATTGGTTTGACGCAGCCCTCCACTCGATTCTTCTATCGGCCAACATCTTCATATTAACGTAATTCCTCTCTTTCACGTCCTTTGCGACCTCTTCTATATAACTCATACGAGGCCTTTTCCATTCTTCCCGTTCACTTTTCCTTCGACGATTGTCTTCTTCAGGCCATCGTGTCTTAAGATATGGCCGATTACGTTGTCCCGTCTTCTTCTTATAGTTTTCAGCAGACTTCTCTTTTCTCCCACTCTTCTTAATGCTTCTTCATTTGTCACTCGGTCGATCCATATTATCTTCGTCATTCTTCGGTGGCACCACATTTCGAATGCTTCCACACAACTGTTATTTTCCCAAAAGCAGACCAGAATTTCAGGGAAATTTTTTGTGACGTAATTTATTATTTTTTCATTGCCGGCCCCGGTGGCGGCGGGGTAAATACCTCGTCTGTCAATCCCAGGGAACGCGGGTTCGAATTCCGCCCGGGAAGGATTTTCACTACCCGTGGCTTGGATATCTGTGCTCGTATAGTTCTTAATAGTTGAAGTGCCCGATGTAAAGACCATCCATGTTGTTTTCGGTAAATGGATAATAAAAAAAATAAATCGAATTGTCTTTTTTCTTCCATCTGCAGAATTAATTAACGTCTTATTTAATGTAGCTATTTTATGAGTTTCAATAGTATACTAAATAAGTATCCTGCAAGCCACGTCAAGGGTGTGTAATAGATGGTACCCCATAATTAGGCATGCATTATCAATCAGAGAGGGCACTAACTGCCCCCTAGTCATGCGAAAAAATACCTAGGTACCTCCACAGATATAGAGATACCGCTCTATTTACCTCTATCTCTCTGGGTACCTCTCCGTTGACACTACATTACTTACATGACACCAAAAGGCATATGCTACCACCCCGAGGAAAATATTAAGCAAGTAGCTATGGGACTGGTGAAAAGTTAGATACGGTTGGCATTAAATTGCTAAATGGTACAAAGTAATGAAATAGTCTTTGATCGGTCAGTCATTTATATAAATAAACTAAATTATATCATTAGATTTTCAAGCGCATGCATGAGTTAGTGGTGTTAAAACATGAATTGGTTAAGAAATAAAAATTGAAAAAAATTCCCATAAACTTAGTACATGAATCATCCCTTCATACCTAAATTGTAGTACTTGATGTAGCTTATTATATATTGTATAGTCATTAACAATATGACTGTACACTCGTCGAGGATGAAATATGCCATGAAGCGCTACTGGTACTTTTGCAATTGTTATACATTTTCAACCTATATCATTAAACACCTATCCCTATTTGTAAACCTCTGTTCTAAACATAGGTGAGTCATTGTTAACAATATAATGAGCATTGTGATTCTCATCTAGTGATTAGGGTTAAGTATGAAGGAGTATTCTGACTGCCTCCTCTTTTGCTATATGACCACCCTGGGGTAACAGCGGAAAGAATTTATTATGTAACGCTGATTTTCCAATTTTTTCAATCCCTTACTGCGCTCCGCAGCATTCTTTGTGTCCCCCTTCACCTAGGCTACGTAACGCTGCACTCCCAGCACCTCTCTTTTGTGAATCATACAACAAACATGCGTCATAAATGTATGATGAAAATACCTCAGTACTATTATTTATTCGCATTAGTATCATTTACCATTTGTATCATCGTTATTATTTGATGATGGAATGAATTTATAACGTTATAACGTTCGGGTCAATGGAAAAAAATAACATAAAATAAAAATATTTTTAAAACTCCCGACGTAATGGATCCAGTCTCCCTGTCAATAGATCATCGGAATTGTTGGCCTCACTCCTTCCCGTCACTTTAATATTAATAAAAACATATATGGAAGGCCCCAAAGGTTTTCAAACACTGCTGTTGCCAAGGTCATATCCCACGGTCCAACCTATGTTTATTACTATGAAATAAATGAAAAGTATTTCCTGGTCAGGATTCTAATCCGTAATTTTTGTGTTTTCAGATCTTAACGTTATTGATCGGAATACCTCGGAAGGTATTTCGACCTTGGTATTTCTAAAAATTGTTTTGAGACAAAAAGCACAGTTGCCCTTCTTGGGCTGCAATGAATATATGAATAAAATTTAAAACATAACTAAGCAAGTAAGTTCAAGGTAGGGAAACAGAATGGGAGAGGAGAACGCAGTCATGATTTATTCTTTAAAACATTTCCTCTTGCCTTTGCCTGGCATGTTTTCCCAAGGCTTCCACTACCGCACCATCTAGCTGGTACTATATTGTAACATATTAATAAGTACAGTAACTCAGTATAGTCCACTTCATTCAATATATTTTTCGACCAGGGTTTCGACTTCCACATACATTTTCAAGACATACATACCCAATGACTGCGAATACGACACTCCGGTCAATAAAGAAACTGAAAGTGTGTATGATACTAAACTATTGTACTTACTTCTATAACATGCAGTTCGACAGAATAACGCTGGAAAATGTAGCAACAAAGTAAACGACTAGATAGGATACCAATATAGGAATATTTTCATAATTGGAGCGGTAAGCAAATCAAGCAGAGAAGAATCTGAATAAGATTCTAATAGCCAAGGAAAGGACAATAGCCAGATATCAAATGAAGACCAAGAAGAGAACGCTTAAGATAATGGTGTGCAGCAATACAGAAGAGGCCAACACCAACGTCAAACTAGGAAAACAAAAACTGGAAGAGGTTAAAGAGTCCTGTTACTTGAGAAGCCGAGTAACCAACGATGGACGAAGCAAGAAAGAAATTGTCAGTAGAAGAATTCAAGCAGAAAGAGCATTCAATCAAAAGAAGAATCTACTTACTGCTGGAAATACAAGCGTATAAGTAGGGAAACAATTCATCAGAGGTTGCATCTGGAGCATGTTTCTTTACGGCAGCGAGGCATGGACGATGACATCGGAGAGAAAAAGGGTGGAAGCATTCGAAATGTGGTGCTACAGAAGAAAATTGAAGATAAAACGATTGACCGAGTGACAAACGAAGAAGTCTTAAGAGGAGAGGGAGAAAAGAGAAGTCTGCTGGAAACTCTAAAAAGAAGACAACTAAAAAGAAGGGACAACTTAATGGGCCATATTTTAAGACGTGATAGTCTGATGAAGACAATCGTCGATGGAAAAGTGAACGGGAAGAAACGCAAAGGAAGGCCTTATATGAGCTACATGGAACAGGTCGTGAAGGATGTGAAAGAGAGGAATTACGTTAATATGCAGAGGTTGGTCAAAAGAAGAATTGAGTGGAGGGCTGCGTCAAACCAATCTAAGGATTTTTGACCGATGAAGATGATAAAGCAAATAAAGACCATTTTGCAAGGCGTACTTGCTGACAAGAAGATTGGAGGATAAGTGTAAGGAAAGTAGGATAGCAAATAAAATGTGGCAATTGAACGAAATATGTGAATGGTGTTGAATAGAGAGATCGAGGTCAAGGTAATAGCATTGCTACCCGCTGCATTAGAATAAATGGACTACCATTTCACATAGATAAATAAAGCACTTTTGAATTTGACTCAAGGCAAGAGTTCCTTCCGAGAATTCCTTTGATATCACACGGACGGTGTTTTCTCCCTCGTGGAATATTTTAAGCTGATAAGCACACCATTTTTTAAATTTATTTTTTCCTCGTTCATGAGGAAAAATTCTGAGAGAGTCTGCAAAAGGAGATGAAATAAAGCTTGGATCTGCTTTGTGCTTGAGATCTAAGAAAGGAAATATGAGCAGAGGATTCGAATGACAAATGAACGTCCGTAAGGGTCGCTGGATGACTCCACCCCTGCAAAAGAAGAGATGCCTGTGTAAACCTTCCAGCACGCAAAAGAAGAGCCACATCGAAAAATAGTAAAACGACCCGCTCACAAGTAAATAAAAGAAAATTCAATCAAAGATTCAAGGTGAGCACCCTCCGCGTTTCGTGACTATATTCCCTCTAATCTCGATAGTCGAATCACAGTTCGTTTACGCTTGTGGTAAATATTCTCAAAACCTCTGAAAAGACTCGCATTTAAAGTCGGCAGGGAAAAAAAAGGAATAGACGGAATTAACGCTTGAGATTGTCAGCTATATCAGTGAATTTATTAGCTGTTCACTGTTTCTGTGTCTGGTCAGAAATATTTCCGACTGGATTAATACAGGGAGCTAATCTCTGACTAAGTGATGTACTTGCATTACACATGTTTGCATCACTTGATACTTCATTAGTTCACATTAATTGCCATGCGAAAAAATTCACCTGGACCGGGAATCGAACCGCGGACCTTTGGCTTTCCGTGTGAATTTCACCGCCGTTCACGCTGTAGGATTGAAGTATCCTACATGAACCGCCAAGCGCGGCTTTAGCGCTGGATGGGGTTCACCTTTGGTCGTGGCTTCTTTGAAGCCCTTTCTCCCTTGCGTTGCCATCCTTGATGGACCGCGAGGGATCAACATCTAGTACCTTGAACCTGCGCAGGTCTGCGCAGTGGCCCGGAAAGCCAAAGGTCCGTGGTTCCATTCCCGGTCCAGGTGAATTTTTTCGCATAGCTATTAATTTGAATTTCACCGCTGATCACGTGGTAGGATTGAAATACTCCACACTTCATTAGTTTTCTGATTTCCCCTTCTTTGAGCCTACTCTTCTGAACTGAACTTGATCCAAAATATTGAAAACAACGTCAGAAATTTTGTATATCAGATTTCTTGGGAATCTCTCTCGCAAAAATTGATACAGGCCAGTGACGCACCCAAAGGGGGGACTGAGGGGGAGAAGGGGCCCTGCCACCCCCCCTTAGCTCTCTACAAAACCCTAATGAATCTTTAATTATCAAGTCACAGTCACGTGGTAAAACAATCCGAAAAAAAGGAAAAACTCGTTACATCATTTTACTCGAGTATGATTAGACCAAAGATAAAAGAAAGGCTCTTTTGTATGTGCTGTGACACAGCATAACTAATTTAGGATAGGCCTAAAATATTATGACTATTTTGGCCTGTAAATCTGATTTGGCTACTTATAGGATGCATACATGTAATAATTGAATGGCACCTAATTCCCCCTGCCACACACCTTTATGGTGGCTTGTAGGGTATTATGTATGTGTAGATGAATAACTAATATGGCCTACTATATCATTAAAAATCATCATCATCACCAGTATTTCAATCCTAGGATTGGTTTACTGCAGCCCTCCATTCCGCCCTATTCACTGTTAATTCTCTCATGCCCTGGTAGGTTTTCTCTTTCATGCCTTTCTTTATTTGCCCTATATATTTGTCCCTTGGTCTTCCTCGCGGGACCTTCACTTCAATCTTCCCTTCTATTATATTTCTAACTAATTCATTGTGCCATTCATAATATACTGATTAAAATAACATCTTGTTTAAACCTCGCAGAAGATCGGCCGATGATGGGCCCCACACATAAGAAATTTCTGGGTGCGCCACTGATACAGGCTGAGATTATATGAAATGGTTCATTTGCTTTCATTATCCAGTGGATGAACCATCCTACTGACAGTTGCATATTCAAGGATTTTGCAGGAAATGATATGACGGATATGATTTCCTGGCCAGCAACCACAGTTTTTAACTGCCTTGTAATTAGAAAGTAAATAGAATGAGTTAAGTCTCATGTCCAGTGTGTTTCTTAGCTTTATGGTACTGGACTTATTAAGTGAGATCTGTGAAAACTTTGAAATTTCGTGGGGCCACTTGCTTAAACACTTACGTTGTCGTTCCTTTCGAACCCAGGGATTCGCAGATATTGATCGATTAGGATTGTTGCTTCAGCCCTCTGCAATTTACTTGCTTTAAGGTCAATCAATGGATCACGAATCACAGGTTTGTAAGGCTGGGCTTAATTGCATCACAGTTAAATGCGATTCCAAGTAAGTATTTTTTTCCTGCACTAATTGTGTAAACACTCAACCATTTTTCTATCAGTGGATTGAAAGATACATGATTCCTCAGCAGGACCTAATTAATTTAAATTAGGTCTAAAATAACCTCCAATTTTGCACTTGTAATTTGTCGAGCTTTTTCTTCAAATTTATCTGCACACCCTAAAATAGTCCTTATTCTAAAATTTTGAGTTTGGTAATTTTCTCTTGATATTACCTACCCTCTTTTGTTTCCCTATGTATTTTAAATAATGGTAAATGCTTTCTATTTCTTTCTTTTCCTCTGTTCCTTTCCCGTAGTCGATTCTCATTGTTCTCTCGTTTCAATTACGTTTGACTGCACTTTGTGATTCTTGCGTGGAGAGTTTCAGAAGCGATATCCGTGACTCTTCCGTGCATTTCTACAAAAGATCTAATTACGAATTCTGGGAGCAACGAAGCATCCAAGCAAATGGATGACTTTATAATTAATTCAGCTTTTGATGCTTCGGTTTCATGGCATATATTACATTTATCTTCCAAAGGCTTGTGAATTTTCCAAAGCCTAATACTCATATCATTAGACTTTTTAACATATACCTAAGCATATGCAAAATGATATTAGCACAGTTGAAAGCTCAATTATCAATTTTTTGTATTTTTCTTCATTGAAGATTTGTAAGTAGCTTAGATATGAAATGCTGGAAAGATTTGTATAAAGTCGCAAAGATAACAGGGTTGGGACAAAAATAAGTATTTGGTTGGGATTTTTGTTCATTTGTCCATTTCAGAAGCCGATTTGCATTTCGTAGACTTTTAACACATTTACAGAGCAATCACTTACGATCCAAAAACGAACACAATATTACAAGAGAGATTGAATACCTTCTGAATACATGGTTGAATGTCTTTCTTCCTAGGACAAAAAGAGAAAGGTGCTTAGCCCTTAACTAGTGACGTGCATTTTTTGTCACACCACCAGTGACGTGCGGTCTCAGAGACCGCAATATGTTAAATATTAATTAAATGTTGCTATGCTATTTTTATTAGATAATTTTAATTTTATGCCTCTCAGCAATTAGTCTTAAACTTGTATATATTTTTTAAATCACCAATAAATATAAAATTTTCAGCGAAAATTAATACTTGGATCAATGTTCAAAATTTGAAAAAAAAATCACTAATTTATTATTAGCGTCTTCAAACTTTAAAAGAAGTAGAAGCGCTTCTGAAAAAATGTTGTTTACTCTACTGAAGAAACTTAAATCCACCTCCGCTTGTCAAACACTAACTTTAGTGTTGCCAAGAGCTTGGATGTTCTATTTAATTTATAAGAAGAGAGACAAGGTAAAAGCAAAGGGATTGTTATTGGGGTTAGAATAACTAAAAATAAAGTTGCATTATACTTGCGCGATAACTAAGTCGCTTGAGTAGCATAATAGTTTGAAATGATGAACTGTACTAGGGCTATTTTCAAATCTTGTAAAAGGAGTTCAACGTGTCTGTAAAGGTCGTTATGATTGTTATGTTATTGCATTTAACGCAGAAGAATCACTCATGTAGGAAACGGCACCAGGCAGTTAAAATATCAGTTGAATCTATTGAGT
The DNA here is from genome assembly GCA_933228895.1 of Platycnemis pennipes. NCBI lineage: Eukaryota > Metazoa > Arthropoda > Insecta > Odonata > Platycnemididae > Platycnemis > Platycnemis pennipes. The sequence continues at coordinate 155,910,712 of OW121847.1, read as the reverse complement.
AGGTTTGAAGCTAATTCTGTTTTCAAATGTCGTTAGAAAAAATATTGATAATGAACGTGTATTACTTGTGTGCTGCTCCATTCCATTGTAAAAGCAGTGATGGAGAGAAAAAACTTCCATTCGGATAGATAAAAAATGCTCCTCATTCCTCGAGCAGTAAAAAAAACCAATAAATCAGAGTAATGTTATGAATAGCACCATGGTAACGGATTAGGTAGGTTTTAACGTAGGTTGTCTGTATAGTAGCTAGAAAAAAAAACCCAATTCCTCCAAATATGTTGACTACACTTTTGCTTGCTTGGTTGGCATTGATATCTACTGCATTAAAATGAATGATTAAGCAAATAAAACTATATTTATTTGTGGTTGAAAATTATTTAGTTTCATGCACATTGTTCATGCATCAATAATGGGTTTATTTAATTAAAATCCATGTGCATGTACGCAGTGCTAGTTTTTTGGTTTTCCAATCATTACCACACAACTTCGAGGTGGCTCGCAGGGTAATCAATAGATACAAAAAATGAATGTATGTGTGTGTGTGTATGTGTGTATGTCCTTTATGCATTACTACACCATTCATCGGATCGCCATGAAACTTTAGGAAGTTGTTGAGTACATTCCCGAAAAGAGGACAACGAAATCGATATTTCAATATCGATACTTTAGCGATATAATATCGCTAAAGTATCGATAAATCGATACATTATTGATACAAAATTGAGGTGAAATTATTTAGTTTTTTCAAAAGGAATGTATCGTTGCAATATCGATACTGTATCGAATGTATATAATGTGTTTGTCCTTTATGCATTACTACACCATTCATCGGATCGCCATGAAACTTTGGAAAGTTATTGAGTACGCTCCGCGAAGGTTTCTACAAAATCGATAATTCAATGTCGATACTGTATCGATATAATATCGATAAAATATGGATACATCGATACATTGTTGATACAAAATTGAGGTGAAATTATTTAGGTGTTTTTTATCAAAGTTTTATAAAGTATCATTACAATATCGATACTGTATCGATACAATATTGATAACTTCATGCATTACCATATCATTCATCCAATTTCCATGACGCTTGGGTTAGTTGTTTTGTTCACTCCATGAAGGTTTGTACAATATCGAGAATACAATATCGACACTGGAGACGGGATGTGCATCCCATTGAACTTGCAATTCATTGAAACACTCACGTGCAACATATTCAAATCATCCGGCATGGGACAAATATTTCAGAAATGCCAACTTATTGCTTGGGATGAATGCACAATGGTGCACAAAGCATCGCTCGAGGCTCTGGATCGATCATTGCAAGATTTCCGTTGAATCCTGAGACCATTTGAGAACGCATTAATATTGCTTGCACGAGATTTCAGGCAAACATTTTCTGTAATTCCTCGATTGACACTAGCGGATGAAATAAATGCTTGCCTGAAATATTCTACTTTGTGACGACATGTAAAGACGTTAAAATTATATACAAATATGCGTGTCCAGCTGCAAAACAATCGATCAGCTGAGATATATTGTATACCCATAAGAATTTTGAAATTAAACATACTATAAACGTGCGCTTTCCATTTAACCAGATTGAGCCACAGCAACGCGTGGCCGGGTCAGCTTGTCAATAGATACAAAAGACACTGCAAAAATGAATCTATGGTCCACATACCAAGAATGCGAGTAAGATTCAAGAGTAATTATTATATTACTTATATTTCATATAAAAATTTACATGAAAACATGATAATTAAGCATGAGGCTAAAATACCAATATTAATCATCTTTCCGGTACATTAGAGAGATTATTACATGTGTAAGAAAATCTGTTAATTTTCTATGCTATTGCACACGAGAAAAAAAGCTTTTTCATCTCTCCTTCATATTATCAATCTCTTTTATCATGGTCTAATCCATCTTCCGGTTTATGATTCGTTTATGCTTTACAAGATCAAAAAAAAACTTTCCTGCTTGTGATACGCCTGCCGAGACTTCTAAAACTATCCAAACCCGAAGTTGATCACAGATTCATCCTCTAAAGAGGATGCAGGATTGCCATTGGAGACGCAAAAAGCCATTTTGGACGTTGCGTAGTTCATTAGTTGTGTTGGGAAACTAATTGGAAGGCAGACTGCGCAAAAAGTTTGGCACTTTTGTTTGCGATGTGGGATTGGGTAAGGGAATGCTTAATGAGGGCACATGGGGAAATCATCTCTGGTTCTGTGTATCTTGGCCGAATTGTTGGCGAAAGACGGAAGGAAGCGAGGAGGAAGTAAGTTGTTGATGGTAGAGAGAAGATCCAGCAACTGGAGTCGGTCGTGAAAAACAAGAGAGAGCGGATTTTCGTACGAGGAAACAGAAAGCGTGACACACACACACACACACACGTTATAATAAATTTATCTTTTATTATGAAAAATAAAACAACTTTAGTCAGGCGTAGCGTAGTTATTAGATAAATAGTGTGGCAACTACTTTACGAGTATAGTCTGCAGTAAGTGCCAAGTAGGGTGAAATATTGATGACTCGATTTGCGTAATGGGGGCGTTTAGTCGGAACCGAAATCGCACTTTTACACACGTAATCGTTAGATAGAAACGAAAAATGGAGGGTATTGTGTTGGTGTGGTGGCTATAGTATTGGCCTCCCATCCCGAGGGTCTGGGTTCGATTCCTGGACTTATTAAGTGGCAAACCGGTCCCTACTTGAGTGCCTAGTGGAGGGCATTTCAGGTTCAGTACTCCGTCCGTCGGATGGGACGTTAAGCCGTGGTCCTCTTGGCGCCTTTCGTTAAGAGTAGGCTAATGCCGACGCCGGGTTTCTCTCTACCCTTCCTCCGTTTCCTGAAAACTCCTACCATTACCCAATTACCCACCTATCCTAAATGGCGCAAATGACCTCAGCTGTCGGTCACCTGCCCTAAATAAACAACCAACCAACGAAAAATGGATTTTAGTGAAAAAATTAATCTTCTACCCAGAGCCAAATAAACTCATAAATAAAAATTTTAAAATAAGCAAAAGCTGACGCCCACTGAACGAGCTGCGTTAAGGATTACTACGTCATCCACCTCCCACCCTTGACTGTTTTTAGGGAAAGGGAAGGGAGCGGAGGTGGGGATGGGAGGTCTGCCTAAAGAGATCCTGTCGCAACCACTTCCATTGGCAGAGTCAGTCCCATTGTGATTTAACGAAGGTGTCTCAGTTGTGATTGGACGAAGTGGATGACGTACTAGTCCTTTGAACGCCCACTTTTCCGAAAAGGTTAAGAACATCATTTTTCCACCGCTTATAATTCGAGAAGTAATTGACGGATCGAAGAATTGAAAAATACGGGTCTCTTTATTGTACAAACTCTACCAAATTCGGCAAAAATCCTATAATCACCCCATTAAACTGATGTACGGTTGCATGATGTTCGATATGATGCAACGGTTCTCAACCATTCCATCCATTTGCTGTAGAGCGACGCCCTTGAAATTCTCTCACCTCTTAAAAAAAATATCGAATGTTTATTCACCTAGGAGTGGTTATTTGGCATTTTAGCATTGTAAAATACATAAATAAATTTTACCTAATGTTAAAATTATACTGTCCTATTATTCAATTGGACTGAAATAAACTTCAGCTACTAAACACGCGATTATTTGTTTATTATGGTAACTATGCAATGGACGACATATTTTCATCGTTAAGTCTCCCAACCCAGGAGTGCGTGAATCGCTTTTTAAGAGTCATCGGTTCAATATTTCGATAAGCTGCGAAGGTTGTGGATATGCTTATTCACAGGTGTTGTTCATATCATAAAGCCAAAAGTCTGAGGAGCTTCACTAATATGACTTTTCGGTATTTTCAATCATTTTTGCTTGAACCTTCGCCGAAAGGTTTACCCGTGAAGAGTATGCACGAGTGCACGCAAGACTGCAGAACGCAAACTTTAGGAAATACTGAAAGTGAACGAACCAAATCGTAGGAAAAATCTTGATCTCTGGTGAATGGAACCTGTGCGGAAACTGCAATAACTAGTTCATTCCCTGACGAAGCATTATGTATTGTTTTTAAAATGAAAGAGAGAAATTGCAAGGATCAAGTAAATAAGGTGCGTGTACACTACGAGAAAATTGAATTATTAGTAGATTAAAGGAACCGTAGCTCAAGAATAAGTTTCCTGTTTCCCCCAAGTCAGTAAAATTATGCAGAATAACTAAAGTTAGAAATTTAATCCACGCTCATAAATACTAGTCTTCAATATCAAAAACTACGTAATACCTAATATGTGTGCGTTACATAGAAGCAGGAAACATATCACTGCACACTACATTGTGAGATTTGAGGTAAATTTTTGGCTGTTAATGTACTCGGAATGACATAAAGTAGCAAGGATAATTTCAAATTGCTGTTAACTAATACCAAATAGGAATAGCATGTTGGTAGTTTGATTGTTGAACCTAATGGTGACCGAGAATCAATAAGTTTTTCATATTTAAAATTACTATGTTGAATAAGTGTAAAAATGATATAAAAGTTCGAGCTGTTCCCTATTTAAATATACTTGTTCATATAGGGCGTGCCCTAGGAACAATAATAAAATCTTTCTGTATATATCTACCTATGCATGCATGTAAATCTTAATTATCCTAATGTCACCACACAACGAAAAAAATCAATGAAATTTTAAAAATGCAAGAAATGATCGAAATGCATTATGAATTTTGATCATTTTTAAATGCACCATGCATGTACCGCAGAGATGCACAATACAAGAAGTATACTGTCCGCGCCATAATCTCATAAACTCGAGTTTAGACCTAAATAACTTCGAAAACGTTCATCGGATTTTCACGTTATTTACATAGTATTTTAGATAATTTTGTTGTTGAATGACTACATTGGTACATAAAAAACGCGCGAGCCCAGAGCAGGACACTCCGCCGGCTACGCTGCGCTTTTTCTTCGCGGGGTTTTTTTTTTAAACATAAAATTCGATTTAAAATAAAGTGCTAACTTCAACCAAATGATAATATCTGATTCACTCCGGAAATTTAAAGAGGAAGATGACAGTTTTAGTCTCGTGGCTCCATGATGCATAGTTGCCGAGAAAAAGTGCGATTATAAATGGAATGGCATACCAATAGGTACTTAAGTTAAAACCACGAAATTTCGCAGACGTAATAATAAAGATATAATTCATCTTGTACTAAAAATTAGTTACAGTCAAACGCTTTCTTTGAAAGTTATTAGACGTCAAATTGACGCATGGCGCCGTAGCGCTAAAAAAAAGGGCCCTTTTTTTACTCTAACATTAAAAACAGGTCCAAAATTAGTTTTTTAAAATTATTCTAACAATTTAGTCAGTCAACGACAAAATTATATAAATTACTATGCAAAGAACGCGAAAATACGATGAACGGTTTCGGAGTAATTTAGGCTTAAACTCGAGTCTATGAGATTTGGGCGCGGTCAGTAAATGGCGTTATCGAAAGCATTGACAGAAAACGCGAGAAACTGAAAAATTTTCAATTCTACTGAAAAAAACTGCAGACTATTGCACATGTCTACATTAAATTCGAGCAATATAATTCTTCTCACGTTAGTCCCTCCAGCGTGGTTTCTCGCGTTCGAGGGCTCAATTGGACAATACATGCACCGGCAATTGAGTTGGGAGGGACAGGGGTCAGCAGAAGGAAGGCGTATGGAGAGAGAAAGAGAGAGAGAGAGAGGGATGAATTATTGAAACAGAACGCGTGCGGAATAAAATACAGCTCGCGTTGGGAGTGACGGGGGTGCTATCGGAGGGCAAACACAGCTGTGCGAATTGAGGTAGCAGGGCGGGTCGAGATAGAGAACGTGAAAGGGTGCGGTCACCGCCGAATTTCCCTGGGAAGCACCAGCCCGTATTGTGGGTCTGGAGGGAGGGCTGGCCGCACTTTTACCGTCATTCGGAGCATCATCCCCTGCCATTCACCACTCCCTCTTGCACCCACCCGCACATCCAATTCACTATCCTCTCCCTCTCTCTCTCATCGGTGGTAACTTACCCTATCCCCATGGAAACAACGTTGAGGGAGTGGGATATGAGACGGCAACAGCTATTCCATGTTGCTGCCGCCTGAATTTTTTTTTCGTGAAAAGCAGTCATGTATTTAAACGAAAGGCGATCCCCCAAGTCAAAAACAGAGATGTTCTTATTTATACCCATAGTGCTTCACGTTTAGGTATCGTATTAAAAAAATGTGTGTTCAACCCGAAGGTTGGTTTGGATAGGTGAGGGTATAGATCATCCCGTAGTAAGCCACTGGTGTGTGATATTCACACATTCAGGGTAGGGGGGCTAGTTCCTTTCCCTGGGCCACCTGCGACTTCCTACGAAGTTTTGACACCCAGAAAATTGAATCGCGAGGATTTTTTTAAGTGGAGACGTCCAGAAAGGCTATTTCCCCGGATTTGAACACGGGACGGTCGGAATCCTAGTGCTCTACCCACTAGGTTACCTTGACCCCGAACGTATAATACGGGTGAAAAAACGTTAACTAGTTTTAGCGAAAACATAAGCATCAATTGGCAAATTATGAAAAACGCTTAGTTATTTTCCACTTTCCAAGCATAAGTATGTATTCACAAAATTTCACCACACATCATCCCGCAAACAAACTTAGCTCCAAGCTAAGGTATTATCTCGAATAGGTAACCAAGGAGTCACTTGGTATAAACATGAATGGTTCGCAAATTTGTTTCGTTTGAATTGCTCAGTATACAATATCACTTATTGTTTTCACTTGAGTTCTATCTCATCTGGGTGCTCTATGGTCTTGACGTACGAGAAAAAATCAGGTAAAAACAATTAATGACATTGTCATGAGCGATTCGAACATTTTAAGTTGCCAACCATTTGTGTTTATACCACGTGACACCTTGGTTACCTATTCGACATAATCTCGACGGTTTCAAACACAGCCCCCTGGGGGGTTGCGTTTGAATCCGCCCTGCGGGATTATCTCAAATAGGTAACCAATGAGTCACGTGATACCAACACGAGTGGCTAGCAAATTTGGTTTGTTAAAACTTCATTTATAGTTAACACTTGTGTTTTATCTTATCTGGGGGCTCTATAGTTGAGACAGATGAGAAAAACTCATATGAAAACAATTAATGATATCATAATTTGGGATTCAAACACACTAAATTTGCAAACCATTCTTGTTTATACCACGCGACTGCTTGGTTACCTATTCGAGATTTTCCCGACGGTTTTAAACACTGCCACCATGGCTGAGAACAGCTCGAAGGATATTCGTAGTGGTCTTAAAAAAAATACATTTTACGGTCCGTTCGTTTCCATACAGACAAGATAATGCGCCCGGCAATGGATTTAAATTACAAACTTTTCGGCATTTTTATTACAAGTGGGAAACTTCTATATGCCTTTTCATAGTTTTTTTCTTCATCCCCTCTGCCTCATTTCCGACGAAGCCTTCTAATATAAAAAACGCATCACTCCGAGTGCATCAGAATTCTTTTCATGAGAAAAAAGGTAATTTGTTGTGTATTAATGTCTTTAGTAAGAAATTCAGTACCAGCGCAGGAAAACACAACGGACAAGAATGCACGGCTGCGTGTTCTGGATATGGAGATGTTTACAATTGGAGAAGCATTTTTTAGGGGGAAAGATATTCAATGATACATAATTAACGCCGAAAACGGAAGGTAAAATATATGATTTTACGAGTGTTCAGATTTTCTGCGATTCGTAAAAAACGGTACAAACCAGCCAACAAGGGTACTTACTTATTTTGGAAACGTGTCGTCTCGGCAACTTCAGGGTCACGGGTTCGATTCCCACCACGGTAATGGGGTTTATTTTAAAGATTAGGCTTAAGATTTAGGTAAGACAGTGCAAAATCAACTTAGCAGTCGGGATACCTTAAAGTCTGATACTTCTAAATTAGTTATAGCACGAGAAGATACCTCACTTTTCAGGTAAACACATCTTCTCTCTCATCAAACTGCATCAAATCTGGTCCCTACTAGGAACTGTGAGAGTTAAGGGAGTAAATGTTTAATCAAAGCGCTTAGTTAATTAAGCAAAATGCTTAATCAAAGCTTATTGTGGTAGTCCCGCATTGAAGAGGAAAAACATAGCGTTAATTTCCAAAGGTCTGACTGTTTTGAGGGATTCATCTACATCTACATAATACCCTGCAAGCCACCATAAAGGTGTGTGGCAGGGGGTGAACTCTCGCCAAACATACACTACATGTCATGCATAAAAAAGGATTAGTACTTGTATGTGTACTGCTCAAAACTACGCTATTTAAAAAACGATAAAAATAGCAAAACTTACATGCAAAAACATGTTAGTTGGGTTAGCTGTAAGTCCTTATACCAACACGCAGCTACCAATGTTATCCATTGCTACATTTCTACTGGATATATTTACCGTTATTCATATCCCTAATAGATTAAAGCCTACCACGCACTAAATTGAGCGGTGTGAAAAAATTTAGAAAAATATGGGTAGGGGAAGCTTCATCCCAGCAGCTTCTTGGAAGATCTGGTACCCAAGGAGACACTAAGTTTAGGTTTCGTAAGACTAGACGAGGAAGAACTCTCACAGATTTGAACCCGGCACCAAGTCTCTCCTCACTGGGCAATTATCTATATCTATATCTACGACATACCCTGCAAGCCACCTCGAGGGTGTGTGGCAGGGGGTGCATCCACACCAGGAACAATGACACAACAAACAAAAATGAACACCACAAAGCAAGCACTACACCTTTAAAAGTAATTGGGGAAAGGATTAAGAGATTCAAGACGAAAAAGAAGTAAGGGAAAGCACTAGATACGGGTTGAATTGATGATCTCTCGAATGCGTATATCGATTACTGAATCATGATTCGAATTCACATTGATTGCCATGAGAAAAAATTCACCTATACCGGGAATCAAACCACGTACCTTAGGTATTCCGGACCACTACGACCGGAATTGAAATGAATTTTTTCACATGGCAATTCATGTGAATTTCACCACCGTTCACGCGGCAGTTTATAAATACCCACATTTACGCCAAGGGCGGTTTAGCGCTGGATGGGGTTCACTTTTGGTCGTGACTTCCTTGAAGCCCTTTCTCCCTAGCGTTGCCATCCTTGATGGACCGCGAGGGTTCAACATCTGGTACCTTGAGCATCGGTAAAATTGCCATGTAAATTAGGGATCCTGGGTAGCGTAGTGGTCTGCGCAGTGGCCCGGAAAGCCAAAGGCCCGTGGTTAGATTCCCGGTCCAGGTGTGGAATCAAGGATGCATCTTTCGCGTTATTGCAATCTTTATCTTTAACGCTTAACCCCTAGAGTAGCGCAGGGTTAAAAATAACGGCCTATAAAATTCGCTCCACAGATTGTGATAAGCGATTTGAAGTGCTGTGCGAAAAATGAAGAACGAAGATCACGTCCTCTCTGGCTTAAATTAAATCAAAAAATAACGATAACGCTAGCGCACGCCTTATGAAGATCCATGATCGGGGCTCAGGTGAATTTTTTCGCATGGCAATTGATGTGAATTTCACCGCCGTTCACGCGGAAGCTTGAAATATCCTACACGACTCTAATATTCGAACATCTCGAATTTCGATTACGACGAATGCTGGAATTGCAATTGACATTCTAAACGTTATTCTCTTTTTTATTTTGAATCGTGACCATCGGTGACTAGTTTCGGAGCGTTTTTTATGGTGGAAAGGCAACAGTTTTGCCGGGATTTCATTTGTTGAAACTGTTGTCTTTTTAACATGAATTACGAGGCAAAACCCATCAACAGATTCTTATGTCCGCCATCTTCTCGATGAACATATGATGCAGTTCATCAACACGCCAAATATAGCTAAATTAGCGTAATTATTCGACATCTCGAATATCAAATTCTTTTAAGCAGCGTTTACACGTAGCAGTTGACTGCTATGACAGTCGCGTGATGCGCGATATATCTATATCGCTACTGCTATGATGCGTCTGCACCAACTTCTACGCAGCTTAAAGCCACTATTTAGTCGTTGTCATAACAAACAAAAAGCGTTTTATTTCAATAGTGATTAATGCTTAAATTTTCATTAAATTCATCAAGAAATAAATTCCATTGACGATTATCTTTTGTTCCCATTATTTAAAGAGTAGAATCTCCCCTTTTGGGGAGGGATATCCTTGAAATTATATCCAAATTCCGTCGTGTATTGCTTTCCGTTGGCGATTGTTGCGATTGTGTTGGATACATTCCCGCTGGAAAGTAGACGGGCTTCAACTTTGCTAATAGCTCGAACGTGGATCGATAGTGTTTGACATGTGTCCAGTATCGACCTGAACTCGCATCGCAGTTGCTATTTACACAAGCTAGTGGGGCTTAATAGTTGTTAGCAGTTGACTGTCATAGCAGTCAACTGCTTGGTGTAAACGCGCCTTTAGTATATTTTTTCGAGATCTCGAATATCGAATGCTACCTAGGAATCGAGGTATTCGAGTATTCTCGGATAGTGTTCGCACATCTCTAGAAAGTACCGGAAAGGATTGTGTGGGTTGACCAAAGATTTGCATGTGAAGAAGAACAGCAGATGTGCTAGGGCAGGAAAGATGAAGGAAATAAAACAGATGTGTGTTACATGCTTCTTTTAAAGGATTGTTGCGGGTCCATTCCAAGAAAAGGGCATGAGAAATAGGAAAGGAAAAGACCGCAGGGCGAGTTTCGGTGGCTGCAGAGGAGAATAGTAGCTCCCCCATCCCACCCCCGCTACAGATGCATCCCCTTTAAGCCAAATGGACCGGGGCGCGCCCTCTTCGCCTTTAAAATCCTTTCCCTCCCGCAGATACCATTTCTCTGTCGCTCCCAATCCCCCTATACGAATACGCAAAGCATGAAACATATTCAGTTCGTGCGTAGCGATTGGAAATTTCACGAGTAACCAAGCAGGCGAAACTCCCACGCTAAAAAAAATTGGACAACACTTATATCTCCTGAAAAAGATTACTTCGGAACACGCTACTCCGACATAATCCTGATAGAAGACCATTGAGTAACGTGCACAACTAATGAACATGTACAAAATTGCGATTTCGGTAGGCGTAGGAGTTTTCAGGAAACGGAGGAAGGGTGGAGAGAAACCCAGCATCGGCATTAGTCTACTCCTAAACGACAGGCACCAAGGGGACCACGGCTCAACGTCCCATCCAACGGACGGAGAACTGAACTTGAAATGCCCTCCACTAGGCTCTCCAAGTGGGGACCAGTTTTCCACTGAAAAAAAAAAAACGCCACTGCCGGGAATCGAACCCGGGCCCTCTGTATGCGAGGCTAGTACTCTAGCCACCACACCCGAGAACTGAACTTGAAAAGGCCCTCCACTAGGCTCTCCAAGTGGGGACCAGTTTTCCACTGAAAAAAAAAAAAAAAAAAAAAAAAACGCCACTGCCGGGAATCGAACCCGGGCCCTCTGTATGGGAGGCTAGTACTCAAGCCACCACACCCGATCCCCCCAAAACGTTCGTATAAAAACAATACAGATGTGCCCAACTTTTAGAGCATAATTGAAAATTTTATTTTGAGTCGATGAATTATTAATATCATAGATTTTCGTGGAGCCCATTATAAACGACAACGAAAGATTCTTGTATGATTATAGTTAACGGGTAATTTAGCTCATAGCACGGATGGACGTCTCTATTTGAAAGCAATGTAAGTAAAAGGTGAATTCTGCCATTAAAACAGCCCGCGCGTTTAAGTTTCTTTCCCAAAATAAAATACTAATACAATCAAGGATACGGCAGATGAGAAAAATGCAGAAAAATATTCTTCTAACCCTGATGGCATATATTTACAATGTTACAGTCAGTTAACCATTGTACTTAATACCAATTTTCCTTTGTAAATCACAGGTAAAAATATAATTTCTAGTGAGCAAACTTAACAAAAAAATTCGGAAAATGCTGCGATACATAGAAACTTTCAATATTAAATGACATTTACGAGTGATAAACAATACTTATGGCGGTGAAACAAAGTAATGAGGTATTGAACACTTTTTCCAACGCACTAAAATGGAAAATATAACTGTGTTCGCCTCTGAAATTTAGCCAGTGATCATGAATAATTTCCATAGGTTTAAATCAATCCAAATGATTTTATTAGTTGGGAAAACTTGATGAAAATACATTACGGTTATTAAAGTAGATGCGGTGGTCGGGAAAGGTTGAATTTCATCATTAGGATGGCAGAAAGGCGAACACAGCGTTAATGGAAAATTTTGGGAGTACACTGAAATGTGATCATATATTAAAATTCAATTTCAATCGAAGGATTACGAATAAATGGGGAATTTTAGCCATCGGAGAACTCGATGTATATTTTGGCTTGATGAAACAGTAAAATTAGAACTATATGTGGGGGGAAAACGCGATTAATTCAATTTAATTACATTAGAGGAAATCAAATAAGCTGATTAATTAGTATTTACGTGGTAGTAAAACTCTAAATAGAAGCAAAAGGTTTGTGAATATATATTGGGAGACATAATTTTTTCCTGATGAAATATATTGCGTTACATTACCACCGCTCGCTAAATAAATAAGTCCTTCATTTTACCTGTTCCTAGTTTTGAAATTTGAAGGTTGAATGATCACTTTTTCGTGCGTAGATATTATTATATTAAGGCCGGGACACAATCAACGACGTGATTGGCTGACGTGAGACGTTTACGTGAAACGTGCGACGGGAACTTTATCTCTTGCGGACACAATCAACGTGACGCGACTCGCGACTCCGGAACAGTTGTCTGACGAAATCTGACGCAAAGGAAATCCGTAGAGAATGTAAAAAGGAGCTAAAAATTAATTCACAAGACTGTAGAGGTACTTACGTATCCCATGCCGTTGATGGAGTTACCAGATCGCTTGAGGAGGTTCCACCGTGACTCCGCGATTCAAACTCCCGTAAAAGAGCTATGTTATTTTTTGAATAAATACCGATCCAGAAAAACACCTATATGGTAAATCATCCATAGGGTGATAACGCATACGCAATAGTTAATTCTATGAGTATGCTATTATATATCGTCCTGTAGTTGCATTCTATTTTTTACAAGCTCTTTTAACTCATTTTGATTTCGGAACATGACTGACGTGTTGTTGCCACGTTTAATTTACAAAAAGCACGGTCAATCCCGCTAATATGTATTCCAAAATAGGTTAAATATTTTCTTAATTAGTTTTAAACTATTCCCTTGCAAATACAACTCTTTGTTTTGAATTTTATTAATATTCGTATTTATGAAAATTGTTTGGCAACAATGACGCTGCTGCCATTTGGAAGCATTGGTATTAATTACACCATGTCGATAAACCGTATTTTCTTCGTTCCGTCGAATAGGTCTTGAGTTATAAGCGGCGAAAAACTGATGTTTTGAAACATTTCGGAGGCGTGCAAAAAGATTAGTACCTACGTCATCCACTTTGTCCAATCAGAGATGAGACCGCGCGGCTCCTTCGCCCAATCACAAAAGGGGACACACAGCTCATTCTGCCAATGGAAGAGGTTGTTAGACTCCATTCGGATTTTTTCGAAAGGCATTGGATATTCAACTACTTTGTACTTTGTGAATCTACATCTATCTACATTTACAGGATACCCTGCAAGCCACCGCGAGGGTGTGTAGCAGGGGGCGAGGATCACCAAGCATGCACTATAAACATACAAACATGCTACTATAGGGTCTCAGGAACTTAGACTGTTAGTATCAATATTATTTAAGGGATTATTACATGCATCATGCACTAAAGACTACTCTAAAATATTTTCCCTTTGCTATGCCGCCTATTCTGTACTACAATACTTTTAATGGAAGCCAAAAAAGTGGGCCTACAAGTAAATGAAGGCAAAACCAACTTCATGAAAATAAGGAGATATGAAGAGGAAGAAGATTATTTAGAAATACTCAATTATAAGTTCAAAAAAACAAACCAGTTCAAATACTTAGGGGTAACAATAACAAGCAACAACAAAGAGGAGACCGAAATTCTCACCCGACTTGCGGCAGCTGAGAGAACCTACTGGAGCCTAGTAAAACTTTTGAAGAGCAAACTCCTATCACGAAACACAAAAATTCGTATCTATAAAACAATTGTCCAACCAGTACTACTGTATGGTTCCTAAATATGGTCGATAACAAAAATATCACAAAAAAACTGATAACGTTCGAAAACAAAGTGTTGAGACGAATGAATATTCGGCCCCATTAAAGAGGGAGAGACATGGAGATTAAGGAAGAATAAAGAGTTGAGGGAACTATACAAAGGACCAGATATTGTGGGTATAGCCAGAAGCAGACGACTAAGATGGCTAGGCCATGTCCTCAGAAGAAGTGACAGCACCATGTTAAAAATGATATGGAAAGGAAAACCGGAAGGCACCAGGGAGACCAAGAATGCTCTGGAGCGGCGAAGTCAAGAAGGACCTCGAAAAAATGGGAGTTCAACTCGACACAGCAGAGGACAGAAGGGCATGGAGGCGAGTGGTTGGCGAGGCGAAAGACCATTTAGGTTTTCAATGGCCACAGGAGTAAGAGTAAGAGAGTAAGTAGACCTATCGTAACCACTTTCGACAAACCTAGCTGCTCTACGCTGTACACTGTCTAGTTCTCTGATCAAACCTAATTCGTTCAGATCCCATAGACACTGGCTACATACACTAAGGTGGGGTATAACTAGTGAAAAGTAGCATCGCTCTTTTGTCTTCTCATCACATTTCCCAAGTACTAAGTCACGTCTAAATGCGCACGAAAATATTTCGTTGTTCAGTTGGTTTGGGTTATTTACAGGACGCGATAGGGTCTGCGAAGGCAGACCTACCGTCCCCTCCTCCGTTTCCCATCCAGTCTTCCTCATAACAATAGGGTAGTTTCCTTCATCAAAGAAAACAGACTTCATTAATTGCGATTTGTGCCCTGCCATAAATGTCTTTAATTTAAACGCAAAAAGTCTGTATTGAGAAAATCAGTTTACTAGAGAATTAAATGTTAATTTTAAGGCCATTTGAAAAGGCTCTGAAATGGCGGGGTGCGCTGCCTTCTTGCCGACGTAACGGGTATGTAGTTCACGTTGCGAGGCATAGGGAAATTCGTCTCCTGAACTTACCGTTGTTTTTCAGGGCCCCTTAGCTCTAGTGAATATGTATTTGTATTAGCCTGTGAAAACTATCAGCGCTCGAAAAGTCTTCTCTGTTAAACATGGTATTAATAGTCGTTTTATAGGCTCAAGGACATCCGACACGTGGTGACTTCTGCTACTGTGAAGTATGGCGTGAAGGTCGCGCGGCGATGGGCGAACTACGCGGTATGCTTGTAGATGAAATACTAACTTTTTTTAAATTAATCAACTCCATAAATAATATTAAATAAAAAGTAAAAGTAAATTATAATAAATTAACGGAATAAATACACCTCCGATACTAGTTAATAAGCTTTAATGGAGTGCAGCGTCTACTTGGAAGCGTCCGCAGCACCACCTGGTGGCAGGTAGAGGAAATAGTTTGACGTCACACGTAGGATTAACCGGCATGCAATAGTTTGCCGTCGCGTTTTCGCGCCACTGATTTTTTTCACTTTTTAATTAATGAGGAAAAATACTTAATGTCATTTAAAAATCGAACGACATAAAATACGTACTCCAGAGGTTGTAAACTTTCGATCAAGACAATAAAAAAATAATAGGAAACTACCCTATTAAGAAGGGGGGGATGTACGACGTAGAAATCTTGGGCGCAGCTCGTTCGGAGGGCGTTACCTTTTGCTTATGTTTATTTTTGATTAATGAATGAATGGCTTTGAGTAGAATATCATATTTTTCACTAAAATTTAATTTTCGTTTTCATCTAACGATTTCGTGTGTAAAAAATAGCGGTTTTGGTTCCGAGTAAACGCCCCCCAAAATGAATTAGCTGTTTGTTGGACGCTTTGGTCATCCGGTCCTAATAACTTACTGCCCCGATCTATTGGCCTGTCTCTGTCGATGGCACGTACACCTACCTACGACATACAGAAAATTTCACCATCATTTTCCCTCATGAATTGAATTGAAAATCCATTTTGGACTGGCCCGAAAGAAGGACACGGGGGACACTTGAAAGCGGTGTCATGACATTGTGTTGTACTGGTTTCAGAAACAATTTCCGAGAAAATAATTTTACTGGCGAAGTTCGGACCGTTTTAAGGGCTTAATTATAAGCCTCCTCGCGCAACGAATTGCGAGGGAATTGCCCTGAGCGTGGAATTAGAATGAATGAAGGCCAATCCCTTTCCTCCCGCTACAACTTCCAATTTTCCTCCAGCTATAAAGACGAGGCTTACCGCGCAAGCCTTGTGGTTCCCACTTCAAACGACAGAGCTCAGCACATTCATTTTAGTGATGAAATCTTTCCCTAATTGTCCCAAATTTTCCTCCGGGAGAGCTCTTTTTCTGATTCCTTTTTGTTACCTCACCTACGCCCAGGTTTGTCTCTGAAACTTAACCTAATAACCACAGTGAATATGCACTTAACAGATTCTCTATGTATTTATAGCCTTCACGTATTGAAATAGGACTAAATTCGCGATTGGTTGATGCGATTGATGAACCAAAACATTTTCAATCGTTTAGACGTGAATAGCCAGGTGTTTCGCGACATGTCTGGGGTCATTGTCACCAAACTTCTAGCCCTGTCCGAAACGTGTGCTTCTTGCACTAAGCATTACTAACTACAATGCTTGCTTGCAAGTGGAGGGGGGTATCGTCGGAACAACCCGAAGTATGTCCAAACGCGAAGTACTCTGGGGGAAGCATTCTACGAAGCCAAAGCACAGAAGCACGCTTCCATGTAGGCTTTGAAGCATTGTTGACGAGAATAACAAAAGATGGCGGAGCAGTTGGCTACTTATAAGTGTGTGTAGAATCTATTTTTTAACTTAGTATATTACATTTGCATAATTATTAATATAATTATCAACAATAAGATTAATATCCATATGATCGCTCTTTTTCTTCCGATCTAATTCATTTGCGGACCCCAACTTACTATGGTAGACTGGACCATAATCACAAAATTAGAGATATTGATTGCCGAACTGACAGATTCAAAATGTCTTTTTTTCCTCGTACTATTGGGGATATGAATAACGGTAAATATATCCAGTACGAGTGTAGCAATGGATAACATTGGTAGCTGCATGTTGGTATAAGGACTTAAAGCTAACCCAACTAACGGCATGTTTTTGCATGCATGCTTTGCTATTTTTATCCTTTTTTTAAATAGCGTAGTTTTAAAAAGTACCTATACAAGTACTAAACCTTTTTTATGCATGATATGTATTGCATGTTTGGTGAGAGTTCACCCCCTGCCACACACCTTTATGGTGACTTGCAGGGTATTATGTAGATGTAGATGTAATCATTTGATAGATGTTTCCCTCTATCGTGTTTCACTATACCTAATGTTTTTTTTTGTTTCCACTACTGCTTAACGTCGCTCCTTACCGTATATCGTTCGATTATGTAGTATTCTTTCCCAAGCATGCTTCATTGTACGTCAGCAATACATCATCACCAAGAATGCTTTGCCAAAGGATTCATGATTTTCGGATACGGTTCTGGTATCATGTAGGGATGCCACATCGGCTAAAAAACATCGAGTGGTCAATGTTTCGATGTTTATAAAAGTACTCACCATTCACTCATTATTCATCGACAAAAAACATCGATGTTTCGATGTATCGAGTTTTTATGCCTTCATATCCGAGGTTAGGTATTATCATAGAGTTATTATGTATTAGGTATTATGCAACAGAAATTTAAATTTTCTTAAAAACTTATAATTTTGAAAATTATTCGGAAATCGGAACTTATTTAGTAAAATATTGATAAATAATACGCAAATATTTTTCCATTGAATTTATTTTTAAACATAGAAAACATATCACTGTTTCATAATGAAATAAACATAATACAACAAAAAACAAATAACACAATAAAGTGGGTGTACCTGTTCCCTAAAAATATTCTAAGCTTGGTAGTATAAAAAAAATCAAAATGAAAAACAGTCGGTTTAAACCTCCCAGTATCGGTAAGGAACACTCTTTGCTTAATATGCAGCGACCCCAACCTACTCCTGTCTTATAGTACCACCAAGTTGAGAGCTGATACAATCCTCTCAGAAGGTACTGATGTAGGCATGGCGGATCATGTTCTTGGAAGGCAACACTGGGATGAAAACATGAACGATTGTATACCTTCACTTGTTTCCCTACACGCGAACGATAGATGGCGTAATTAGGGAAGGTTCGTTCGTATCGTTAAAAGGCTTATGATAATCAGAAAAATGAATTATTGGTCAACCAAAAACAATTATTATACCGCTCGTTTCCTAAAACATCGCTGCGATGTTGAGTGTTTTGAAAACATCGAGTCGATTATCCATCGATTGTCTTACCACTCGATGTTTTCGATGTATCGGCAAAAAAGCATCGAGTAGTCCGATACATCGATGTCGATGTGACATCCCTAGTATCATGTTCAGGTAAGGTCAATAAGCATAAAAAATACTAATCGGTTTCTAGACCAGGGAATTCTTGATGCATGCAAAAATTCACCGTTTAAGTTCTTACTTTATATCTGAGCTGGAATGATAGTGTCGGCTGAGTCACGGTTTACTTGCCACGTAAAATGAAGTTAAGTACACATTTCATTGCTGTCGTGATGATAATATCTTGCAATTGGCTGGTTATCGTGCTTTATGATAGATTAACTATGATAGATAAGAAGTATTATAAACTCTTTTCTTTTAGGCTCAATTTCACGAAAAGTCATAATCAATGGTCATGTTATGTAGCTACTATAATTTTCACAATAATTTATTTTCTTATAACCGGTTACCCCTCTTTTTATTTCTTCCCTTAACCACCATCACCTTACCTCTCCCTGTTTAATGTAAGATACATTTAATAGTCTGTTAAACTGAAGGAACTCCAGTTTAACCTCAGCGACAAATGAAGTTGTACGAAAACAAATTACAATGAAAATTACAAAGTATCTCTTATCCACAGAGAGCTATCATCTCTGAAGCCCTCTTCCACCTTGAGTGAGTCAAATCTAATAGACCACGATTATGGATCAATATGAGATGTTTAAATGCTCCTTAAAAATTGCCAGCTAAAATAAAGAAGCCCTCGATAGTGAAGTGGTCTGCGCAGCGAGCCCAAGGTTCGTGGTATGAATTCAGCAACGGGAAAATTTAATTTTCTCCGGTAAATTTCAGCACAAAGTTCATAGTTATGATAAACATTCATAGTTGTTCGTAATTTAAATAACTCAAGAAGTGTATTCACAAGTCAACAGACTCGACCGATTTTTTTCGATATTTGGCCAAAATCTACTTCATTAATGGTCGCAACATTTCGACCATTCGTTCGAACTAGTTCGAGAGCTGTGACATTGGTTCACTCTTGCCATAACCTGGCAATTTATGAAGCACATGCTTCAATGAAAAAAAAACAATTCCATTTAAGATACCAATGTCGAAATTTTGAACTCGGGTCCTCGATGTAGGATTTCAGGGCGTCAATTTTGGTTCTTTTTAGCGATTGCTAAGTACACATAGCGATGGTACTAGCGACTGTCGCTAAAAATCAGATTCCGGTTCCATTTTCGCTAACTCCACGCTAGGCTAGCGGTCGCTAATAGCGCCCGATAGCAACTGATCAAAATCAAATTTATCTTCCCGTTCGTATTAGCAGAAACTAATTCGTAGCTAACTAATAGCAGTCGCTAATTTACGTATCGCTGATTGCAAATCCACTCTAACATACCAGTGAAGTTAATAAGTAGCTGCTAAATCAAACTCATGACATTTAACACCTAAAAAGAACGTATAAGGTGAGTTCATTTTAAATTTCCATTCATTTGTTGTCTTTTGCATAGAATCAAGTGTTTCATATTTGTTGATATTTTCACCGAACTTTTTTTTAATCAATCGCAAATCTTGAACTGCGTAATGAAAATTTGTTTAACTGTTGAGTGCATAGATATATGTAAGGAAATCATCACTCACTAGTACCTTCAAAAATATCTCATAACCTTATCTTGAGCGCAGCAATTTCGAAACATCTCCGGAAGACCCTAGTGAGGTTATTAGGTAAATGTGAGCTTGAGGTAACTCTACATCCTTCCTCTACATAACACAGTTGGAATGAAAGCGGTACTCTATCCATTACACCAAACAAACTCCCACGCATGCCTTCTTTTATTCTCACTCATTCATTGTGCTCCTTTGGAATTTCCCCTATAAGGGCCTCTGGTTTCCTATTACGTATACGTCATAACATACAAGCTGCACTGTTTTACCCAACGTTTCGTATCAGAGACTTCCCCCAATGATGCCTCATTTAAGATTATCAACGACACAAACTTCCTCGAGTTACACGGACGCAATCGAATCGATCTCCGTTTAATCTCAGCACATACTTAGCTAGAGGCTCGTTTCGATACAATCTGGCCTTATCGCCCGCGCTCAATCTGGAGATATATTATAATTATGAAAACCTACATTTTAAGATCTTCCACGCAAGCTATTCATAAAAACACCCGCATAGGTAAACAATGCCGATGCAATTCAGAGCGTAGGTTAAAGTACAGATTAAATCTATTAGAGAAATTTCAATCGGATAGCTTTACTGAAGATGTTAGGCACATATTAAAAACACCAACGTATTATGCTAGATTCAACCAGACAAATAAGATTAAAGAGATAGATTGTCATACCGATAGATTCAAAATGGCATTTTTCCCCGTACTATAATAGAACTGAATAGGCAGCATAGCAAAGGGATAGGTAGATGAAATATTTTAGCGTAGTCTGTAGTGCATGATGCATGCATAATCCCTTAAATACTATAGATACTAACAATCTAGTGGCATGAGACAATGCAGTTGCTAGTTTGCATGTTATTAGTGCATGCTTGGTGATCTTCATCCCCTGCCACACACCCTCGAGGTGGCTTTCAGAGTATCGTGTAGATGTAGATGAAATCTTAGCTAGAGGCTGTGAAAATATTTTAGCAAGGTTAAGAGCAGAGTTCAAAGAGCAAGCAATATTCTTTGCAACCAACAAATCAAATTATTTCCCATATATATTTTAATCATGGAAGCGAGGTTTATACTCGATTTTTAATTTACGTAGACCCACTTTACAAATCAAAGAATGAGGCGGAGAAAAAGGATGACTCAAGGGTTGCAAATCCTGGTTAAGGTAAAAAAATTCTTCTCTGCGGAAATCCTGCTTTTCACAATATGTTGACTGAGTAAGAGTTACATTGGTGGAGATGAAATTGCAAAAAATTAATCATTTGTTGAAAATATGGGCACACTGATGATGAATACAAGGCAACGGTAGAGTTTTTTTTATAAAAATATTGCACCAGTAAGAGAATGTTGGCGATGATTAGAGAATTAATGAGATGAACACCAAGGAATACAACAAGTATAAGGAAAGTATAAGAAATATTAGAAAGAGTTGGAGCTGGTTGACGGCTTTCAAGATGTACGAGTGACATGAGTGAGGTTAAGGGAAAAAAAAAGAAAAATTAAAAACAACGAAGTGCTTCCTGCTTTGCAGGGGACGGAGGATGTTGTCTAAGGAACTTGAAAAATAATTAAAAATGCTTAATAGGGGACATATCACATGATGTAGGTTTGTGGAAACTATGAAAAGACGGAAAACAATGAAGAGGATCACAAAGGAAAAGGAAGATGTCAGAGATTTGAAGAGATAAAGCGGAAGATGAAACAGAATCCGAGATAAAAAAGGAAGCAGTGTAAAATCAGTTTATGTCGCGGAGAAAATCGTCTTTCATTCTTTGAAATAGGGAAGTTTTGTTTCAACCATGAGAATAGAGTATGGTGTAATATATGACGGCTTACATATTACACAACAATTATATTATTGTTAGTAATTGCACATGACATTTGGAATACATATTATTACCTAATACTAACATATCAAATGCACAACCACAAGTTTTGTTTTAGCACCACAAGTTTGTTGGAATACATATCTATTATTCCCTACTACTAACATGTCAAATACATAACCACAGTGTCATTTTACATTAGTTGTATTTTTTTAAATTGACATTAACATAAAACTTTATTTTTTAATTAAAAATGACCCTAGGAAATCGTTATGGCGTAATTGATTGTATGAAATAATTTATTGTAAAGTAGATTAAAATGTGTTATAATCAATAAAGAATAAATTGCAGGGGGTAGGATTAGCAGAGGTTCCATAAAGGTCTTACGGACGTAGTCAGTATAGAGACATTTACCTTCAGTCATGGTTAAATATCAATGCTACGTCATTTTCGAGAAAATAAGCATTCATGCACAATAGTACCTAATTGGTAAGGATTATGGGAAAGGAGTCATTAAAATTCTAAACTGTGACACAACAACAAGGAAAAATGGGTCAATCCTAAAGAAGAAGATTTAAATACGTAACTAATTGCAAATAACTTTACTAAAAACGATTCCCTTTCCAATCGCCATGTATATATAACGATATGTTTATTCGTCAGATGTTATTCAAGCTATTTTCGATATTCGTCCATCAATGTGTGCAGGAATTAATAAAAAAATGAAAGAGATATATATTTTAAAACGATACAATCACACGATTTTAGCAGCACAAAAAAGAAGTTCATCAGTGGATAGAATTTTAACGCTATCATCAGATTTTGTACCCGGCGTTCCAAGAGTAAGGGTAGCATGGGAAAGGCAATACCACTGAGGGATGGGGAAAATGTCTCACTGGACTTCAACCCCCAATGGATTAAAAAGAGAATTAGACCATTAAAATCAATATTCTTACGTAGATACTAAGAGTGTATTTGGAAGTGGTTTAAGGATGCAACTAATACGTTTGATTGCGTAGCATTGTACCTGGTACAATGCTACGTAATACTTGGTTAAAATTACAGATAAAATCTCCTGTAGAAATTTAAAGCGGATAGGTTTCCTGAAGATGAGAGATTCATATTAAGAACTCGAGCGTATTATTTCACCAAATAAATAAAATTACAGAGGTAGATTGGCATACCGATAGATTTAAAATGTAATTTTTCCCACACACCATAAGATAGTTTAATAGGCGACATAGTAACGATATAGATTGTCTACATATTGTTCGAGTATTCTGTAGTGGTAGCTCTTAGTTACATGGGTTGCGTTGCAAGGTATGTTTTAGTTGCATCGTTAGCATTTCATGGTGTCTCTTGAATTGCATGGCCGCATGGCTTGGTAGCTCTTAGTTTCATCTAAATGGTGCAGGTTTGGTGATCATTCCCCCCTTGCCACACACCCTCACGGTGGCTCACAGAGTAAAACGTACCTGTTAGATACATCTAAATCTACACGATACCCTGCAAGCCACCGCGAGGATGTGTGGCAGGGGGTGAAGATCACCAAGCATGCACTATTGACATGCAAACAAGCAACTACAGTAGATTCATGGTGAATGCTTTTTCACCCCTTGCCAAACACCCTCGAGGTGGCCTTTAGGGTATTCTCCGAATCCGTCAATGTCGTGAAACGTCACGAATGCTTGAAACACTGACTTTAAGTCCTCCTTTTGAATCCCGGCAACGCCATCATAGGGTCAACTCTGTTCGATGACCAACCTGACGGACGAAAGAGTGGCCGGGTGACCACTGGGGTTAATGAAACTTCCCTCGAAATCGTGCCGACTTATTGACTCTGGTAGACACAAGCATCAAACGCCCAAGAGTTCAACCGAGAGTTCCCAAGTCCTCAACGAAAACGTCCCCGAACGTACAAATGGGAATGTGCAAGCGAAGGGAGTCATGACTGACGGTAAATTTCCGCAAAGGCGTAAAAAACACCGGTTACCACCCCCCATTTGATCTCCGTACATTTTCCGACCACTCTCCCTCGGCCCATCTGGCGCACTTAACCAAGGCCACCGAGACATCTAGGTCTACATGTATATCTAGGTGGTCTTGACTAAAGGAGGTTGGCTCGCGACTGCTTGAGTCAAGTTGTCTAAGGAATCTTATTAATTTAGGTACGAGTATATGCCTGCTAAGTGATCCTTACTTCACAAATAAAATTACCTAAGCTATTGAAAGTCTTTAAGTATCACAAGAAATACAATGGAAAGTCGAAGGATTTATTTTTATGATAATTTTAATCAGCTCGACGATGGAGTCAGTTCAGCACTTACTTTAAAGAAATGAATTCATGTACTCAATGAATTTACTAATGTATAATACCAGAATATTACTATAAAACGTTATGCTATAATATTTTTCTGAAATATGCTTTAATACCTCATTAGTAATGATATTATTCATACGCCATGCATTTTGGCTAGAGCGACAGTAGCGCCACTTGAAGGCAACTAACGCATTTCGTCTGCTATAAGCGCAGAAATTGGTGGATTTAGCTATAATTACGGTGGGTTGATGCCTTTTTTTTCGTGTCATTTTATTTCTTGAGAAATAATGCATAAAATATCAGTTTTTTGCAAAAATGACATGGCACTATGGTATTTTTAAACGTTATATTCCCATGTGACGGCCATTCTCGCCGTTAATCGTGTGTAATTTCAACTGCAATTTGAGGAAAAAGGAGTATTGGGTTGGTGTAATTATCTTTACTTTATTAGATAGAGGAACTTTAGTTCTATAAGTGCTGAAAATATAAAAAAAATGAAATGACTTTCACTTTTCGGATCAATCTCCTTAACCCCACTGCCTCATTACTTCGCCGCGTCCATCTTCTATAGCCCTCCTCAAGGCCTCACGTACTGCCCGCGCCAAAATCTTGTAGACTCGAGTTAAAACCTAAATAACTCCAAAACAGTTCATCGGATTTTCACGTTATTTTCATCTTGGTTTAGATAATTTTGTTGTTGACTGAATACATTGTTACAAACATTTTTAAAAACAAATTTTGGACCTTTTTCTTACGTTAGAGTAAAAAAAGGGTCTAATTTTTTTTAGCGCTACGGCGCGGCGCGGCGCCATGCGTCATTTTGAAGTCTAATAACTGCCAAGCAAAGGGTTTGACTAAAACATAATATCAATACAAGGTGAATTATATCTTTATTATTACGTCTGCGAAGTTTCAAAGTTTTAACTTAAGTACTTATTGGTATGCTGTTCCATTTATAACCGCACTTTTTCTCGGCAACTATCCATCGTGGCGCCACGAGACTTAAATTGTCATCTTTATCTTTAAATTTCCAGAGTGAATCAGAGATTATCATTCAGCTGGAGTTAGCAGCTTATTTTATATCGAATTTGCAGAGCAGGACACTCCGCTGGGACGCTGCGCGGCGTTGCCGGTGGATTGTCCTGCTCTGGGCTAGCGCGTTATTTCAGGAAACATAAAATTAGACATAAAATAAGCTCCTAACTCCAGCTAAATCATAATATCAGATTCGCTCAGGAAATTTAAAGAGGAAATTGAAAGTTTAAGTCTCGTGGCGCCATGATGCATAGTTGCCGAGAAAAAGTGCGGTTATAAATGGAAAAGGATACCAATAAGTACTTAAGTTAAAACCTTGAAACTTCGCAGACGTAACGATGAAGATATAATTCACCTTGTATTGATATTATGTTTTAGCCAAACCCTTTGCTTGGTAGTTATTAGACGTCAAAATGACGCATGGCGCCGTAGCGCTAAAAAAATGGGCCCTTTTTTTACTCTAACGTAAGAAATAAGTCCAAAATTTGTTTTTAAAAAATATTGTAACAATTAATTCAGTCAACAATAAAATTATCTAAACCATGATGAAAATAACGTGAAAATCCAATGAACGGTTTTGTAGTTATTTAGGTTTAAACTTGAGTATACAAGATTTTGGCGTGGACGATAGACTCTTACAATCCTGGAAACATGCGGTCAAGCCTAGAGGATGCTAGAGCTTCGCTTTTTTTTTTAAATACGAATTTGCTACGGCATCAGAAAGATGAAATATCGGTATTGTTTTTCCGTTGTCACGTTCCCATCTAGAATACAACAGCCAGCTTCCTGGAATTATAAATATGAAGATTTGATTGAGTTCGCACTTGCATATTGTGTAGCAAAGAAAGACTAGGATTGTATAGCTTTTGTGAAAAAAATATATGCTAAGTTGAGCAAGGGTCCAAGTTAGCAGAAGAATTTGAACAGGAATCACAGACATGTTTAAGATTAAAGGACAGCCTTAAATTTGCTAAAATTTATCATGGTTACCTTCTTCTAAAAAGATAAGAATATATCGGAGAACACCGATTGCTACGGAGTGTTGTATTATGAAGGAAATTTTATGGAAATGGTTAGATAGAGAGAGAAATATTTATAACAGTATTACCCTGTTGCTGTTTATTATGTTTATTTATAATGACGATAATATCGAATCTATTGGAGAGAAAATTAATAAGGACTTCCCATGTTATTTAGGCTTTATTTACAAGTCTTTGTGAAACGCACATAGTTTTGCACATCCCGTGAGAGGTAAAATATAGAATAACAATTTTTTGTTACCAGGCAACAAAAAGTTGTTATTCTTCTAAAGAGTTCTGAAGTTGTTATTCTTAATAGGAATTTGTGTACATTTTTTAAAAATGAATTGAAGACAGGATTTCTAAGAGTTTTATCTCCAAGTAATACCGCAGAAGTGGACCAGGACTTTTTTATTAATGGTGTTTTTGTAATAGCTTTGAAGATTTTCTTGTTCGTTAATAAACCACTGATATTTGTAGGTATAAATACTACGGAGTATCATTTCGGCTTGGCTAGCTATCAACTCCTGAAATCAGAAGCTGAATTTTTAGTTGAATCTGAATTGCATTTGTAGTGAATTTAACTGTCGTAGCACCCAAAGTGGAAATGCGGTCATTTAAGTCCATCATTCAAATGGTGGTGCAGCATGTTGATAAGTCACCCCCACCCCCCTCCATACACCTTTGCGGAGGCTAGCTGGTTACTGTAGTATAGATGTAGATGATGACCTTCCTCCTCGATCGCGCCTTACTCGCGCAGAAATGCCATCTGTCTGCCTCTTGTGATCTCTCTGGGAAGCGAAACAAACACTTGTGGGAAACCGCCTACGACGATACCTGTTTGTGTTTGCATAGAGTAACCCTTAGGGTCGGGTCCGGTGGGTCCACACAGATCCTGGAGGATATGGTCCGAGGGTCAAAGGCTCGAGGGATTCCTAGCGAATGTGGTGGAGTCCATCCGATGAGGAAATGATACGAGGAAGGGGAAATTGGATGATGCCGAGAAGGGGCGTGGCGAGTAGGATGATTGGCGTCCCTAAACCTTTGGGAACCTTGAGGAAGTAGATTGCCAAATGCCTCGGGATAAACACCTTCGCGGTAGGAACACCACGGAGATGAAAATAACATGGCGCATGAGCTTTTATAACGGTAAAAGTACTTCAAATAGGTATGAACCCGTACCATCAGAAGGTCATGAAAGAGAGTTCGCTTTAAGGAACGTGATTCTACATCTACATCTACACGATACCCTGCAAGCCACCGCGAGGGTGTGTGGCAGGGGGTGAAGATCACCAAGCATGCACTACCGACATGCTTACAAGCAACTATAGGGTCTCATGCCACTAGATTGTTAGTATCTATGTAGTATTTAAGGGATTAATACATGCATCATACACTACATTCGAAATATGGTGCTATCGAAGAATGATGAAGATAAAATGGATCGACCGAGTGACAAATGAAGAAGTCCTAAAAAGAGTGGGAGAAAAGAGAACTCTGCTGAAAACTATAAAAAGAAGACGGGACAATCTAATCGGCCATATTTTAAGACACGATGGCCTGATGAAGACAATCGTCGAGGAAAAAGTGAACGGGAAAAATGGAAGAGGCAGGCCTCGTATGAGTTACATGGAGCTGGTCGTAATGGACGTGAAAGAGAGGAACTACGTTGGTATGAAGAGGTTGGCCGATAGAAGAATCGAGTGGAGGGCTGCGTCAAACCAATCCTAGGATTGCTGACCCTTGATGATGATCATGCACTACCGACTACTCTAAAATATTTCCCCTACCTATCCCTTCGATATGCTGCCTATTCTGTTCTCTTATAGTACGGGGGGAAAATGCCATTTGAATCTATCAGCACGACAATCTATCTCTCTAATCTTGTTTATCTGATCGTATCTAGCATAATACGCTGGTGTTTTTAATATGTGCCTAACATCTTCAGTAAAGCTATCCGATTGAAATTTCTTTGATAGATTTAATCTGTACTTTAACCTACGCTATGATAATGATTCCCACCCTAATTCTTGTATTAATTCTGAAACACTACTCAACCTATCGTAACACCTTTTAACGAACCTAGCTGCTCTACGCTGCACACTGTCTAGTTCTCTGATTCCTGAAACCTAATTCATTAGGATCCCATACACAGGCTGCATATTCAAGGTGGGGCCTAACTAGTGAAAAGTAACATCGCTTTTTCATGCTTTATTTATGATTGTCTTATTCAAACTCATTCACTTTGTTTGCTGAAAACCAGAAAAATTAAAGACGATATGGTAACTTCCAAGATATCCTGTGGCATTGGTGAAATATTTATTATTCATGAAAATGACAAATCACACAGTCGTGTATATTCATGAGCTTAAAGATTGAAGTCACTGGGAAAAAAGTCTTATCTTGGAAGAAAAGGTAACTCCTTTTGATGCAAAAGGATAATATTCAGAGCTAACGATGAAACAAAAGCAGGAAATGCGTTTTTTTTTAAGTCCAGAAAAGAATTGCTCTGTACTGTAACTTGGGTCTTGGCTTGCATCAGAAGGTTTAAAAAAATGAAGAAAAGCCTGAATTGGCTTCTCATAAGTGAAAGAATGCAATGCCTTCATTGGACTAAAAGAATTTCATGTACTTGAAGCATTTAGCGTACCAGGTTCGATGAGTAGGATTTCAATGATTACCATATCAATTGCACTGCAAGTCAAGTTAATGAGACTCGTAAACAGCCCGTAATTTATCGCCTTTTCCCAAGTACTTGGTAGTATGCGACAAATACTCTGGATCTTTGTGCAATACTCATGGAAGTCACCCACACATAGAGGAGTCTTCAGTGCTCGGATCTATGTCTATGTAGTTATTCCATCGAAATTAATTTTGCCAGTGCATATTACTATAGTTACGGAGGCTCCACCGTGACTCCGTGATTCAAAATCCCGTAAAAGAGCTATGTAATTAAATGAATAAATGCCGATCCAGAAAAACACCTTTATGGAAAATCGTCTATAGAGTGATAACGCATACACAATAATTCTATGAGTATGTTATTATATAGCGTGCTGTAGTTGTATTCTATTTTTTACAAGCTCTTTAAACTCATTTTGACCTCAAAATATGACTCACATGTTGTTGACACGTTTAATTTACAAAATGAGAATACATTGTTAATCCCGCTAATAAGCATTCTAACATAGGTTAAATATTTTCTTACTTATTTTTAAACTATCTCCTTGCAAATAGAACCTTTTGTTTTGAATTTTATTAATATTCATATTTTTTAAATTGTTTGGCAACAATGACGCTGCTATCATTTGTAAGCAATGGTATTAATTACACCATAATAATAACCAATGAAATATTTAAATTGCATAAAAAATATAAGAAGGACCTTGGTAAGGTTAATTCCTAAATTAAGTCATTAAATAACCTTTTAAGCACGTTCCGTCACAAGTACCGTTGCCAATGATAACAAAATACTGTAGCGCCACTTTCATGTAACTAAGGCTTTTCTGCTTTTTTTCGAGTAAACATTTATTAATATCAATTAAACAAGGGTGGTAAGGCGAGCAATTTTTTTACAATGCTAAATTCTACACAAAATTGCTCATCTTATATTAGTTTTTCGTCAAAACGATATTTCTCTTTACATTATTAATCTGCAAATTGTACCTACTTCAACAGCCATGCTCTGCCGTATGAGCACGTATAAAATAGCTGATTTTCAACCTCTTTTTTCTTCAGATATATAATGGAAAGGCCTCATTATTTAGTTGCCAATCGATAGAAGGGCCAAAAATGATGTGTCGTGAAATTTTCACAAGAATGACATCTATTTAATAATTCGATGGAGCCTCCTTAAGAGTTAATACAATATTTTCCAAATGTTCACATAGAAAGATTATCCCTTACATTCCTTTAAACTCTCACTGCCTCAGACTTTTTTCTTCCAAGCCCGCAGCGTTCCTCAATGTCGTTTTGTCTAATTAATAATCGTCTCCGAAATAATGCCATCAGTTTCCTCAAGTATTAATTTTCTCTTCAAACACCTTGACAGCCTTTAATAAGTTTATTTCTTTAAAGAGGTTATGGTTTCTGACACGAATGAAACCAATGACTCAATTGAATGGGCGTCATATAGTTTAGAATAATGATTTTGGTTTTTTTAATGGATTTCGACCATGGGAATAAAGCGAAATAGAGTCACAATATTCCGTATAGTGCCTATGCCTCATGCCACCTCAGAGATACGATCGTCTAGACATGGAACTAACCGCATTCGTATCTGTACACAGGGATGAATCATTGAACGTCTAGCCATTATAGATAAACTTTATTGAACACGAAACTTGCTTGTTTCATGACAGCGACGACAGTTTTAACGGTTCGAGAGAAAATTTACAGGCACCATTGACCCCTTGGAGTTACTGTCCAAAACAAAAAATCCAACATGATGAGTAGCGCATCCAGAAATGACGGACTGCGGGGCGATGGAAATGTTTCTTATCCGATCGGCCATTTAAGACGTTGGACGTGAGAGACGTTTGGTTCTTAGACGTAGAGCCGGAGTTCTTAGTAACAGATCGGAGCTGACACTATCACACCCTTAAGACAGAAAAACGTGAAGATGTAGTTAGGTCACCACACCATGCAAATGTAACAGGATAGTCTACTTATTTCCAAAACGTTTTTTCGTGTTTTCTCAGGCATGAAATTCTCTTGGATTAATCTTAGATTTAAATGTTTTCACTAGGGTGGAATATCAATTGAAAATGCGTCATGGATAACAACGAGTTCGCCAATAAGAGGGAAATAATAAAGGGAATCTATTAACGGAGACATTAAGAAAGATATGTAAGATCTGGTGTTTTCCCAGCGAATTATGTGTGAAGATTTCTCGGGTTTCACACCGGGTCAGGTTCTCCATATCCTCCTCCGACGTTTCGATGCGCGACTCGCCCATCGTCTTCAGGGATCCAGGAATCCAAGTGATTGGAATTGAACTTGCACATGTGTATTGTTCTATTTTCCTCCTCAATACCTAGATTGGCTAGAGTATAACGCTTAAATAAACAGTATGCTCTACTCAATTTGGGATGTGAATCCACTTGGATTCCTGGATCCCTGAAGACGATGGGCGAGTCGCGCAACGAAACGTCGGAGGAAGATATGAAGAACCTGACCCGGTGTGAAACCCGAGAAATCTTCACACATATTAAGAAAGATAACCCAAACTTTAATATGGACTATGGTTGGTAAGAAACAGAAAGATGAAACTTACGGAGGGAACTTACTGGTGTGAAATTGGAGATTTTTTTATATTTGGGTGAGGAAGAGAATGAAGGACTAGTCGGTAAGAGAGGAATGAAAAAGCTATCAATGTAGGTAGAGAAGAAAGGAAGCTAGACGAAGACATTCAAAGACAAGCACCAAAATTGACTAGAGCATACTGTTTATTTAAACGTTATACTCTAGCCAATCTTGGTATTGAGGAGGGAAATATAACATAATACACCTGTGCAAGGTAGGAAGAGTATAATTGCTCTGCATGGCATGAACGCAGGAAGAAAGCACAAAGATCTCAATAGAAAACATCGTTTATTTAGGAATTAAAAGGCGTATATTACTGAGGAACTACAGGCAGCGACTAACAGTAAACAAACTTACCAATGTTGGTGGAATGACCATGATGAAGGTAAGGATTATATTTGTAACCTTTTTCCTTTGTAGATAGTAATGATTGTATGACTGCCACTCCATAAGAGATGAAAAGTCGGTGTTACAATCTCTTTTGTACGCTAAGAGAAGACAAAACTTGGGCGTGGGAAGGTATGTGTAAACAATCTAGTTAATAATGTCTCACTTAAACAATGCTAAGTCTGGCTAAGCGTCAATTATGCGTTTAATATTAACCACCGAAAAAAGTACATGTATTTACAAATAAGTTGAGAAAGAAAGGTTTATGTGAAGTATAGCAGGGAAAAGAAAACCAGGTGGATTGGAAATACCCTCAGGCTTGAGGGTAATGGACTTGCCAAGAAGATAATCGAGGGAAAAATTGACGATTTGAGAAAGATACGCGGCGGTGACGAACTTAGGGCGGTCGCCCGGCCTGGAGGCGGGCGCCCGCTCAGCCGACGGGTGACCGCCTCTTCTCGGCAAGTTCTTCGTTAGGCCACATTCGTGACACTTCGGAAAAGTCCGTCAAATGTCTTTGGGTTGTGCCTCCATCTTTATCTCTCGCACACAGGCGGGCGATCCTCGCCCGTATTTTGCGACAGTGTGCAGGCCAATCTATAGTGGCTACCCAGCATTAGGGTCATCGTACGAAGCATGCGGAGGGACCCGAGAAGGACAGTCTTCTGCATTCGACTTGCGAGTGCATCCGCTCCCGCCCTGCACGCTGTGTACCTCAGCATGGCTATAATCAGCTCATGACAGGTGGTATCAAAAGCCTTCTTGTAGTCCACCCAGCCCATTGACAGGTTATGCTTGTATTGACAAGCGTCCTGGCTCACACATCTATCAATGAGCAGGTTGTCTTTGTATTCCGCGATGCCTTAGTTCGAGCCCCTCTTCTCGTACATTTCCTCCCATACCGGTTGAACTTGGCGGAGAATAAGTTCGTTCAAGATGGAAGTGAACGCCTTACATTCAGTGTTGAGACAGGTTATAGGGTGCTAGTTCTTCGGATAGGGCAAGTATCCCTTTTTCGGTCTTAAAACAGTTCGCCGCTCAGTCAGCCAGGACGGAATTGGCTCCGTCTCTAAAAGGAAGGATGTGAAGATCCTGGCGAGGTGTTTGTGCGTGGAAGGGAACTTTTTCCACCACAAGTTATTCACTGCATCCATTCCTGGAGCAGTGAAGTTCTTCTTGCCAGAGAAGGCCTTCTTCACATCACTTTCCGTGACTGAGATGGGACGATCCATATCCACTAAGTGGCGGTCACAGAACTCTTTAAAGTGTGCAATGGCTGGAGTGCCTTCGTTGAATGACTTCGTGGTCTCGTGGATTTCCTTCCAGAATGGTACCACCTCCTTGATAGTTGGTGGTGTTGGACAACAGCTGGAGGGGATCGGAAGAGACGGGACGGCTGAATGTAGAAGGTGGAGTTCTCCTTCCTGGTGTTGATCCTCTTGATCAACTTCTTCCTCGCCGTTGTAAGTGCCCGCACTCTATCCACCTCGTGCTGCTGAAGGATAAGCAGCACACTTTTGTTCACTGTGTGATGTGCTCTCTGGATCGTACGAGCAATGCCCTTGACATTTGGCGTTAAGGTCCGACCGGAGGAAAGGTAATCCATCACACACTGAAATCTCGACACCAGTTATCTTACCAGAGTGATTTCGGCATTAAGCTTTAAACAGCCTTTAAACAGCCTATTTGCTGCTTTTATCTCCCAAGTGGCAGACACTTGGGGAGAGGCCAACAGTGTGGCGGTAGCATATACCACACAGTCTATTTCCCAGAGGCTGGTCGTTTCCGTCAGTAACATATCTACAATGCCATTCAACTGGGACAGCTGTTGGTCCCGCAGAGAAATTTTATGATGAATATTTCTCTTCCTGGTAGTCGTCTCATCGTATTTTATCGCGCTTTCCAACCGCTAGAGTATCTCAGAATCGGCCTTCGGCTCGTCTCCATTTCCCGAAAGATTGGTGGAAGCCCCGGTAGTAGGAGGTTCATCTGCCTTTGTAGGAGATAAGAGCCTTAGCCGGTGGTGTACTACTCTGATCTTGCGGTTGGGGTGTCGTTTTCTTGCGCAGGTGATTGGCGTAGTCGCGCAGATTCTGCTGCGACAGATGGTTATATTCAGGATGCATCTCACACCACAAAGAGTGCATCCTCGCCATATATCCCCTGGCTCACTGGAAGTATGGCAAGCTAGAAGGTCTCCCATCAGGGTCTCCGTCCACTCCATGCAAGCTCCCTTTTTTGATGGCATAGATTTGCCACACCCAACTTTACTAAGGCCATTCCGAGAAGGGCCGGTTGTGGGTGGCGTTACTGGAATTCTTCGGAACCCAGCGTGTGGTGAGGTTAACCCCAAAAGCAGACGGCCAACATTAGGCGGCCGAAGTCGTTTCCAGGGACGCCACGAGGACCGTGGTCCGTTTTTGACCCCTTATTATTATTATTCTAAATGAGGCCTACACTATCTGGAAAAATCATGCGTCACAATCATGTTTAAACCCATGTGACCATTACGGAGCTTTTGCTTCTAATAAATAGCAGTGTATCAAAGATATAATGGGAAGATATGAAGATATTTTACTTCTACGATGATTTTTAATTTATTTTAGATTTTTAGATGAACAATAGAACCCGCAACATATTTAATGACAAATTGTTTGATTCCTTGGTACATATTAATACATGATAGGTGATAGGTTCCCCCCTGCCACACACCTTTGCAGGAGCTTGCAGGTTAACCCTAAGAAATAAACCAGAAGAATATTTAGGTGGACAAGCATCAAACATTGAATTCAATCGTAACAATACAATACATATGCATGATATTTTCCTTATGAATAAAAAAATCAGGCGACATTTTGGCAGGGAAACGCTTTACGGTTGAAGGAATTGACTCCAGTGGTAGAGGAATGAAATAGAGAGGAGGAGAGGTCGTAAATCCATCTTCCGGTCGATACGAATCGCGTCCCTTGGCGAGAGATTGGAATCCGAAAGGGGAGGAGAATAAAAAAATTCCAAAAGGGTGCTCACCCCTGTGTCCTCATGGGGTGTCACACACTCGCACCGCGACTTAAAGAATTCCAAGTTCCTGCGTCGTAAATCTCTGACACCGCTCGCTGAGAAAAGGCAAAAGAAACGACTGTGGCTGCATTGGAACGCTTTCACGATACATAAGAAGTTTAACCTTATTCATTCGTCTTCGAATAAAGAAAATACGTTCCCACTAGAATGTCTTCTGTGCGTTGTTAGGTGTAGTTAGAATCCAATTCAGGGGATCGCGATGACCCCCTTTTTAAAAGATCAACATTACTGACGTTCTGAAAGTTAAAACATTCCCATTAAATTGCATACATCACCTAGACTGGGGTGGCACCATGTAACCGACTTGGGGTACAAAATGACCCCGCGCAAATAATTATTTTTTTCAAAGCTGATCGTGTGAATTTTTTAAAAAAATAAATCGGAGTGGATGCAAAACTACTTAATTGGAGAATTCGTAACATATGATATATAGAAATTCAAGAGAAAAATAATAAATTGTTCAACTTTTTCGATGGTCTGAGGTCAAAATAGACCCCAGACAATTGGGGAGGGTTACAAGTTTGATTCCGGCCTTGCTTTGATGAACCATGCTTTTGTGAAAAAATTAACTTTGTTATTTTCCCCATTAGTTTCTAACTGACCATGGTTTCGGCAATGAATTGGTATTATCAAGGGGATAATGAAAATAATTTACAAACCAGGCAAATAAATAACTACAGTGGACAAATTACAAAGCTAATTATTTCCCCATCACCACTTCGGCATATTATTTTAGAACACATGGAGGAATAAGGCTTTCATAAAGTCTTTTAAAAATTTAAATATATTTTAAGCAAGAGAATGGAACTTATTCTCCCTCCTAAATACATATTTGCTGCTTGCTGATGCGTCTAGTACTTGGTGCGATCTACCATTGAAAATTGCACCAACCGTATAGAGTTAAAAACTATGATTTTCCACATTCAAATACAGCAACGACAAAAAGGAAAACAAGGTTGATTGTGTTGAAAATGCGAATGTATGACTATATCAAAGAATGGAGAGCATCCAAGATGAATTACGCAGTTAATAGAGCATAAAACTTATTCCTGCAAATACCACAGAAATACATGCACGTGTTTACTCTTGGCGCTATAAAATTATTGAAAATCTGATTGTTTTTATAATAAGCACTAAGACATTGAAGATTAATGCAAGACACTGAGTTGAGATGCTAGACATAAAGGTATAATAATATTAATAATGCAGCACTCAGTAATGTAATCACTTGTAAGAACTGTAGTTTTAAGGACTAAAATATATTAGTATACTGAGGGCATAAGAAGGAAATGTATAGGGTATTTTTCTTTGTTTGTCAGCATGTATTTTGCAACAGTTATCGTTTCAAATAATTATAAATTACTTAAATGGATTCTACCACTGGAGTCAATTCCTTCAACCATGAAGCGTTTCCCTGCAAAATGTCGCCTGATATTTTTTATTCACAAGGCAAATATCATGCATATGTATCGTATTGATACGATTGAATTCAATGTTTGATGCTTGCCCACCTAAATATTCTTCTTATTTATATCTGAGGGTTAATCTGCAAGCCCCTGCAAAGGTGTGTGGCAGCGGGGAACATACACCTGTATTAGTAGCAAGGAATCAAACAATTTTTCATTAAATAAGTTGCGGGTTCTATTGTTCATCTAAATTATACATTAATATGTATGTATTTAGTTGCCATTATATGTATTACCTTGATTATTATTTGAATGGCTAAATGAACGTTTTTATCACCACCGGTCAAAGGTACAGGTCAAAGGAACCTGATTATTACAGGTAGAGAAAAATACACATATGGGTCATTCCACCTCAATTCAACAAACGTTTGTCCCTTAGGGTCTCAGATTTTGATAAAAATTGGTGTATGGGAACAAAATCAACTCAAACTAAGTAATCTCAAACAGTTTTGTGAAAAAAATTTTTTTGAGTGAATTATAATTCATGTATATGCATATATGCATGTTTTAATTTTTTCGCATTTTTAGCAAAAAACCGAGCCTTAAATCATATTATCACTTATATCTCCGCTTGTAATTGTCATACAGCAATGATCAATAGCTCTTTTTAAAGCTAAATCTTTATTGAATGCAAATATATCATTAATAAATAATTTTCTTCTAAACTCTATTGTTATTAATGACTAATGTTTAAAAAATTGTTAATAAACTTTTCTCAAATACTCCATCTCAGAATCGGCCGAAACTTTTTTTCCGTAATCTAAACATACCCAGCTAACTATTACAAAAATAAAATTTAGTGGCAATTCATAAATGCGTTTTTTTAAATATTTAAACATTTACAATTTTCACTCTCGCGGCCCGTCGGCTCCCCCATTTGGAATACATGCAGCAAACACGCGATGCATGCCTAAAAATTCCCTAATTGCTGAAGGTCTTGGTTATATGAGATAAAAATATATTATAAACTATAAATGTTAACAACAATTGTTATTTGTTCCGTTAAATGGATGTTTGAAGAGAAATTTACCATTGAGCCCCACTTAAGTTTCCAGGCGGATTAACTTTTATTTGAGGTAAAATCTTTGACAATTAATATGAAAAAACTTTTACAGAATCTTCAAGTATAATTCATTGATGAAATGAAATGAAAATAAATTACAATTATGGAATTTTTGCATCATTTGTTCAAGCAGAAAAATTTCTTCGTTTTTGCTATCTCACTCTTTTTATCTCTATAGACAAATTTACTGCAAACTCGGATTTCAGTGTCCAAATATTTTTTATCCATGAAAAAATATTTCATTTTCAATTCGAGTCGATAGCCTGCAGCTGTGACTTTTCGTGCATTGACACGTATTCCGTAAACGTTGCTCACTCTAAAAAGAAATATTTTATGGCACCTACGGATTAGGGCAAGAGGGTAATAACCTTTCCACTTCCTTTCAGAACCATATTTTTATGACCCCGTTGGTGGCCAATTCTGCCCATTGCGCTATTCGCCTAAAAGCTTGAAGGAAGACCATCTAGCTGGACATGTTTTTGTTGACAGCCGCGTTTGTTCACGAGAGAAGTCTCAGTTTGTTTTGGTCTGTCACCACGTGTCCATCTCCTTATTCAAGAGCTGTCTGCCTTCTCCTTTTTCTCGTACACAGTTTCTTAAACTAATTGTCAAAATTGTGTCAAAATTTGCTCCATCGGCGCAGTGAGAGGAGGAAAGTGTTCGCGAGACAGTGTCTTTAAATGTATCGAAGAGATCTGCAGCTCATCGAGGATAGAAGTGGTGTCATAGTGGAAACCGTGTGCGTTAACAGTGAAAAATCGTTTCTTGCTTTCTTTTCAAAGCGTCAAAAACAGTGATGTAATCCACTGAAACTACATTGTATTATCCGTAGTGCTACTTTATATACAATTACTGCCACATATTACAAATCAAAATTTTTCAGCACTAGAGAGATGTCTTGGGTCGAGGGTAGAAAATTGTGTCGTCAGTGCAGAGTGTTTCTGAATAAGGGAGTCGCGAAAGGTAACAAACCAAGGTATCCCATCAGTCATCAAGAAGACGTTCCTGAGCAGCTTGTGGCTGAAGAAGCAGTACTGTCACAGCCGGGGCCTTCTGGTTTTCAATTTGCGGAAGCTCATGTATCCCTACCTTCAAACAGCTCCAGCAAAGACAGTGACTCACAAGGAGAGAGCAATGGTGCACCTTATTCACCTCGTCAAGCTGTGCTAGAAAAAATCAACCTGAATTTATCTGAAATCGGTACATCACCAGTAATTAGAAAAAAATTGAGAAGTAGAAAGTACTCTGAAGAAAAAATTCATAAAATTACTTCTGTTTATCGGAGAGCAATCAGAAAAGTAGGGGGAAAAGCAAAAACTTCCTTCGGCCCATAAGAGTTAGTAGGGTGTAAAATGCTAAGTCAACTCAAGGAAAAATTTGCTGAAGCTAATTCCTACAGTGAAAAAATTTTAGTCCTGTCTAGACTGCCTAAAAGCTGGAGTGTGGCAAACTTCAAGAGAAATTTGGATCAACTCAATATTTCGCTCGAAAAGTGAAAGAACAAATAACAATTGTTGAAAACAAGTATAGTTTATAATATATTTTATCTCATATAACCACGGCCTTGAGCAATTAGGGAATTTTTAGGCATGCATCGCGTGTCTGCTGCATGTATTCCAAATGGGGGAGCCGACGGGCCGCGAGAGTGAAAATTGTAAATGTTTAAATATTTATAAAAAACGCATTTATGAATTGCTACTAAATTTTATTTTTGTAATAGTTAGCTGGGTATGTTTTGATTACGGAAAAAAAGTTTCGGCCGATTCTGAGATGGAGTATTTGAGAAAAGTTTATTAACAATTTTTTAAACATTAGTCATTAATAACAATAGAGTTTAGAAGAAAATTATTTATTAATGATATATTTGCATTCAATAAAGATTTATCTTTAAAAAGAGCTATTGATCATTGCTGTATGACAATTACAAGCGGAGATATAAGTGATAATATGATTTAAGGCTCGGTTTTTTGCTAAAAATGCGAAAAAATTAAAACATGCATAATTCACACAAAAAATTTTTTTTCACAAAACTGTTTGAGATTACTTAGTTTGAGTTGATTTTGTTCCCATACACCAATTTTTATCAAAATCTGAGACCCTAAGGGACAAACGTTTGTTGAATTGAGGTGGAATTACCCATATATTTCCTAGGATCCAAAGTTTGCCTTGTATTTTTAGAACGGCTTCATCCAGAAATCACTGCGCTACAAACAATGCGATGTTTCTTCCTTTGAAAACAGCTATGTCTTAATTTTTACCGAGCGTCGGACAAGTGAAAATTTACCGTCGCTTCCGGCAGAAATATGACTGCCATGGAGCAATTTACTGCCGCTTCCAGCTGATCGTACGTCGCTAAAATAAATGACTGTCGTGGACGATCCTACGAATTTTTGGAACCGACTCTTTGAACGATTCTCGCAATGATGGATTGGCATGATTCGTTTCGTCCCCTCCTTCAATTCCCAGTTTGGCGAGAGGCTTGTATTCCCGTTCATCACTTTAATGGGCGTTGGGGTTTAACTTCGAGGGCGCGATGGATTCTGAGTGGAAGGACGGTTAGAGAAATAAGTGCGAGGGCAAGACAAGAGAACCCTAGGACCATGGCTGGCTTGGCGAGAAGTTGGAACAGGGGCTTAAGGAGGTTCCACTCTGACTCCACGCGTCAAATCCCGTGAAAGAGCTATGCTACATCTACATCTGCATAATACCCTGCAAGCCACCATAAAGGTGTGTGGCAGGGGGTGAACTCTCACCAAACATGCACTACATATCATGCATAAAAAAGGATTAGTACTTGTATAGGTACTGTTCAAAACTACGCTGTTTAAAAAAAGATAAAAATAGCAAAACATACATGCAAACACATGCCGTTAGTTGGGTTAGCTATAAGTCCTTATACCAACATGCAGCTACCAATGTTATCCATTGCCACATTCGTACTGGATACATTTACCGTTATTCATATCCCTAATAGTACGAGGAAAAATATTTGCTATTAGATGAATAAATGCCGATTCAGAAAAAACAAAATGTGGAAATTCATCCATAGTGTGATATTGCGTACACAATAACAGCATGAGTACGCTATTATATAGCACGTTTTGGCAGCATTCAATTTTTTTTACAAGCTCTTTTCCTTCATTTTGGCTTCAGAACGTAGCTGACGTGTTGTTGCCACGTTTAATTTCCCACAGTGAGAATACATCCTGCTATTCCAGCAATTACATATTTCTAATACCCGTTAAGTATGTTCTAAATTTGCTTTCAAACTATTCCCTTGTAAATAATTCACATTTAAATAAGTGAAAAAATACCATCAATTCAATAAAATTAAGAAAACAAAGCCGTGAATTATTACTCGAACAAATGTACCCTTCTATTTAGGGTTTGGCACGGCGTAACACTAGCTATCACCCTTCACGGCATAAATCTAAATTAGGGATATGAACAACGGTAAATATATCCAATACGAGTAGCTGCATGTTGGTATAAGGAGTTGAAGCTAACCCAACTAACAGCATATTTTTAAATGTTTGATATACTATTTTTATCTTTTTTAAATAGTGAAGTTTAGAACAGTATAATAATTCTAATCCTTTTTTATGCATGATATGTAGTGCATGTTTGGTGAGAATTCACCCCATTCCACACACCTTTATGGTGGCTTGCAGGGTACTATGTAGATGTAGATGTAAGTACTACTTACTATTTGTTCTGAATTTTTATTAATAACAACATTTCGGAAAAAAATATTTGGCAACAATGACGCTGCTACCATTTGGAAGCATTGGTATTAATAACATCATGTCAATAACCAATTAGAATATTTAAATTACATAAAAAAGATGAGAAGGACCTGGTTCAGGTATAGTCTTAAATTAAGAGAGTAAATAGGCTCGTAAGCAGGTTCCGTCAAAAGTACCGTTGCCAATGTTAACAGCATACTGTAGCGCCATTTTCATATAAATACGGGTTTTCAACTTTTTTTCAAGCAAAACTTTATTCATATCAATTAGACAAGTGAGGTAAGGCCAACACTTTTTTACAAAGTGAAATCCTACGTGAAATTGCGCATCTTATATTATATTTTCGCCAAAATGACATTTCTTGTTCCACTATTAATGAGAAAAGTTTACTGCAACAGCCATGCTCAGCCGTATATCCACGTGTTGTACAATTGCCGATTTTCAACGTATTTATTCGTCAAATATACGATGGAAAGGCCACGTTATTTCATTTCCAATCGATAGAAGGGCCCCGAAATGTTTATAATAATGTTTACCTAGCCGAGAATTGAATATTGATATGCACTATTTATGAACTGATTAGCTCGCTGACAATCAAAGCAATTGCAATGCGTTGTCTATTAGTTAATGTTTCGTCGGACATGTTGAAAAGGGAGACATTCATTTACATCGATTTTACATACTCAGTTAAAATGCGTCATGTTAGAGACCAACAAGTCATTGAAGTTATCAATCGTCAGTTTATTAAAAAAAGGACACCAATTCTGAATGTTAAATTTATGATGCAGAAGCAGAAAAAGGTTGACCACAATGGCATCCCACCACACAAAGAAATATTAAGCATCTGAAACGTTTGAATGAAACCCCAAAATATATTTCTGTCAGTAATGGGACGGTAAAGTTAATATTTAGCATCCTCTTTCAGCATCCAAAAACCAGCTACATCCCGATAGTGAAACTCGATCCTATTACTTGGGAATAAGCTTTGAAAAATTGATTTAACCCTTATATTCTGAAATGATTGGAGTCAGCAAACTCTCTTGAGGCGTCATTATTTCCTGCGAATATCACCACTACTCCAACAAATGAGAGTGACTTACGAAACGTATATCGAAAGGGTCAACGTGAAACTATAACAGTTTCACTTGGAGTTGCGAAACACTTCCCGCGGTCGAAGCTTTAGAAGAATAGCATCTCGTGTACGGAATGAAATTCGAATTTTGACGCGAGGGGAGCAAGCTGGAAGGAGCCTGTCGGGGGGTTAACCCTCGTGGGGTGGCGAATAGGGGGAGAGGGATGAAAAAAGGGGCTAACACGCAAATCGATCAGATTGAAGTGGGTCGGGTGAGCATCCTCTGGCATGGACAAAACTTCCAAACCACATCTACGGCTTCCAAACGTCACACACTCTTTTCACAATTGTTTTTTTTTGGAGGGCTCCTGTCGAGGGAAATTCGACGTGCATCTCTTCCATAGAAAATATTGTATGTCGTTCCCATGAGGCTGCGAATTTTTCTTCTCCCATTGTTAGAGGAAGAAATTTACAGGAACAGAACAAAATGTACCTATGTTAGCATTACCTACTCTAAGTTGTCGACGCAGACTCAGTTTTTTATAAAATGATTGCTGAAACTTGTTGCTACGAGAGAAACTCGGGAGCTAGTGTCCTGTGGAGGTGCGCTTGAAACAGTCGGGATTATCTCGAATAGGTAACCAAGGAGTCACGTGATACAAACACGAATGGTTGGCAAATTTAGTGTGTCTGAATCGCTCGTTACAATATAATAAATTGTTTTCGCTTGAGTTTTCCTCATCTGTCTCGACTATAGAGCCCCCAGATTAGACAAATCACAAGCGTAAACAATGAATGAGTTTGTAATCACCTGTTTTAATATACCAAATTTGGGAACCATTCATGTTAATATCACGTGATTCCTTGTTTACTTATTCGAGATAATCCCGACGGTTCCTAACACCACCCCCAAGGTAGGGTGTGCTTGATTCGTTCGAGATTGATTCCGGTACGCAACTAAGGACTCACTCGTATGTTTAACATTTCGTTCGGGATAACTCAGTACCGGAATAATTTTCACTCGTTGTTTCCACTAGAGTGTGATGGTAATGAGCGATTCAAACGAACCGAATTTGCGAAATGTTCGCGTTTGTACCGTGTGATCCCTTAGCTAAGATTATTCGAGATAACCCATACGAAGAACTATTCGAGATAACCCCTACGGTTTTAAATAGAACGAGGGTGAGGATTCGAATCCCAACTGCTGTGGAGCTTATTGGCATACCAGTCCCAACTTCCGTTCTGTGTGGAGTGCAATTTAAGTTCAATACCCTGTCCGTCGGATGGGACGTTAAGCCGCGTTCCCCTTGTCGACTATAGTTAAGGAGGTTGGCTCGCGATGTGCCTGCTAAGTGATCCTTACTTCACAAAGAAAATTACCTAAGCTATTGAAAGACATAAGTATCAGAAGAAATACGATGTAAAGTCGAAGGATTTCTTTTTTATGATAATTTTAATCAGCTCGACGATGGAGTAAATTCAGCATTTACTTTAAAGAAATAAATTAATGTACTCA
The DNA here is from genome assembly GCA_933228895.1 of Platycnemis pennipes. Lineage (NCBI taxonomy): Eukaryota > Metazoa > Arthropoda > Insecta > Odonata > Platycnemididae > Platycnemis > Platycnemis pennipes. Next base: position 155,866,721 of record OW121847.1, on the reverse strand, counting down.
ATGAATTTACTAATGTATAACACCAGAAGGTTACTATCAAACTTATGTTACAATATTTTTCTGAAATATGCTTTAATATCTCATTAGTAATGATATTATTCATACGCCATACATTTTGGTTAGAGCGACCGCAGCGCCACTTGAAGACAACGCATTTCGTCTCCTATAAGCGCAGAAATTGGTGGATTTAGCGAAAAATACGGTGGGTTTATGCCTTTTTTTTCGTGTCATTTTATTCCTTGTAAAAATACGCATAAAATATCAGATTTTTGCAAAAATGACATGTCACTATGGTATTTACAACGTTATATTCCCATGTGATGGCCATTCTTGCCGTTAATCGTATGTAATTTCAAATGCAATTTGTGGAAAAAGGAGTATGGGTTGGTGTAATTATCTTGACTTTATTAGATAGAGGAACTTTAGTTCTATAAGTGCTGAAAATATAAAAAAAATGACATGACTTTCACTTTTCGGATCAACCTCCTTAAGAATATTCTAATCCCGACGCCATGTTTCTCTCTATCCTTCCTCCTTTCCCTGAAATATTCCTTATCCTACCCAATCAACCCCTCTATTATAACAGGAACAGATAGCCTAAGCTGTCAATTGCCTCTCACGAATATGTAAACTAACTGCAATTGAGGTTTACTGTACTGGATTAGTCGACTATCGAAAGGTACCAAGTGCGGTAGGAATTATACTCACCCATTTAACATAGTAGGTTTGTTACCCTCAGAAATGTACTCTTTTCGTGGGGATAAGACATCATCATTTCCCTCTTACCTAATTCCTCAAGAAGTCATTTGTGAGCTCGGCAAAACGATCTGTAGCTAAAACCATGGGAAGTCCATTTGATAACTAAAGAAATTAACACAATGGATGCTAATCAGTCAATAAATGATACACCGATGATGCGTAGGTGTGTGCAAATGTTTGCGTCAAAGAGTAATTCTTCGAAACAACTGTCCGAATTGTAAATTATTTGACAACTCTGAACTAAGTTACATTTACGTTAACGTAAACCAAAGAGAGGTTAGATCAAATCTAAATTAAAAAAGGACCTCAAAGTTCGGTGACCATAAATAAAACAAGAAAACCATAGGACGGAATTTTAAACAGGTAAAATAATGAGATAAAATAAAGAGATTGACAGGTAAGAAAATGGTGTCTTTTCAGTCGTGACTAAAAACAGAATTCAACCCGAAGTCGGTTTGAATACTGAGGGTAAAACTCTTCGAATTATAAGACCAAGATTGAGTGACAGTTACACATTAAGTAAAGAAGCTAGTTCTTTTCCTTGTACGGCCTAAGATCTGATTACAAAACAAAAATCACTCAGATAGGACATACTTGGATCCATCCAGAGGCTTCTACCAGAATGAAGTCGTTTAACATATTTCTTTATTGCCGAATCTAATAGAGTCTGTAAAATAAAAAGATATGTATATTCCATTCTTCGATCCATCACGTAGTTCTCCAGTTGCAAGCGACGAAAAACTGCTGTGACTAACCCTTTCGGCAAAGTGGGCGTGTAAAGGACTCGTACGTCATCCACTTCGTCCAATCACAACTGAGATTGCGCAGCTCCTTCGCCCAATCACAACGGTGGAGACACAGCTGATTTTGCCAATTGAAGTGGTTGTTGGACTCAATGCGGGGTATTTCGAAAGGCATTTAATATACGACTACATCGTAATATGTGGAAAACTATATATACTTCAGTACACTATTATTAACGCCATAATGTAAACGAAAAGTACTTGGTGAATATCGTTCTTCAGTTATTTTGGGTTATTTACAGGATAGGTACGCAGGAGCTCTGTACGCCAGCGCCCTCATATTGAATTCTCAGATCGCTGGGAAAGGAAACCTATAAAATATTGTTCACTGACACAATTTTATTACATAATACATCGTAGTAATCTGTTCGGATGGTTTGAAACTGTGATCTACATTTTTTTTAACCTTAGCTCACACATATGCTTCAGATAGAGGTATTGCAGCCAAAATGAACTGAGTAGTGGGACTAAGTGTATGGTGATTAAAAAAATCTTAGGAAACCCAGCCTTATTGTTTTTGTTTTAAACTTAAGTGTGAACTCTTTTACAACGTCATTAATTCCTACATAGACAGCCCCGAATTAATTTCTTTCATCAACATCAGAGTACCTTCTCGCCCTACCTGAACTAACTCACTACTACACATGCCCACACCTAGACTTCCATTAATTAAACGCTCTATTTTCTTCCGTCTATCCTAATGGATTCTCTCCCTTCTGATTTTGACCCCTTTTCTCTATCCCCTAAAACTTTCACTGACCTTGCCTCAGCTCTGGAAACAAATCATAAAAATATAGTTAATAATAAGCATATTGCTATCGTCTACGTTTTGTTGTATTGTTATAGCTTGATTTTTCTTCGTTGTTTACTTTTGTCTCCATTGTAATGATTGTCATAAGGTTTTGTTGTTTTGTTATTGTTTGATTTTTCTTTGTTGTTTACTTTCTCTTCAATGTGACTGTTATTAATGCAATTTAAATTGGCAACATTGCTGCATGTGTACCATTTTCTTTAAATAAAAAAAATATATGCCGGATCAAGATATCTGTCTGCTGGAGGCGCAGCGAATGAAATATGCAGATGCCGAAAATCACGCAATTAGTGCCGAACACGGCGTATATTAGTGGGATAAAGGTCTCACCCTAATCCAACACCTTCCCATATTCTCGGGTTCCCTCCTAAGCCTTGAATTTACGTCCCGGTGTTTGGGGACCGAGGAGAAGCATAGGAAGGACCCCTGGACGCGGAACAAATCAGGAAGAGAGATAAATTCCACTTAATCGTTCATTTCGTTCCGACCATTGATTTCGATCAGGCATACATCCACCTCCACCGGTAAAGGGTCCAAGAGTCACTCATGGGACCTGGATGCCCTCTTCGGCTCAAAAGAGCAAGGGACAGTGAACTGCAGAGTTACTCCCTGATAAGCACACCAGCAAATATTGTACTTGACAGAAAAAAAACATCTAATAATGTGCTTTTCATCCACATCTGCATCTTTATTTACGAGAATGGTCACGTGCATTATCCATTTCGGTACTGTGAGGCTGAAAGATAAAAAAAGGTAAAGTAAAGTACATTTAATAGAGCATAAAGCGTGCATGCTGCATGAATAGCAATAAAACAAGGTTTAATCACAAGCTGACGGAAGTGATCAACTGGATCTATTTGTGAGAATATCTCTTGGGTTTTTCGCCATCCTTCAGACTGACGGCATTTCGAGGTACAGGCACTTCCAAAAAAAGTTAACACTTCAGAGCCGAAATTTTTCTAAGTCCCGAGTTGACGGTGATTTGACAACTCTGCGTCACGGCTTCCCTCTGGCGGAGCCTCGAGAAGCTCTGACCAAAAACAAACCCCCTTCCCTCCTCCCCCGTCCTGACGCAGCCGTGATGCAGCGTTGTCAAATCACCGTCAACTCGGGACTTAGAAAAATTTCGGCTCTGAAGTGTTAACTTTTTTTTGGAAGTGACTGAAAATCTATTTACATCAATATCTACGTAATACCCTGCGAGCTTACGCGAAGGCGTGTGGCAAGCGGTGAAGATCAACATACTTGCACTATTGGCATACAACAAAGAGCTACAATGGTACCAGTACAAGGAAACTTGTTAGATAATAGAGTCACGTGAAGCTTTATGTTTAGTATCTATATAGTAATAGAGGCATTATTGGTTATATGTAATAGAATTTGTTTAGATATGTATATTTATCTGTGTCTTCTCTAGCATGCATATTTGAGTGATATTAAAGCATTCAACATGCACTACAGTCTACTCTAAGATTATTTCACCTACCTATCCCTTTGCTATGCTTTCGTGAATTTCTGTGGGTTACTCTATTATAATAGTTTACCAGTTCCCCATTCCATCAATTCGTTAAAAAGTAAACAGCCATAAGTATTTCTGTCAGTCTTAACCATTGCGGATGGCGGTCCTGTGACAGTGAGCACAACTGCATCATTACACTATGTGTACGGCAGTTTGTCCTAAGCCTAATTCAAGGAATGCAAACTAGGGGTGAAAAGCCTTAACGAGGTGCATGATTTCTTTTAACTCTGAACATTCTACACTTGATCACATATCTCCTTTTAAGACTATAAGAAATCCTCAGGGGACGAGGCAAGGGTACAGATAAGCTACCAAAATATAGGAATATAGAATAGGTATTGGGCGTCATTCCTTCACACTACTAGTGCATTTCGAAGTAAGAAGACTGCAATTTCCTCAGATATCTGATCTAAATGTCTTAACTGTGTAAATTAACTGAAAATTAACTGGGTTCAATCGTTAATTTTGAGAGAATTCATCCACATCTACATCTACACGATATTGTAGAAATATTCGGGAAATATGCGGCCGAGCATGTGTCTTCCTCACGATAAATCTTTAGTGATTGTTACACCTAAATAACTTATGGTTTCAACGCTTTCGATCTTCCTGTTATTAATTTCATAGGATCGCTCTATCGAATTATTCCTCCTCCAAAAATTCATAGCTACACACTTTTTAAGGTTAAGTTCTAACTGCCATTTGTCGCACTACTCTTGAATTGCATCTAAATCCTTGCTGAGCGATTTCCTGTCTTTTTCTTTTGATATACCCCTATACACTATAGCATCGTCTGCAAAAAGTGTAAGCTTTCTACTAACTACGGTACCCAAATCGTTTATGTATAAAAGAAATAGAAGCGGGCCTACTACATTACCCTGGGGAACTCCCGAAGAGACTTTGATTGTATCCGACATGATACCATATATGACAACCCTCTGCTCTCGCCCACTTAAGAATTCTTTTACCCAACATACAACGTCTTTATTTATACCAAAACTCTCTAACTTCAAGATTAATTTATCATGATAAACTTTATCGAAAGCCTTTTTTAAAATCTAAAAATATTGCATCAACTTCAGTACTGATTTCGCTGTGGACTAAAATATCGTGTACGAATAAAGCTAATTGTGTCTCGCAAGATCTACCTTACCGGAACCCATGCTGGCTGTTTATGAGTAATCCCTGACTATCCAAATGCCCCATGATCGAACTGACTACTATGTGCTCAAATACCTTACAAGAGATTGACGTGAGTGAAATGGGTCTGTAGTTACTAGGTTCTTCCCTATCACCGCTTTTAAAAATAGGTGTAATGTTAGCTACTTTCCAATCCTTGGGTAATGTGTGGTTCTTTAGTGTTTCATTGAATATTATTTCTAGATAGGGGGCTATTTCAGAAGCTAATGTTTTATATACTCTGGAAGGAATTTGATCGGGACCTGGTGATTTGTTTTTACTTATGTTTTTTAACTGCTGCTCTATTCCGCGACTGAGATTGAGATGAGTTTCTTATGTGAGCACAAATTTTTGTGAATAATAAGTTTGACACTCGTGGATTATATTGCATTATTCATTTTTTTTCTTTTATACACTTCGTTTAAATCGAACTTTGGCGATAAATTCTCGGAAGAACCTGGCACCCATGAATATCTAAAAAAAACAAGTACCAACCAACCAAGTACTTTACCATAAAGACAATAAGTTGGTCAGGCTGTTTGAGATATTTATTTTATAATACACCATGCACATAGAGCTACCCACCAAGATCTTATAGCCATCATACTAGTGAAAATAGCAGTAGGTACTCTAACTTACTTCCGTATTATCCATTGGCTTCGGCTTGTATAAGGACTGACATCGAGGGACCCGAGTTTGAATATCAGTCTATACGGGAAAGTTTTTCTCTGTGCAATACATGCTTTCCCCTACTTGACCTTATTACCTCATCATCATCATCATCGGTCAACAATCTTAGGAATGGTTTGACTCAGCCCTCCACCTGATTCTTCTATCGGACAACCTCTTCATACTGACGTAATTCCTCTCCTTGACTTCCTTCACGACTTCCATGACATACGCTAGGACTCCCCTCTAAATTATTAAGTACGTGACGTTACCAATGATGAATGCTGTGTTTTTTGCGAATGCTAGAACATACATGCTACATAAATACTGTATTTCTTTTTTAGAGCTCTTTATTTATTTTCAAATTATTATTAGCATTATAATTATCGCTTGAACAAAGAATGAATTTTTAACGTTTTTTTCTCTTTTTATTCTTCTCTTTTTGTAGAGATCGAAAAAAACTCAAAAGTGCCAAAAATAGTTGTACTAAAGGCAAACAAAATACCTGAAAATAGTTAATTTCTTTTCATAGCGAATTATATTATTACTTTGTCTTATTACATTTTTAGGCCCGAACATTTATAGCATTGCCGATCTTCGTGTAATTTCTTTATATAAGTCTTTTAATACACATTTTCCCACTTGAAATTCCTTCTAGTATCTGTTGGAAATAAAAAAATACCCTGTCTGTATTATAGAGAGAACGTATTGCCATTAAATTATTATTTAGAACTCAGAATAGGGAAAAAAACACTGAAGTAATGTTTATGATATCTTACTATATCATCATCATTAGTCATCAATCCTCAGATTGGTTTGACGCAGCTCTCCACTGAGTTCTTTTCTCGACTAATTTCTTCATATTTACGTATTTCTTCTCTTTCACACCCCTCATCACTTGTTCCATATATCTAGCACGAGGCCTATATTTCACATTCTTCCCATCCATTTGTCCTTCAACGATTGTCTTCATCAGGCCATTGTGTCTTAAGATATGACCGATTAAGTTGTCCCGTCTTCTTTTTAGAGTTGTCAGCAGACTTCTCTTTTCTCCCACTCTTCTTAGGACTTCCTCGTTACTTACTCGGTCGATCCATTTAATCTTCATCATTATTCTGTAACACCACATTTCTAATTCTTCTACCCTTTTCTTTTCCGCTGCTGTCATTGTCCATGCTTCGCTGTCGTAAAGAAACATGCTCAAGATGTACGTTCTGATGAATGGGGGCGTGTACTCGGAACCGAAATCGCAATTTTGTACACGAAATTGTTAGATGGAAACGAAAAAAGAAATTTAGTGAACAAATTAATCTTCTAACCATAACCATTCACTCATAAATCAAAAATGTCAATAACCAAAAGGTGACACCTACCGAATATGCTGCTGTGATAACATTGACATCACTTTCCTCCCGTCCTTGACTGCTCTTATGGGAAGGGGAGGGAGTGGAGGGGGATTCTCGGAAAGTCTGCTCGCACAGATGCTGTCGTAACTGCTCCCATTGGCCGAGTCAGCTGTGTCCCCCCCTTTTCGATAAGGCGAGGTAGCTTCGCGGGCTCAGTTGTGATTGGACGAAGTCGTTATACGTCAGAGGTTGCACCACACCCACTTTTCCGAAAGGGTTAAAAACATCAGATTTTCGACGCCTATAACTCAAGAAATAATTGACGCATCAAAAAACGGAAAAATACGGGTCTTTTTATTTTACAAACTCTATCATATTCGGCAATAAAAAGAAACATGGTAAACGACCCCATTGTTTCCTTACTTCTACGCTTGTATTTCCAGCGGTAAGTAGATTTTACTTTTGATAAAATGTCCTCTTTGCCTGGGCATATTCTACTCACTATTTCTTTCTTGCTTCTTCCATCGTTGGTTACTTGTCTTCCCAGGCGACAGAACTCTTTTACTTCTTATTGCCTCGTGGAGGAAAATGGTGCGCCATTTTGCGGGTTTTGAGCATATGCCTATACTTACTACACACATAATGGAACGAAGGAAAATAACTGAAAAATATAAGATGGAAAGATAAAATATGAAGATGAATAAATGTCGGAAGCAAAACAATGCTCCTTGCCTCCAAAATATTAGTCTTTTCCTGTCCTCATCTCAATTTCCTGGCTGTGCGTCCTTCCTTCACGTAAATTATATGGGAAAGGAAGTAGTGTTAAAATAGCGGTTTCTGGACAGTTTGTTTATCAACAATTACTCCTAAACCAAGCGTCATACAACCCAAGTGAGACATGCTTAATGATTCCTTGGTTTAATGGCTTGGATTAATGATGATGCTTGGCAATCAGAAGCATTTGAGAACGAGGAAGTCTCTTGCACTCTCGCAAGGAATTGAGAAGAATGAAAGTCCCTGACTTAGCATGCGACTTTTGCCTGGGTGTGTATGCAACGAGGTCACTCGTATGCAGAACTCGTTGGGATAACATCTGATTGCTATTGTTTACAGTTGAAATCTCGCAAATTAAGGTGTAATATGTCGTGTTGCGTTAAAATTGTCTCCGCTTTCGTGTGGGATTGTTTATTTTGTCCTTATATTGACATTAGCGGAGATGCATGCCCGTGTTTGGTGATGCGATGCCATTAACCTTGGGTTTGTTTGCTCATGCGATGGGGGTTGGGTGGGGTATCATTCATCATGCCTCACTTGGGTTGTATGACGCTTGCGTTGGAGTAATTGTTGAAAAACAAACTGTTCTGAAACCACTATTTTAACACTACTAAAGGATAAAGATTTCACACGTCTTCCCACACGCTCGGGACCCTGGCGAAATAAAAGGCGGACGCACAGGGTGCCCCAAGGGATAGGAGAGGATGGAAGAGAACATCCAGGGGTCGAGCTGTGAGAAAGGAAGAGGAGAAAGGGTCAGGGGAATGTGAGGTCGGGGCATGGAAGGAGTCAGGGGTCATCTCCTTCCTCTCCATGGCAACGCTGAGGATGGTCTGTTGCTGTAACGTCTGTCTGTTGAGGGGCGGTAAAGGGAAAAGAGGGAGAAAAGGGAGCGGTCTGGACCACAAGGGATATAAGGAGCGTCTGCCATTAGCCACCCATTCTCTGCCGGGCATTAATTTGAAGCCCTCTGGGGAGTGAGCTTCCTTCTTTTTCCTTATGTCCAGCAAATGTTCAACGCACGCCTTTGACCGAGCGAAACAGAAACCACTGCAAGCCCTTCGCAAATCCCTGCAATTCCAGATTATGTACTCGCCTAACCTTCTCGCCATTCCTTCCAGTCCCCTGATGAGAAATTATTCAAACGAGACTAAAAGGATTAACGTAGATTCTCTCTCACAAAGGGTACCGCAAAATGGGGTGACTTTGTGACAAGTTTTGCACGTTTTCACTCGTACCCTGATCAATTTTTAACATAAACTGAAACGGATGACGTCATAAGATAGATTCAACCTTCCTTTACAAGATAATGTCTTCAGAAAATCTGTATTTTTAATATGAACGGCTATATAAAGGGAAAACGCTGTCACAAAGTCACCCCACCCTGTGGGGTGACTTTGTGACAACATTGTTTTTGGGTTACAAAGTACGGGAAAAAAATAATGTCACAATTTCGTACAATCAAAAAGTATATGTACTTAATGTAAAAGTGTTTTATGCTTTGGCAAAGCTACTACATTTTTATTTTTTTAATAATCGAGATTTTAATCGGTAATTACGCCGAGGAACATTTAGATTTTCCCTTCATCATTTTATCAAAACACTAATTTTAAAGATTCAGGCCAAGAGGACCCGACTTGCGGCCTCAGCAGAAAAGACTGACAAGCCATCCCTTGAAAATGACGAGGATATAATGTCTGCGAATGATGACGAAATATTCGTTAGCGTAAATGCAATCAATTGAAGTAAATTCAACCTTGACATTAGACCTTGTTTGGAATACGCAGCCATTGTATGGGATCCTTAGCCTAAGTAATGAACTCGAACGTGTGCAGCGAAGATCGGCAAGATTTGTAAAGGGACGGTATGATAACCTTATTAGCGTAACCAGTCTATTAAATGAATCAAAATGGGAATCATTGTCTGATCGCAGGTTGAAATTTTGACTTAAAATAAATTCCAAGATAATATTTTTCACTGATGACAATGCAGTTCTAGCCATGTAACTAAGAGGGATCACATAGAGAATACTAGAACGATATTTAAGCTACCTATCCCGTTGCTACGCTGCCTATTAAACTCTCCAAGAGTACGCGGGAAAAAGGACATTTTAAATCTTTAGGTATTACAATCTATCGCTCTAATATTATTTATCTGGTGTACGGTAGCATGATACACAGAGTTCTTAACATAAATCTATGAAATTCTGTTAACTTATCCGTTTTAAATTTCTGAAGGAGATTTAATGTGTACTTTAACCTACACGATTACGTAGCTTTGTACGAGGTAATAAGAGAAACTTTTAAGTTATGCATTCTTAATGTGTTTTCAAATAAATTCTTGGTATCTAAGAAATAATATCGATTAAATTAGTGCTTTAATATTTTTTTTTAATCCATTAGATATTTGCGTCCAATGAGACATTTTTCCCCATCCATCTATGGTATCAACGAATTTGTTACGATCACGTTCGAGACATTAGCTACTTTTCCCTTACCTACTTTTGTAAAGGGACGGTATGATAACTATAAAACGGTAACCTATCAATTAAATGAACTATAATTTGAATGGTTGTCGATTCGTAGGTTGAGATTTAGACTTAATCTCTTAAATAAATTCCAATAAAATATTTTCATTGATGACTTTAAAAATATTTTGCGAACTTCAAGTTACTATGGTACACTGGACCACAATCACAAAATTAAGAGAAATTGATTGCCAAACTGACGGATTCAAAATGTCCTTATGTTCTCGTACAATTGATAGATATATGGATAGCTGTAAATATATCCAATAGCATTAATACAAATGTATCAATGGATAGCATTGGTAGTTACACGTTGTTAAAAGGACTTCAAGCTAACCCAACCAACAACATGTTTTGCATGCTTGATTTGCTATTTTTATCTCTTCTATAAATTGTGAAGTTTAGGCTAGAGGTTTATTACTAATCCCATTTATGCGTGTTCTGTAATGCATATTTGGTGTGATTTCACCCGCTGCCACACACCTTTACGTTGGCTTACAGGTTATTATGTAGATGTAGATAACACTGAGATGTGATTTCGTCCTCAACTATTGTCATCAAATTACGTAATTTACAGTATTTTTTTGTGATTAAAAATATGGAATGACGTTGTGAAGACTAGGAAATCCCTTTGGCTCCATCAGCCCCTAAATTTTCTATACGATGCTTGTGTTGGCGAAGTCTGCTCGCATGAAAGTTTCATGAAGACACCGATTACAACACGTCGTCCGATCACATACTCGTGTATGTCTATGCTCTACTGGCGACGATTGGAGAACTATTAAATCATTGGAGAATATTTTAGTGGAGTGGAGTATTTAGGAGTATTTAGGTAAACACAACACACTCATTAGGAGTATTTAGGTAAACACATTCGTGAAATAATGGGTCAAGTGAATCGTAAACTGGGATTCGTCAAAAGAGTACTGGGTAAATGTGACGATCATGTACGAGAAATCAGCTACTTTTCCCTTGTAAGACCTGATTTAGAATATGCTGCCAGTGTATGGGATCCCTACGAAATCGGTCTAAATAACGAACTTGAACGTGTGCAGCGAAGATCGGCAAGATTTGTAAAGGGCCGGTATGATAACCTTATTAGCTTAACCAGTCTATTAAATGAATTAAATTGGGAATCATTGCCAGATCGCGGGTTGAAATTTGGACTTAATCTCTTCAATAAATTCCAAGACCATATTTTCAGTGATGATGATAAAAATATTTTGCGGACCCCAACTTACTATGGTAGACTGGACCATAATCACAAAATTAGAGAAATAGATTGCCGAACTGACAGATTCAAAATGTCCTTTTTTCCTCGTACTATTAGGGATATGAATAACGGTAAATGTATCCAGTACGAGTGTAGCAATGGATAACATTGGTAGCTGCATGTTGGTATAAGGACTTAAAGCTAACCCAACTAACAGCATGTTTTTGCTTGTATGCTTTGCTATTTTTATCTTTTTTTAAATATCGTAGTTTTGAACAGTAGGTACCTATGCAAGTACTAATCCTTTTTATGCATGAAATGTAGTGCATGTTTGATGAGAGTTCACCCCCTGCCACACACCTTTATGGTGGCTTGCAGGGTATTATGTAGATGTAGATGTATATAGCTTATGTTTTCTTCATCCACCATACCCTGCCACACACCCTCTCGATGACTCGCAGATGAATGCGTAGATGTAAGTGTACCTTTGTTTTATTTTCTAAAATTAAGATTTGGAGCAAAATCACACAAATTATTTATAATTTTACCGTCTAGTCCCCATATTAACCGATATATTTGTAGAATAATCAAAGCTGAATGTATAGCATGTAAGGAAGCTATAATTAACAATAGTAAACTCGCAAAAAACTCTACTCTTGGTAAGTCAGCTGATGCTACAGTAAAAATATATCGATTTGATCAGTTCAGCTCAAAAAAATACTTGGGAATAGTAACGGTAGCGGTAGTGGGAACACAGTTTAAAATGCTCCAACTACGAAAGTTATAGCGCACCATATGGTGAAACAACAAGATTAATGAAAAATATCCGTAATTCATTCCATTGTACCAAAAAAAAGGCTATCAGCGTTAAAAATGAATTTAAAAAAATGCATAAATGGCGTATGAAAATTTGTGTGAGAGATTGGATAATGGAAAAAAAATATATGTGAAGTTATGGGTCAAAGTTATGCATAAAACATCCTGGATGCGTATGTTTTGGGCTTGCCAGAGAAAGTCGTTATTGGCTGATTGCCGGTGGATGGATGATACGCTTGCATACCGTTCGCAATTAAACATTTCCATATTCAAAGCCTCCATTTAAAATTCAAATTTCGACAACAAGGTCATGCGTTAAAAAGATACTCTGCTAAAAAAAAGAGATGACGAGGTAGTTTATTTATTGCAATACAGCAACTGGGGTTAAGGACGAAAAATTCTAAATGAATCAGTCTCGTCAACCGCCAGCATAATTGCTTACTATAGAGTAGAAGAAATCAATGACTTGAAATGAAGGATGCCTCTAGTTCTCGAGAAACTTCACAAGCATTATCAAGAAGAGCTTGTGATTACAAGGTATGGTTTAACATACGTATTAGTCCACATAGGGAAATCATCAATGATAAACAAACAGAAAGAAAATGGTGTTGCCAGGATATGGCCAAATATCGCGGAATGGGATTTACCTGGATGGTACATCCAGCATCATGACTAAACTTTCGGAATTACTCGTAGTATTAAACGCACAGTAAATCCAGAATATCCGTGCGCGAGTTATCCGTGCTGCGGAGCATCCGTGCATCGCCAATCTACATATTTAGTGAATCGGTCAGAAGATCTTAGGGTCGAACCTCACCTTGAAATCGAGTCTTGTATCTGTCTCAGGACTATATTGTACTACTATATGAGGGGGGACCCAAAAATAACCGGAAGCAATTTTTTAAAAATTCAAAAATTATTATTTTGTGTTACAAACGTTGGTCACCTTCGAAGTACTTTCCATTTATACTGATACATTGGTGCAAACGATTTTTCCACTGCACGAAACACCTTTGGTACTCGTCCTTTCCGATGTCTTGCAGCGCCGCCTTAGATTCTCTTTTCACCTCCGGAAGGTCACCAAAACTTTCCCCTTTCATCTCCCTTTTCATCCGGGAAAACAGAAAGAAATCACAAGGCGCGAGTTCTGGTGAATAGGGTGGGTGAGGAAGCGGTGTCATGCCGTTTTTCACCAAAAACTCACGCACAGAAATGGCTGTTTGAGCTGAAGCATTTTCATTGTGGAAAAACCAGTTTCGCCGCGATTCGTCTCATTTTCAAATCTTCGGCTAAAATGCGCTGCGCTAAACTCCACGAGAGACCAGCTTGTTCAGCGAGTTCATCAATAGTAGGTACGCCTCCTATCCTCGAAAACACAAGGGCACGAATTATTTCCACGTTTTCATCAGTTCTGGACGTGGAAGGCCGGCCCGGGCGTCGAATGTCTTCGATCGACATGTTGCCGCGTTTGAATCGCGAATACCACTCGTACACTTGAGTTATTTTCAAGGTGTGTTCTTTATAAGCTGTAGACAACACATCAAGCGCCTTCGACGCACTTCTACTTAGCAGAAAACAAAATTTCAACGCTCTACGCTGTTCTCGAATATCAACCATTTACAAAATCGAAGAGGTCGAACAACTCGTCGAACGAAAACTGTCATAGGAGCTCGCTACAACCGCCTAAAACCACGCCGCTTGGCGTACTGACTCAGAAGAGTCGTTCCGAATGGAGAGAGGGGTAACCATGGAGGAAGAATTCTAATCCCTGGGGTAACCTCAAAGGCAACCTGTCATGGCGAAATGCGCAACGCATGACCGCGAATAGCAAAGGATTTGGGTTACCGTCAAGGTTGCCTTAGTTTACATCCGCAAAACATTATAAACACTTAAAACGTTTTGATTATGTCCCTGATGAAAAGAAACAATATAAGAATATGAGGTTGTCATCAAGGTTACCCTATATTGAATCCGAAAAATTATTCAAGAATTTTCAATGTTTTTTTATGTCGCTAATAATCTGAAGAGACTTTTATGGTTAGGTATATTTCACCTGAAGACAATTATGAACTATATCACCATTGATGGGTTTACGCTTTTGTGGTTTGCTTATTACGTGCATTAAGCGTTACAAATTGAGGCTGTATCACGTCCCATGATGTGGTTATCCGTAGTTGAAAATGTTACCGAGAGGCAGCGCTGGAAGCAGGTTTCCTCTAGAGGCACTGTATTGGGATCCCAATACAGTGCCTCTAGTTTCCTCTGAGGTTACTCGTAGTTGAAAATGATACCGATAGGAGTCGCTGGAATGCAGGTTACCCTCTGAGGTTACCCCAAGGTGAGTAGAAGGAACTTCTACTCACCTTGAGGTTACCCCTCTCTCCATTCTCTTTAAACCCGACTCACTCCTCAGAAAGGGTTAATTAACACCCATCTAGTGGGATAATCCCGAATTACAAGAGCAACGTGCGCAGCGATTTCCGTCCGGTTATTTTTGGGTCCCCCCTCGTATAGCACTGATTCGTCGAAAATTGTAGTAAAAAAATACTCATGAACAGAGGTTCATTTCTATGTTTTCAGTGTTCCCTTCTTCAGCGTCCAGTGTTCCTCGGCGTGTTAAGGGATCGTCGGTTTGGATAGACATGGCAGAGCTCACTCAACCAATGTTTTTCATGGTTTAGAAGCAGGGAAAATAAAGTTTCTCGATTTTCCACCCCTTAGACTACCACATACCCTCTGCTACGTCTACGTAATACCCTGCGAGCCACCACGAGGGTGTGTGGCAGGGGGTGAAGATATCCAAACATGCACTATTGACATGCTACTAGGATATTTAATGGAGACATGCTAGATAATATGGCTAGTTCAGAAAATATTGTCCACATTTTATTATTAATAGCACACACACAATCATCATGGAATGTGTAATTCTAAATATAATAAGGATATAATCAGAATCATTCCGTATTCGTGCAAAGGTACTCCAGCCACCTAACACTTCTAAATGGAGGAAGTTGATTCAATCGAGAAGAGATCTTCGATAAATCGTTAAAAGCAGACATTGAAGTAAAGTATTAAATGCTTCTCCGGTACATAATTTAATTTCCGCCCGAAAACCTAAGCGACAGATTGATAGGGTGCAATTCGTTCTTCCATTGTTTTTGTATTATTTCATTTCAGCGTTTCAATAAATGGTTTTTTGAGAATTGATATCTAAAGACTGGACGGGACACAATCAACGTGAACGGATAACGTGAAACGTGTACCGTAAAACGTGAAGAAATGGCGCATGGGTGGGAGAACGGAAACAGACGCAATCAGCGCGTAAAGCTACGTTTTCATGTGGGGGTTTTTGCGTTGACGCACACTGCGCCACCAATCAGAAGCGAGCACGCCAACGCAGCCTGCGTTGCCGTCGGAGTTGGTCAACTTTCATCTTTCTGCGTTGACGCAGCTGCGTCAGAGCGAGGAACAACGCATTCTACCTGTCATTTGTTCGTCACGTGATTCTTTCGCTGGATTATCACGTATACCACGGTTTACCACCGTCATATGTTTTGGTGCGTTGCTGCTGGCGCTGCCGGTGACATGAAAACAGGGTATTCTCCTGACGCACAACGCAGCGTGAACGCAACGCAAAAACGCCCACATGAAAACGTAGCTTAACGCGAGACAGGTACGTGAGAGATGGTCATCTCCCATCTCTCACGTTTCACGTACACGGAAAACCAATGAAAACTGTCCCAGGAGTTGGCGATAAGGAACCGCCTGTGGAGAAATATTGAAGTTACAAATGGATGCATACCTCTTCTGAAATATTGTAAAACTTATTTTGGTCTTTTACTTTAGCATAGAGAGTTCCCTGACTTTTTTTTCTAGTGAGGGAATCAACGAATGAATAGTTGTTTGAAGTTATTGTGTTTTAGTGAGATTTTACATGGCAACTAATAACATGAAGAAGCTTGTTTACCATTGTTGATATTGGAGTCAGTTAACATTTCGTTAGGAAGGATTACACACGATTTCCACGAATTAAGGTTTGTGAATTACAAGAAACTTAAGCGAGCTGGTAACTTCACCAACGGCAAGGAATACGTAACTACTTCTACAGTCTTGTTAATTAATTGTTATCTCCTGTTTACATTCGCTAAAGATTTCCTATGGGTCAGGTTTCGTCATTAAATTGTTCGGGACTCGTGAGTCGCGAGTTGATTGTGTCCACTGGAGAAAAAGTTCCCGTCTCACGATTCACGTAAACGTCTCACGTCAGCCGCTTACGTTGATTGTGTCCCATCCTTTATGCAAGTAATTCATCTCTCTCTCAGCAGGTAACGATGAATGAACAAAACTATATGTCTCCATCAGTTTAAGTAATATTTTTACCCAACCATTAAGGCCGTTGTACACGGTACAATTTCTTGTACAAGATCTTGTACCATATATTGAACGGCGAGATTTGACCAATAAATTGCACAAGAAGTTGGTTGACGGTCGTAAACGATCAAAGTTATTCATGCAATTTGAGCGCCAATAACATGCGCACAATTCGTTTTCTGTCGAACAGCTGAATTCCGATATCCGATCACGATAGTATTCAGAAAATACTGCCATAGTAACTGGGTACAAAGATTTTCTACCATTAATCCTGGCATTCATAAAATGGAATTATACGATTGGTTACTTACACTCCTTCATCGGCTTATGAAACCCATCATTTATCCTACAAACATCATGTGTATGCTTGTTGCTAATATTTCCTTTTCGGTCCAATAACGTCATCTTAATTTAATTGTTGTTAAATGTTTGTCAGATGTTAAATGTGTGTCCAACTCATCTTTTGAGAAATAGAACACTTCCTACGCGACCGACAAATATCACAATATGGAAGCAACAAAGAATATGATAATATGAGAGCAACGAAGAATATCAAGACATGTACCAGCAAAATGGAAGTTTTGCCACGCTAATAGGAATAATAGTGATCGCAAACACAGAACACCAACCTTAAGAATACTAAATGAACGCATCACTACCGTCACATGTCATGCGCAGAAGCTACGGAGTGGATCTTTGACGGTTTCATCGAATAATGTAGAGCATGATCTAATTTCTTGTACAAGAAATTGTACGAAAAACTCGTACACGATACAATTTGAGCATTGAACAAGTTCTTGTACAAGAAATTGTACCGTGTACAACGGTATTTACCATTATTTACTGCAATAAACATTGTTACCAGCGTTACCAACATTGTTACCAAGTTCTTGTACAAGAAATTGTACCGTGTACAACCAACACTACCTAATCTAGGTGGTGTTGGTACAACGGCCTTTACCATTATTTACTGCAATAAACATTGTTACCAGCGTTACAACCAAATCGTAACAAAGTGAATCAGGCCACACATAAATTATGCCTCCTTAACAGATATGGAAACTCAGTCGAACAATTAGCATGAATGCCACAATGATTGATGGGAATTTTCGATGACCCAAGGCGAAGGTTGAAAGATGATTTTCAAAGAATTTTCCAAGATGCTTACGTAGCACACCATTACAATTTGGGTGTTCACTAATGGATCTGAGAAACACGAAAGCCAGCTGGTACAACGGCAGCGGGCTTGGAGGTGGAAGAAAACTTTGGGAGGATTACGAAGGGAGTTCCCATCTGCTCCCGAATCTCCAAGTAGCATCCAGGAACCATCTTTTCAACATCACCCAGAGATTGGAATAATATTTCGAGAAGTTGGGAACTCAAATGTGAGAAGCAGAGGCTAATGCGAGGTGTCGACATCATAAGATCGTTACCTTCTGGGCCTTCCGAATTATAACGTCTTCAATTTCCACTTTCGTCATTTGGTACCTAGCGAATAAATAATTAAAATTGATGTCAGGGAAAGAGTTTTTCTCAGCATTAAAAAAATACTGAAATCAACTATTTATATATTAGCTATACGCTAATAAATGGGGCGTTTACTCGGAATCGAAATTGCAAAGGGGTCGTTTGCCATATGTTTCTATTGCCAAATCTGACAGAGTTTGTGAAATAAAAAGACCCGTATTTTTCCGTTTTCCGATCCATCAATTAGTTCTCGAGTTATAAGCGACGAAAAACCGATGTTTTTAACCCTTTCGGAAAAGTGGGCGTGGTGCAACCTCTGACGTCATCGACTTCGTACAATCACAACTGAACCCGCGAAGCTACTTCGCCTTATCGCAATGGGGGACACACAACTGACTCTGCCAATGAGAGCGATTGCGACGGCATCTGTGCGAGCAGACCTTCCGAGAACCCCCTCCACTCTCTTCCCTTCCCCTAAAAGCAGTCAAGGACGGGAGTTAAATTACGTCAATGGTCTGAAAGCTACTTCATCGGTGGGCGTCGCCTTTCGCTTATGTTAATTTTTGATTTATGAGTGTATGGCTCAGGTTAGAAGATTAATTTTTTCACTAAAATTCATTTTTCGTTTCCATCTAACGATTATGTGTACAAACTTGCGATTTCGGTTCCGAGTTAACGCCCCCATTTTGTACACAAAATCGTTAGATGGAAATAAAAAATGAATTTTAATAAAAAATCAATCTTTTAACTAGAGCCATTAAATACGGTTCTTTTTATTTTACAAACTCTGTCAGATTTGGGAATGAAAATATGGTAAACGACCCCATCAAACGGATGTGACTTCTGTCATTGATAAACTTTTAAAACTTCGGAATATTTCGACAGATATACTTAATCAAATGGCATTGGTACTGCCAATCTTTTTTTTTTAATTTAAAGACTTTTTTCACCGCATGCCATGAACTCCAACCGTCTCTGTCTTCAGCCATTCTCTTCATTTCTGCATGCGTGCTGCATCCCATACCCATCCTCAAACTTATAAATACGGAGTTCTCTGTCGCCCTCTCAATTACTTCCCAAGAATTTTGCCTTCAAAACTATTTTGTATGAAGTTATCATGCCGAGTAGGCGTCCGATGAGCTTAACTTTTCTTTCGTTAATAGTTTTCAAAGGTTCTCTTTCCGTGTAAATTTCGTTTAGCACTTCCTCATTCGTTTTTCTAATGGTCTACCTAGTTCTTGGTACTCTCCTCAAAAACCACATTTCTGCATCTTCAAGTTTGGTGGTTTCAAGAAAAAATCGGACGTTAGGCTTGCGATTGTATCCATGTTGGAGTGAATGACTCGATGGGATCCCTACGAAATCGGTCTAAATAACGAACTTGAACGAGCGCAGCGAAGATCGGTAAGAATTGTCAAGGGCCGGTATGATAACCTTATTAGCGTAACCAGTCTATTAAATGTATTAAATTGGGAATCATTTTCAGATCGCAGGTTGAATTTTAGACTTAATCTCTTAAATAAATTCCAAGACCATATTTTCAGTGATGTTAAAAATATTTTGCGGACCTCAACTTACTATGGTAGACTGGACCATAATCACAAAATTAGAGAAATTGATTGCCGAACTGACAGATTCAAAATGTCCTTTTTTCCTCGTACAATTAGGGATATGAATAACGGTAAATGTATCCAGTACGGGTGTAGCAATGGATAACATTGGTAGCTGCATGTTGGTATAAGGAGCTAACCCAACTAACAGCATGTTTTGCATGTATGCTTTGCTATTTTAATTTTTAATTACAAATTTTATGCATGATATGTAGTGCATGTTTGGTGAGAGTTCACCCCCTGCCACACACCTTTATGGTGGCTTTCAGGGTATTATTCAGATGTAGATGTAGATGTAGATTTCATGAAGCACTTGGTAGCGTTGAACATTTTAAAGACATGTCATCCCATTTATCTCAATTTCATCTTTATGCGCCTTGTTTTTCTAATGGGCTTCAGGGCTCCTTTGTATTCCAGGTCTTTAACTTGTTCACTGCATTTATGATGAAGTTTTCCTATGCTAATCGTAAAGTTACAACAAAGAATTATTGCAATAACACCTTTATTTTGAGATAAAATTGTACTGAGATAAATAACAAAAGAGTGAACAAGAAAAGTATAGGTGCTTATAAACCGACGGGTTAAGCGCCACGGGTTGGCAGCACCCGCGGCGTAAATATCGATGAATGATTAGATAAGCACGGGAAGTTTGGCATCACGCGCGGCGTAACAATGGGTTAAAATAAAAAAAAAAGTAAGGGAGGCAACAATGAGAAAAACAAAGTCGGTAGTTACGTGGCGAGAAAAGAAGGAGGTGATAGTGAGAAAGAGGAAAGGAGAGAAAGGAAAACGAGGACCCAGAGGGAGATAACAGAAAAAGAAAAAGGAGGATAAGGTGCACGCGTCAGCGGAGCAGTCCCGGGCCCGTGATAAGGCAGGCATCGGCGGGAGACAGAGATCACAAGAACCGGCGGTCACGATAAGTCTGTAGACGTTGGAGTAACTAGTTAAAAGAAAAAGCCCACTATAGAGTTAACAATAAGGATTGGATCAAGATCACTGATTAAAGTATATTTGATATGAAATTGTAAATTGGGCCCAATTAAGTTTAAAACAAATAGTAATACAGAAATATTGTGCATGAAATTATAACTGTTTCCTTGTCTGATTTCTTGACCCCAATATCAAATTAACGGTATTAACGTATACAAAAGTGTGAAATATTTAATTGTATAAGGGTGTGTGTGGAACCTAACGAGCTAGCCGGAAGAAAGAAAAGAAAGCAAAGGTAGGTACCCGAAGGTTGAAAAGAAGTAGGGGTACATGCTTGAATTTCAAACTCACAAAAAGAAGATAAAGATTCGCAGATGCAGGTGACCGTATGGCTCTCTTCATGTGTATCTTCATGCAATTAAAAATTACGTTATCTGAGTGAGATGCAAGTAGTGAAATCCAGGCACGATAATAAAAGGCGTAGTTAATTTATTTTAGCTTATTGGTTTTTCTGCACTATAATATTGCTTGCTAGTAAAAGTAAAGTAAATTTCAGGGTAAAATCCATTTTAATTGCAATGGTATGATTCCCAGCTCGCAAAAGCACAGATCTCTATTTTTGAATTTTCTAAATATTTGGAGACTGATTTCATCTGAAAATTTATGTAACACATCTACACTTTTCCCTCATCTCAAACTGTTTTCTATGACAGAAATATTCAACTATTGCCTTTTTCTCTTTGGTAGCTTCTATTAAAATTTTGGAACCATGCATCAAATATATATTTAACATTTATCGTTGAAAATTTATTGCATTAGAGAAAATAGTGTAATGGGGGCGTTTACTCGGAACCGAAATCATAATTTTGTACACGAAATCGTTAGATGGAAACGAAAAATGAATTTCAGTGAAAAAATTAATCTTCTAACCACAATTATTTACTCATAAATCAAAAATTAAAATAAGAAAAAGGTGACGTCCACAGAAAAAGCTGCTTTGAGACCATTGACGTGATTTACCTCCCATCCTTGACTGCTTTTAGGGGATGGGGAGGGAGTAGAGGGGGTTCTCGGAAGGCCTGCTAGCACAGATCCTGTCGCAACCGCTTCCATTGGCAGAGTCAGCTGTGTGTCACCCATTGCGATAAGGCGAAGTAGCTTCGAGGGCTAAGTTGTGATTGGACGAAGAGGATGACGTACTAAGTCGTATAAACGCCCACTTTTCCGAAAGGGTTAATAACATCAGTTTTCCGCCGCTTATAACTCGAGAACTAATTGACGGATCGAAAAACGGAAAAATACGTGTCTTTTTCTTTTGCAAACTCTATCAGATTCGACAATAAAAATTATGCTAAATAACCCCATTGTATTTGAACGAGGGTATATGAATGTATTTAGTCACACAGAACACAAAAGGTCATGAATACAAACATTTCATGAGTAACTGGTTGGTAATAATATTATTTATCACGCAAAGCTCTTCCAATTCTGAGGATAATGTAATTATTGAGTGAGTGTAGGTGGTAAGTATAGGAAAGAATCATAGTGCCTGGAAGTATGCTGAAGATTGGCAATAGCCTGATGAAAAGAAATATATTAGTTTGAGCACAGAGTTTAACACTCATCCAACACGTGGATTAGTGTTAAAGAGTTTACTGAACTTGAATTGCTCTCCACATGGCAATCAAGTTGGAACTGGTATGCCAATGGAAAATTTTCACCGGGATATAAACCCAAGAGCGTCGAAGTGAAAAACCGTTTCTCCACCTTCCACACAAACTCGTCTTCTTTCGCCTACTCGTAACTAGGAAGCATGCTGAAATGTCTAGCACACGACGCTCCTCGAGGAAACACTAAAAAAAGAAAGGATTTTTTGCACAGTCGAGACGACGATCTGCATTTTGCATGCGAAGTGCAAAAGCATGAATGTCAACCGCAGTGGAAAACTTCCACTAAAAGGACTCGGAACAGTTCGCAAGTCGTAATATGTTTGAATCCTCGAAATCCACCGACGGCTTCGAGGCCTCAGGGATCCACGCAACCTCGTATTGAGGGAACGAAGTGGCGCCGGAGAGGAGCCCAGATTTCCGTGCATAGTCACGGGGGAATTTATGCACTTTAAACAGCTCCTTTAAGCGAAGCCTTCCCTTTACCCCCCGCAGTCGGCTACAGCGATTCGAAATAAAATCCGTTGGCGAAGAGCGGGTACGTGCGTCTCTGAAAAAGGACGAGCATTGAAATGGATGGCAAGAAGCATACTCCAACGAAGCACAAACATTCGGGTGAGTCTCTCTCCCACAGAAAGTGCGAACCTAACCTTTCCTCTACGAGAGGATACATCTACATCTACACGATACCCTGCTAGCCACCGCGAGGGTGTGTGGCAGGGGGTGAAGATCACCAAGCATGCACTACTAACATGCAAACAAGCAACTAAAGTGTCTCATGCAACTAGATTGTTAGTATCTATAGTATTTGAAGGGTTAATACATGCATCATGCACTACAGACTACTCTAAAATATTTACCCTACCTATCCCTTTGCTATGCTGCCTACGCTGTTCTCTTATAGTACGGGGGAAAATGCCATTTTGAATCTATCGGTGCGACAATCTATCTATCTAATCTTATTTATCTGGTCGAATCTAGCATAATACGCTGGTGTTTTTAATATGTGCCTAACATCTTCAGTAAAGCTATCCGACGGAAATTTCTCTAATAGATTCAATCTGAACTTTAACCTACGCTCTGATAATGATTCCCACCCTAATTCTTGTATTAATTCTGAAACGCTACTCAACCTATCGTAACACCTTTTAGCGAACCTAGCTGCTCTACGCTGCACACTGTCTAGTTCTCTGATCAAACCTAATTCATTAGGATCCCATACACTGGCTGCATACTCAGGATAGAGTTTGTGAGTATGTGTTTGTGCCTAACATCCTGATCCAGTTATCTGGGGGAAAATCGGGCGAGAGACATATATTTCAGTGCCTTCAAGTTCAAGACTTCCCTTCACGTGTCTGCAAAACAGCAAAAATAAGCCATATTTATATTTTAAAATGACGTGATGGCTTAAGAGGTAAAGTAGCGTGAATGCTTTCACTCTGTCTCATCAAGACCAAGTCGATATCATTCCCTATTATTATGACAGTGGATTGTCGTTCAGCTTTCTCTAACGCACGTTTTACTACCATGGTAACTTCATCTCCTGTAGCAACAACTGTTTCTATTCTTTTTGCTTTCATTTTTTCGCTAGGAAGTTGTATAAGCCTAGTCTTATTCTTTCCATTTGCGAGAAAATAGGTCCACTCCTGTTCCTCCACTTATAGGTCCACTCCTGTTCCTTCTGTACATAAATGATATCAGTAATGTGGTAAAGAGTAAGCTTCGTGTATTTGCCAATGACGCAGTTGTGTACAGGGAAATTCTAAGCCCAAACGATAAGCAATATTTAAATGATGACCTACAAGCAATCGAAAATTGGTGTGATACATGGCAGTTAGAAGTAAATTCTAAAAAATGTGTAGTAATGAATTTTTGGAAAAAGAATAGTTCTCCTCCTAGCACATACAAAATAAGGAATAATGAAATAACAAACGTGGAATCCATTAAATATCTTGGAATAAGACTGACACATGATCTTTCCTGGGGTAAACATATACGTGAAATAATGGGTCAAGGTAATCGTAAACTGGGTTTCATCAAAAGAGTATTGGGTAAATGTGACGATCATGTACGAGAAATCAGCTACTTTTCCCTTGTCAGACCTCATTTGGAATATGCTGCCAGTGTATGGGATCCCTACGAAATCGGTCTAAGTAATGAACTTTAACGTGTGCAGCGAAGATCGGCAAGATTTGTAAAGGGACGGTACGATAATAAAATTAGCGTAACCAGTCTATTAAATGTATTAAAATGGGAATCATTGTCAGATCGCAGGTTGACATTTAGACTTTATCTCCTAAATAAATTCAAGACCATATTTTCAGTGATTATGTTAAAAATATTTTGCGGACCCCAACTTACTATGGTAGACTGGACCATAATCACAAAATTAGAGAAATTGACTGCCGAACTAACAGATTCAAAATGTCCTTTTTTCCTCGTACTATTAGGGGTATGAATAACGGAAAATGTACCCAGTACGAGTGTAGCAATGGATAACATTGGTAGCTGCATGTTGGTATAAGGACTTAAAGCTAACCCAACTAACAGCATGTTTTTGGATGTATGCTTTGCTGTTTTAATTTTTAATTACATATTTTATGCATTATATGTAGTGCATTTTTGGTGAGAGTTCACCCCCTGCCACACACCTTTATGGTGGATTGCAGGGTATTATGTATATGTAGATTATTATTATGCAAGACGTACAAATATTACGTACTAGAAGAATATGATTGGGGATCGCTGCCAGAATGTCAATTTGAACCTTGAATGTCAATTTCCATTGAATCGGAAGCCAAAGTGTGTTTCCCGATGGTGTTAGAAGTGGAACTGGATATGAAGGAGAAGAATTATTTAAATATGAAGAAGTGAGACAATGAGAGAATCAAGTGGAGAGTCGTGTCAAAGCAATCTTAAGATTGTTGACCCACGATGATGATAAGGCAAATATGTTTTGAGAACCTCTCAATATGGCGGACAATCCCAGTGCAAATATAATATTAGAAGGTTAGAGAGAGAAGCAGCCCTTCAGTTACATTAGCAATATTTATTTCCCGCGAACAATAGATCATAAGAGGCAACATAGGAACATGCAAGGTAGGATAAATACACATAACGGTATTTTTACAGCATTTGGAAAAGGTTTATAAAACCATTAACCAAAGTAACCTTTGCATGCCAATCGTAAGAAAACACTGCAGTTAATCCCAGCAATTGCCAAGGATATTCTTAAAAACCGGTTTAATAACAAAGCTTAGACATATTTAAGTATGTTTAGCTCTGCTAAACTCTCATTTAACTATCTTTAGCTCTGCTTAACTCTCATGATTCTCCATTGAGCCCTGTAGCTTCGCTTAAAGGCAGTATACATCCAGAGAGATAATAGTTAGATAGTTATATATTACATCCAACAATAGTACACACGAAACAATTTTTTTAACTTGAGATAAGATAATTGATGCTTTAGGTAATCTTTTAAGGTAAATTACCTGCGTAAAGATTGCCTACAAAAATAAAATATAAACTTTTGATTCGTGTATAGTGACAAAACCAAAAACAAATTTGTTCTCTACAACATATACAAAAAGTTACAAAATAATTGTTAATATTCGTCGTTCTATTAATAATGATCTCAGACAGAGATTCCATATCCTGTCACAGTTTAACCAAACCAGATTTAATTGAAAGGACATAAATGGAAGAGGTAAATACATTAAGCTTTTTCAAGGGAGAAGTCATTTTAGTGACAGGAGCTCTTGAGTAATTGCGTGAAATGCGATGGAATGTGGTGTTTCTATACGGTTGCAAAGTTAATGACTGCTCGACCCCATCTCCTTAGAAAGAAACTCACCGAACGAAGAAGCGTTAAGACGTGCGTAAGCGTGCTTGGGAGGAAAAGTGCATCGGTGAGGATTTGTTGGGAGAATTTATCGGGAGAAGTTCAAGACAGAGTCCCTGCGGGAAGTAATGAAAGGCCTAGGGCTTATAACACTGAAATTAATGAAGACAGATGGTTAAGAGTGGAGAGAGAGAGAGAAAATTAAGAGGGAGTACACGATTTTAAGAGGATTTCGAGCAGTCAGAGGATGATGTTGAGGTTGAGACCATTTTCAGGAGAGTGTAGGTACTATAGGAAATTAGTTGTTTAAGATCAGTTGCGGAAGGGAAGAAAGAGGTAACTGTGGAGTACATCGGGCACGGACTGATGAAGAACCGACAATTGGAATATTGATGAAGAACATTGACTAGTTCACTTGACCAAACAAGGTCATGGCTTCATCATTTATCGACGAAGCCTAAGTCTTGTTTAGCACCGCCTGTATCATTAGAGAAATAAAGCTTCCTTTTCAGCTCAGTGCTGATAAAACGAAGTTTAATCCTCGTTGCTTCTAGTGGTGTCAATTTTATACCCTGCAAAAACCAACCAACGCGTTTCTACCATTGTACCTATGTCTTCCAGATGGGAGTATCCTAAAAACATAAGAGGATAATAGGAAAGATTTTTCAGCAATAATTCCGCCACAATTTAACCACAGTGAGACGTGACATTTCAGGGAACACAGCGAATACAGGAAAAATGGGCAACTTCTCCCACGTTCTTCCCTTTTCTTGCATATTTCAGGCGGCCAGATGCTTCTTTGTCTTGTCTTGCTTTTTTTTCTTCCACAAATCATCGCGAATCTTCATATTGCGTGCCTCGCCTTACAGTCATCATTTATTCATTTCTCTTCGGAGAGTGGAAGCGCGAACGCCGTTCTTCAGATGTCTTCTAGGAATACCGAATTGCTGGTTTTAATATTTAGTCGAAAGTCCGTAGAACAGTCACGGAGAACAGATCACTTCAGCAGTGTTGAACGCCAAGGATACAGCGAAAGTTACTTTGTGTCCAATGAAGACTTTTAAATCACATTCATGCACGTTTTGCACATTCCTGAATAGCCTTTCTACTCAAAGGAACTCGAAGGACACTCCCGCTGCGTCACTTCCTGTAGGCAGAGACTGAATGGGGAACATGCACTATTTTTATAACTCTTTGAATGTGCAGTTTATTAGCTAAAATGTGCTTGGCGAAAATTTTGCTGAAGAATTAAATTGCCTTACATATTACTCTTTAAAAATTGTACTTTTTCGGGAGCTTAAAAACGCGACGCCATCGCATGACGTCACTGCACGGTATCACTAAGGGCGTTGTTTATCTGTTTATGCGTGGAGGTAAGTTGTTAAATGAATACTTGGCGATAACGTATGTATTTATCCCATTTGTTTATTGCAATAAAAGATTGTATTTCGATTTTTTATTTACGTAGTATGGATGGTAACGAGCAAATCGTCCATTAATTATATAATGCCTGTTTAGTGCCCAATAATTTCTACTACGTCTATGCAATCGTTGTTTTTTTTTTAGAAGAACGCCGCAATAAGGGAGTCAACCAAATAAAATTGTCGGAATGTGCTTTATTAAGTATTTTTTCAGTCATCGTTTCATTCGGGAAACGGTTAAAAACCTCAAAACAATTTTTTAACTTCGTTTTCTTTTAAATATAAATGTCTATCTCCGTAGCAATATGGAACCTATACCGTGCAGTGACGTCAAGAGGCGTTTTAGGCCACGTGACTTTCGTCAATTTCCGGGAACATTTTAATATCATTTAATAATCTTTGTGGTGGGCGTAGAAAATTTTGGCTTGTATATTTAAATTGGCGATAAAATTTCGCATCAAGTACATCGTTTATCTTCGCATAAATCGCATCTAAATTTCATGCATATTCCCCGTTGTTGATGCGTCAGCTCAGGAGATTATTCATCTTTGAATGGCTGTAAATAAATTGAAAATGTTATCCAACTTCATAAACAACCGCGTAGTTGATGATTCTCAGTTTGTACATTAAATTAAGAATTTTAAAACCTTCACAAACTGAATCAAATTTCTCCTCAGGTTAACAGGCATTATATCGTAATGAAAATCGATTTTTCAATTGCTATATTTACACGAAACGAAAACCCCTAATTTGCCCTCTCACTGAAACCTTATATGTTTGCTTTCACTCAGCCACAAGAAGCTCCAATAATGATCATGCCAACGCAAATTGAGCAATTGAAGTGGAAATTCGATCAAATCAAAACAAAGAGAAAGCTAAAACAAACAATTTGAAACGAAAATCCAATGGCACTGACTTTAATTTAAATGCCTAAATATATATATAGGAGCCGAAAAAGGACTTTTCAATTATAATATTAAAAAAACAATTTATTAACGACTAATTTCGCTAAACTGTAACATCCTCAAGCATAAACACCTGAGGATATCCGTATTTATACCTAAGGATACTAAAGTGTAGTGAAACTAGTAGTTAATAAAATCTTTCTCAAACAACGGTGTTGCAAAGTTCTTTTCACCTACTAGTAAAAACTAGTTTTACTTTTCCCTTGTTAGACCTCATTTGGAATATGCTGCCAGTGTATGGGATCCCTACGAAATCGATCTAAATAATGAACTTTAACGTGCGCAGCGAAGATCGACAAGATCTGTAAAGGGGCGGTACGATAACTTTATTAGCGTAACCAGTCTATCAAATTAATTAAATTGGGAATCATTGTCAGATCGCAGGTTGAAATTTAGACTTAATCTCTTAAATAAATTCCAAGAGAATATTTTCAGTGATTAGTGATTCAGTCTATTAAATGAATTAAATTGGGAATCATTGTCAGATCGCAGGTTGAAATATAGACTTAATCTCTTAAATAAATTCCAATACAATAGTTTCAGTGATGATGTTAAAAATATTTTGCGAACCCCAACTTACTATGGCAGACTGGACCATAATCATAAAATTAGGGAAATTGATTGCCGAGCTGATAGATTCATAATGTCTTTTTTCCCTCGTACAATTAGAGATACGAATAACGGTAAATATGTCCAATCGGAGAGTAGCAATGGATAACATTGGTAGCTGCATGTTGGTATGAGTACTTAAAGCTAACCCTACTAACAGAATGTTTTTGCATGTTTGCTTTGCAGTTTATATCTTTTTTAAATAGTGAAATTCTGACTAGTATATTAATACTTTTCCTTTTTTATGCATGATATGTGGTGCATGTTTGGTGAGAAATCACCCCCTGCCACACACCTTTGTGGTGGCTTGCAGGGTATTATGTAGATGTAGGTGAATGCAGTCAAAGTATCAGCCACTACCTTTATTTACATAAATGTATATAATTGAAACAAATGTGATGTGCACGGCAATTGCAATTCATTCTATAATTAAGATAAATTTAATGAATTACGCATTACAAACTCGATTCCTAGCCTACTGCGTTTAGCATAATATGGAGATAAAATATTAATATCAACTGGAATTGTAATAATGTCTTAGCATCATGAGACGATGATCTTGTGAATAATTACTACATAGGCAAATTAAAAATGCTAATTCATATATTTTGATCATGGGTCATTTTGATCATTTTGATTAGGTGCTCCTGTGAGGTCAATTTGAAACCTCTTTCTGTTGGCCGATCAACATCGGATGATTGCAACAATGATCACTGTCATGCGGAGACATAAAATGATTACCTACTCATGCAAAAGGGTTATTAACCATCATCGGGAGTGTTAATTGATAAAAGTTTTTTTTACAGAATATCGCCATATAACATTCAGTGAGGGATGGATTATTTTTTACTCCTTCAACTTGCCTGAGATATTGTCATACATAATGCCATCGATTTGTTTTGCTGCCTGAATATATTTCCAGAATTAATCGGTTTTACTGGCGTTGCACCAGAATTAGAGATTACCATATCAGCTACGGCTAATTTCCACTATTTTTTCAGTTTTTTTTCCTTCATTTAACCTTTGGGAATGCTTCAAATGACTGGTTTATTCATACCAGGAGCAGGCATTTCTAAGACAAAAGAACGAGTGAGACAAAACGTTTTTCATTGATGAATACATTGACGGAGTACTTTTCACTTTTTCCTGTGGCTCTATTGGCTCAAGTTTCACTTGGTTACAGGCAAAAGACACCGCCAATAGCATTCATCATCAAAGTGTGAAACGCCGGAAACTGTCTCTTCCGGAATTGGTCGTTGAGCAGCGAAGTGTGGGTAAGTTTTTTTATTCAGGATTGCTTTCCACGATTTTTGTTGATTACTTTTAATAATGTGGATAGTAAAAACGCCTTTGCTTTATGGTAGGGTGGATTTTAAAGATAAAATCAGAGATAGACTTGAAGATGTTCTCTGCATATCGGGTTGTTGACTAGGGGTGACAAACAGTTTCGCTAGCCGTCCTGCTAGCGTCTTCAGGTCGAAGATGTGGATGCTGCTTTTTCGCCGTCTTATACTAAAGGGCTGGTTGAGTCCGTGCTGCGCTGTGATTGGCCGGGATGGATGATTCTTTTCCAGGCAGTGTTTAGGGGATATGTGGCTGGCCTAGTCTCTTCTCCACATTTGCGGTCGTTTTTAGGACCATGTCATTAGTATAGCCATTCTTACGTATTGCTGAAGTCAGGTGTTTCTTCTCAGTCTCTAAGGAGTCATCTACATCTACATCTACACGATACCCTGCAAGCCACCGCGAGGGTGTGTGGCAGGGGGTGAAGATCACCAAGCATGCACTACCGACATGCAAACAAGCAACTATAGGGATTCATGCAACTAGATTGTTAGTATCTATAGTATTTAAGGGGTTAATACATGGATCATGCACTACAGACTACTCTAAAATATTTTCCCTAACTATTCCCTTTACTATGCTGCCCATTCTTTTCTCTTATAGTACGGGGAAAAAATGCCATTTGGAATCTATCAGTACGATAATCTATCTCTCTAATCTTGTTCATCTGGTCGAATCTAGCATAATACGCTGGTGTTTTTAATGTGTGCCTAACATCTTCAGTAAAGCTATCCGATTGAAATTTCTCTAATAGATTTAGTCTGTACCTTAACCTACGCACAGATAATGACTCTCACCCTAATTCTTATATTACTTCTGAAACACTACTCAACCTATCGTAACACCTTTTAACGAACCTAGCTGCTCTACGCTGCACACTGTCTAGTTCTTTGATCAAACCTAATTCATTCGGATCCCATACACTGGCTGCATACTCCAGGTGGGGCCTAACTAGTGAAAAGTAGCATCGCTCTTTTGTCTTCTCATCACATTTCCCAAGTACCTACTCTTTTTATAAATCCTAGCTTCCTCTTCGCTCGGCCGCATATTTCCCGGATGTGTCTTCCCCACGATAAATCTTTAGTGATTGTTACACCTAAATACCTTTCAACACTTTCAATTTTCGTGTTATACATTTTGTAGGATCGCTCTATCGAATTATTCCTCCTCCAACAATTGATAGCTACACACTTTTTAAGGTTAAGTTCTAACTGCCATTTGTCGCACCACTCAAGAATTGCGTCTAAATCCATGCTAAGCGGTTTCCTGTCTTCTTCTTTTGATATACCCCTATACACTACAGGATTGTCTGCAAAAAGTCGAAGCTTACTAATAATAGTCAGCATCGGATAGGCTGTAAGCTCGGTGTATAAGGTTAGTCACCACTGAGGCCTTTTGACAGGGATGGTGATGTGCAGTAGAACTGAGATACCGGTAGGCGTGAGTTGACTTTTTCTATATGCGGCATTCCCAAGACTCCCATTCACAACAGCACAGCACGGACTCGACTCTATAAGAAGGCGAAAAAGCAGCTTCCACACCTTTGACCTGAAGACGCTAGTAGGACGACTAGCGAAACTGTTGTCACCCCTTGTCAGCATACGCGGACGCAGAACCTAATATGCAGAGAACATCTGAACGACGCCGCGGAAACCTTCGCACCAATAGGCTCAAGAATGCATTTCTTTCACATTCAATTGATAGTATTGAAGTTATCTGGGAAATTAGAGACATAAATACGGTCATTTGGATATATTTTAAATGGGCTACGTTTAAAATAGGTAATGCGTTTAATCACGCGAACAGAATAGGCAATATGGTGAATGAATCCGTCAGCCTAACTTGTAGTACACAAGACACGATTCTCTACTGAACTAGATCACGTCAACTGAATCACGTGAGCTTAATATATTTAGGGAGGGATAACACAAGCTAAAATTCCAAAACTATATTTTAACTTGAGTTTTTTCTCTGCAATAGGAAAACCATGAATGCCCTCATAATTCCTCCTGATTTAAATCGTTATACACTTAAACTTATCTGATCTCTACCTTAAGCCAATTAAGAAAACTACCCTTGAGAATATAAATGCTTAATAAATAATTTTTCTTAACTCTATCTTTTAGTTGCAAGTTCATTCGCATTTCTATGTAACTTTAGCTTTTCCAATTAAGTACATACTTGCTAGTGAATGTACCTGGTTAGTGTGCGGTGACGATTAACGTTCATGCCACACACCTACGAATTGCCTAAAAGGCACTCTATAGATGTAGCTGTAGAATTGGAAGGCAGGGACAAATGTTGAAAGGAGAATCAGAAATTTAGAGTGGAAACAGAACGGATAATTTTAGAAACAGGATGCTTCTGTCTTAACGGGAGAGAGGGCATTGGTGTTAGTTTCCGAAGCACCACCTACGGACTCGTTGAACGCCCACCCTCGGGCGGTTTTGCAACGGAAAAGAGAGACATCTGGAAGAAATCCCAGGAAGCGGTTTATTGGCCTGTCCGCGAGAAAGATCAAGGCCAAACACTGAGCGTCTTCTAATCAAAGATCTCTCCGCATCCCCCTCTTCCTTCAAGGCGTTTTGTGTACTTCTCCTTCTATTCAGGAGCGAAAGAAAGATACGAGATGAGGGAATAAAACCTTTTTTTTTAATACCCAGTCGTGATAAATGGAGCTTTAGTGTTCGAATGCTCATGGGGTTGAATCGGGGATCTCTCGAATGGGTGCTCTGTGCGTACGAGGCTTGGTGGGATTTTTGTCCGCCCGCAAATAGACTGGCAAAGATAAGGAAAGGAGGACTGGAACTTGAAAGCCAGGAAAGATTAACGAGAACTGAGCCATGCCCAACAATATGAAAACGGCCCCGTGGTCTAATGCCTGACTACTTCCACTCCAAAGGAAACATTCAAACACAAAGAATATTGTACAATATTTTTGTCAGTGGGATTCATCTAACATGTTAAGTGGCCCCTAGACGGTCAATATTATTGTACAATAATTTGGTTTGTGCAATATAATTGATCGTATGTGGGCAATATTGAAAGGTTGTGCAATATATTGTGTGATTTTCAAAATCTTGAAAATATATTGTGCAAACGGGATAATATTGTGCCGTCTGTTGGCAATATTGCGCAATCTCCTGTCAGTTGGTCTCTAGCGGTCGTTTGAACTAATCGTCTCAACCACGCGTTATTATCATGGGTGACAAGAAAGCCGAAAAAGATTTTATTGTTGAATTTATTGAGGTGTATCGTGGTCTTCCGGCTCTGTGGGATGTGAAGTGCAAAGGTTATAGTAATCGTGCGAAAAAGGGGGAGCGGTACGATGTGCTGATAGAAAAGTACCGCGAAAAATACCCGGATGCTGAGAAACAAGAAGTGGTAAAAAAAAATATCACGCAATTATCACGCAACACAATTCACTTTCACTCAACATGTTGACTTCATGAAATTCTGGCAGGGACTGTTTGCACAATGTGGTTGTACGTCTGTGCTCGCGATTGCGCAATATAATGCACAACCTTCAATATCGCCTCCATATGGTACAATCTTCTGCACAAACCAAAATATTGTACAATAATATTGACCGTCTAGGGGCCGCCGACAAAATATTGTGCAACCCACATTGCACAATAATATTGAACGTCTATGGGCCGCTTTAGTTAGTTAGTTTGGAAAACATTTCACCAAGTAATATTCCACAGAATATTTCTTTTCTTCTGTGGAGTGAAAAGTTGTTAATGAAAATATTTACAAAATATTGCAATGTGGTTCAACCAAGTTAAGCCTAAAAATTTGGTATGCGTTAGTTATTCAGGGGAGGCGACCAACAGGTGAGGTCATTTGCTCCATTTAGTACCTATAGGTGGGTAATCTGGTACTGGTAGGAGTTTTCAGGGAACTGAGGAAGGGTGGAGGTAAAACCCGGCCTACTCTTAACGGCAGAAGCCTAGGGGACCACAGATTTAACGTCCCATTCGACGGACGGAGTGCTGAACCTGAAATTTCCTCTACTATGTACTCAAGTAGGGACCGGTTCGACGCTGAAAAAAACCGCCACTACAGGGAATCACTACAGGGAATCGAACCCAGGCCCTCGGAACGGGAGACCAGTACTCTACCCACCACGTAAACCCAATCCGCCTCATTTTACATTTTCCGCAGAATCTTACAGGTATAATATTAAATTGAATCACCATTTGATTTTCCTCAGCCACGAAAAAAATTTGAGTGTAGTTGCTAGAGTTACATTAGCTTTTATACTTTCTTTGAAGGCTTCCGCGACTTGTACTCAATTTCTTAATACTAATATTTTAGAAGATTTCTGTCGCGTTTTCGGTTTTTCCGACGACCGTGTCTCCCCTCACCCTTGGCTGGTCTTCAGGTGGGAGGGACCTTTTTGGAATTATTCATTTCGTTGTATTTTGTTGCTATGTATTTTAGTTGCTATTGAGCCTGACCTTTCTGTTAGGCCGCTGGACTTTGCTTCAAAATGTGTCTCCATTGGACGCTCCTCGCAGTGGTTCGATTACTTTATCCCAAGTCGAGGAGAGTGAGCATCATGCATCTTCCCGATTGATGTTTGACGGGTATTCAAATAGTTCTACGACCCCTCTGATCAGCCTGCTAAAAATAACGATTTTCCCTTGACATAACTAGCATTTGGACAAAAAGGCAATCTGATTTCCTGGCTCGGACCAAACATGCTTTTGCAGAGAGCCTTAATTTTTTTTTCGATGGCCCTCTGGTGCTTTAGTAACTAATTCTTTAATAAAATTTTAAGTCTGACCTCAATGTGTTTACTTCGTTTGCCGTTTTCAAAACTTTCCATCATGGAAATTGCATTTTTGTTGTCTGCCCTCAGTACTGATTATTGGACGCACTTCCTAACACACGCCTAAAACGCGACGAAAATCCTCAAAAATAATAATATTAAGACTTTGACACTCTTGTTGAATTTTCAGGAGAGCTAAAAATGAAACAACATCCATATTTTTATCACGGGTATTTACTTCGGCGATCCTGAAAGTAAAATACCTAAGGTCCTTTTATAATAAAATTAGTGTTTTTGTTTTTATGACCAATTTCACTCAATACCATCATTGTTCTGCATAATCTGCATCCTAGTTTCTAGAGTCCGCCAGGCAGATTCAAGATAATGTTGGCCTTTAGACATTTATTGAAATGGCAATGCTTAGAACGGCGCCGTGATTGGAAATGATACCACATTCTTCACATTCTTTACCGAGAGGGGTGCTTTCAAATTATACGGGTTACGTTCGCATACAGCGCAGTTATTACATAGAATCCATCGCATGTCCCGATCCATTAAAACAATAATATAAGCCGATATAAGATCCATGGGATATGCAGGAAACTGTGACAGAAGAGCGAAATTAAAACTTTCAGAAAATAGGGAACATTAATTAACTCGCGACACTGATTTTTGTTGAAGTTTACTCCAATGTGTACCGGATTCGATCAGGAAATGGAAATTAAAGGAATAAGCATTTGGAGAAGACTATTTTAATAGTCATTCTTCCCCCACAAGATTCTAAGTCACAGCAGTACTGAAACTTAAACTACATTTATGTAGATTCATTGAATTGGAAATGAGAATAAGCCTTGATGAATTAATATGTCACACTTCTAGAATTAATGTAACTATAATCAGTGCCCTAACAACCAGTAGTATAGAAACATATGGTAAGATGACATAGTGACAGGACCATATAGAATATAGTGGCATTTTTTTTAATCAAGGAGACCAAGAATTTGCAATTCAAGATCTTTGATTTCTCTTTTGAAAGCCCGTTGGACTTTTAGAGCTCGTAATAAGAAACAGTAAAAAAAATACACCGATTTTACCGGCACTCCAATCGTAAAAACCTTTCTTTATTGGCGTAAAACTTTTGCTTTGTTCCTTTAACAGTAGTTGAAGTAAGGAAATGTAATTTCACCCCACACAGCCATTTTAAAGCCGGACACTTTGGATATCAATTTGACTTCGTTTTGGCACGGATTCAGAACAGCGACAAAAACATGCAAAGGAATAAGGTTAACATTCCTGAACAATGACGCCAGAGGTATAATAAATATTGACCACAGCAACATCGGACTGTTCTTTTTTTTCGTTCCTGTTTTCGTTCCGATTGATTGAAAACACAACATTTCTATTCGATTTCCATTTATCTCCAGCAAACGTAAAGTGCAATGATTGATAAAGTTTTTGTAGTTATAAGGTTGGATTTTTAGTAGACTTAGCTGATGCATACATAATTGAGTGAAATATATTGCAGCACATCACATGATATCTAACGGAACTTAACACTGATGAGTATAGGAATAAACATATAATAATGAAATCAATTTCAATATTAAGTATTCGCTGGGTTTGGACCTACATAGGGTGTTTTTGTGGAGAGAATGAACATATGAAAGTGTTGGCCATCAAGATAACTAAATCTTTCAGATCTTGATTATATCGACATGGTGTGAATATATATTTTGCTTTTTATTTTAGGTTCGATAAAAGATTTAACATTTTCCACTCCACTCAGACTAATAATATTGTTTTTTTAGTCAAGCCTTCCGCTTATTTTCAGTTCGATGTTCAACACACATGAAGCAGGATGAAAAATATTAGTTTGGCAACTATGTTCCGCCGTTACAATGTAAATTTAAATGTAACAGTGTGAACACAGTTGCCAACCTAATATTTTTAACCATTTTTCTGAGTTATCTGAGCCGCCAACTCAACTATAAATGAATACAAAGACACACTTGCCTATGATTAAAGATTACATACGTGAATACTGAATCACCACGACTAACCGATCTCGACAATGAAGTCATTTCCACGCAGTTCGTTGGTCAACTGCCTATCGAGAAAATATTAGATGAATCATATCTGTTCCCATTCACTACCGTAGTCTAATTTTCACGATTTCAGCCATTGCAGGTCAAATTGTTAGTAAGATAAAAAAAAACTCTTCACAGTTTCTTCCTTCTATATCTTTTTTTTCAGCAATCCAGCTACATGTTATTAGCATATGGGTACCTTATATTATCGGGTGCTTTCCATTCAAGCGACTCATGCGTCGTCTCGAGTTAACTCGCGGAAACTCAAGTCGACTTGTGTCTTCACGAATGGAAAGCAAGTTTCAGATGCGCAGTAGCTGATGCGCTAAGGACTTTCACGGGGACTCGTGATTGGTGCGTTTTTGTGGGAAGGAAATCAGGAGCTTCCTTCTAGTTGACTTATTGTTAGCAGTGCAAATCATGCTATAGCAAGATCGTTACCAATGAACAGAAAAATGAGTTGTAGGATGATTAATTAATAAAATACTTAACTTAAACATTTGTTCTTACTTCGGTTATTTTCAATATGCCTCTTGCAGACGTATTGCGATTTAGAGCTTGCGCCGTCCTTCTTTCTTTTTTCAGTAACTCACCATTACCGGTGTGTCACCGTGTGTCTACTCGCGTTTGACACACTAGCGACACACACTGATTGGAAAGCACTACACGCGACACAAGTTGACTTGTGTCGACTTGCGTCGATGATTGGAAAGCACCCATCATTCATATTATTTTTGTTATCAACATCCCTTTTTTCAACTAATATAAAGCCTATAGCGATGAAAATTGCACCAGAAGATAGGCGTTTTCGTTACATTTTGTCATAGCATACTCTTTACGTTAAAAAACATTTTTTTGTTATTAAGTTAAGTTAAAAGGAAAATCTTTTAGACGAAAATGTAACGAAACAAGAACACCTCCATGGAGACGTTCATGAACAACGAAGAAGACGGGATTGTTGCCGACAGGAGACACCCATTTTTGATTTACGCTTATCGGTATATTTTTCATTTCAGATCTGTTCAGATTTTAGGAAACACTGAATGTATTTAATTAAGCCCAAATTAAATTTATATCGGTGTTACGTAAAAGCAGAACAAGGAGACATGCATGTAACATTTAGGTAATGGAGCTAATAAATAACTAACAAGAGATAATGTTAAGGTAATGTGTAATTGTTTTAATTAGTATTGCAATAAATATTTTAATATGTTGATATTGTTATGATAAATGTTGCAAAATACGTTAATATTTTGATATGTACACGCCAATGAACTATCTTTCGTACTTGGTTTATAAACTTCCATGACTTTTCATTTTCAATAAGCCAACAAAAGACTAAATAAATATTTTTGGGGGTGTCGAATTTGCGAAGGTTTTGCACTGGTCTACTGGCTGTAAATATGAAAAGGCGAATAATTCTGTTCTTAATCTTGACCGTCAACATTAAGTTCCTTGAAGAGTAGGTAGGAAGGGACCTGCGGAGATTTCTCCTTCCGATTTTTCATACGATAAGAGACACACGTAGTCATAAATATGAAGCACATCAGTTAATCGTCAAAATAAAATAGGTATTGCGTTCATATACTTAACAGCTGATGATATGAGTACGATGGAGTGTGGTTACTTCAACTAAAGGTCATCTACACAAGCTATCACAATGATTCAAAGTTTTCGAATGATGCAGGAGATGGTTTACCACCCTGAATATCCTTGGAAAACTTCAGGTTTTCGTGGTGCATCGTGGCTCGAAGGATATGAGGAATGCATTTTTAAAGGGCTAGGAATTTTGCTTTTGGGAAAATATTGCCAAGATTGAGCTGTCGCTTAAACCAGAATGCATGGGCGAACGCAAGGATAAATCACATTGATCCCTGGACTGTGGAATCAAACAGCTATCTGGACATTATCCTCAGCAGAGGGGGTAAAAGAACTTGAAATAGGTCACTGCTTGCATAGAAGAGCATTTACTATGTTCGTTTTTTTATGGGATCAAAGAAGGGAGGAAGATCAGCGTGCGTGATTTATTATCGCGGGATCAAAGTGAGGCAATCGGGGATAGATGACGTCAGCAGTCAGAGAGGAAACAAATGACAGCGGAAAACCGATTTGTTTTCGATGCCGATTTAAAAGAGCTTGGCGAAAAAAAAACAAGCACTTAAAAAAGGACATTCAAAATTGGAAGATAGCCAGGAATATTTAATCACGAATGACGATAGGCACAAGTAATTTTCCGGCCATGAAAAAAAACTACGAAGATCTTAAACGTCACAAAAATAGAGAAGGATCTAAGTGTAAGTAAACAATACCTTGAAAGCCATCTCACGACTGTGGATATATACCCGAAGCAGGCAAGCAGTCCCTCTCTCTCTCTCTGCGTTTACTCCTGAGGATGACCTGTAAAGGTTTGAAACCGGTAGAGTATAAATAAATTGTAGAATCAACCAAGTATTTCACCTTTACCATCTCAAGGCTGTCAGTCAGGGGGTGAATAAAAAACATGCATGTATTATGTACATGCGAGATTCACCGAATACTATAACTTAGTAACGGTAACAATTTAAACACCCAAACACCAAGTGAGAACAAATAAACTATTATTATCAACGGAAGATTATAGAGCAATCACTTTCTCAAGTGTTCACTTGGTGGTATTCCATCATACGAGGAAGAAAAGGAAACTTTATACCGAGACAAAAGGAGCACACAAGGGATTTTAAAAATTAATTTTTAACGGAAGCAACTTCGCCAAACATCTTTTAACCCGCGGACATAAGTGATTTTACTATGACACCTCTCCATTTTACTAGTGATAGACGAAAGCTAAATGCTTTAGAACAGCTGGAGATTAAAAAAAAAATTTGTCGGTGATAAATTCCTTGTTGATGAATGTAATGTTCCCGGCCTCTTCCCCCATCCTTGAAAGCTTTTTTATCCCCATCCCCTTCGCCCTCTTAGTCCACCTCCCGCGTTCACCCCCTGTGTTCCTTTCCCTCCTCCCCCCCTCACCTCACATTTCCCGGTATATAAGGCTTGTGCTTCCGGAACTACCCCACAAGAAGCCTAAGAAAAAAGTCTACTCGGCAGCCAGCAAGCAGCTACGGAACTGCTACCCCGATGTAACTCTACCAGCCCCTCAGGATACGCCGCGGCATCCCGACTCCACCACCTCTATACGGCCACATCCCAACCTACCGCTGTTCCGGATCAAGAAAAGGAAGTAGAGGCAGAAGAAAACTCCACGCCAGCCAGACAGGGCTCCAGTGACCAATTCCAGTGATACTTTTACTACCCCTGTGTTAATAACAGTGACTCCCCCAGTCCCACCTCCAGCACCGCGCACATCGGGCGAATGTGCCCGTCACCTAGTCCAGTGATTTGTTACCAAAGAACTATTTTCCTATACACAGAGTAATATCTAATATCTATGAAACTTTCTCACCCTAATTGCAAAAAAAACTAAAGCCATCAATTATTGGAACCTCACAATATATTAATTCAATGGAAATTAACCAGTTACCAAAAATCTATGTTGACGGTGTTGATATTGATTACTCAAATACAGTAACAAGTCTTGGTTTAACTTTAAGTCGTATACTAACCTCGCATGAACATATTAAAACAACTTCCAATAAAGTGCATAAAATATTATAGGTATGTGATTAAGCAATTCAAGGATCTAATTCCAACTTCCTTGAGAATCAAATTGTTTAATACCCTAATAATGCCCCATATTGATTACTGTTCACTCGCCTATACTGATGTTACTATGGAGCTAAATCAACAACTTCAAAGGTTACAAAACTGTGGAATAACATTGATATTCAATATTCCTGATGATAAACAGGTTACACCATATTATGACACACTCAGGTGGTTGAAGATAGAAAAGAGACGAGATTATCAAATAAATGTGTTAATGTACACGCTAATTAAAACTGAGTGTCCAGGTTATTTGTTTGAAAAAGTTATCTTTAATGCTAACACGCATAAACTGCTGACACGCAATACTGAGTTATTATTAATGCCAAGTTTCAGCACAAATGTGTTCGGTAATTCTTTTCATGTAACATCTTGTAGGTTATGGAATTCACTACCTGATGGGATAAGGTCTTCCGAAAACATTCTTATGTTGAAAAAGCGGTTGTACTCACATCTTATGCAATGTAGGTAAATAAAATAATTTATGTATGTACAAACGTAATAAGTAAATATATATGCTATTAAGTTTTTGTTGGTACTATTATATTAGTCGGTACTATACTATTTATTGTTAAATTGGTTGTATTATGATATTATAGTTCAATCATTGACACCTTTTATCGATTGCTAAGATTTCTAAGATTGTAGATGCTTAGACAGCTACTCATTTTCTCATATTAATATTACCCTGTTGATGTTGTAATGAGACTATTGTATATGTTACAAGGGACAACAATGTCCTGGAACAAATAAATATATCTATTTATAATATCTACAGTTGTTATGTTTTTGAATTTTATTGATGTTTTGTTATGTTTTACTGTTCATTTTATTCGGTGGTCCCACGAGGGTTTTGCGGGTTTCCCCTCGTGCGCGGGCGAATGCCGGACCAACACGAAAATAAGCAAGCAAAGACTCATATATATATATCTTTCTCTTGTATTAATTTATCATTCTTTAATTACTATAAGTGTATTCTTTACTGATTTTTTTTAACCTCAGATTGTAATTGTTTTAGGTATTGACCACTATTTGATTTATATATTTATTTTGACGAGGGGTTACATCTACATCTACATAATACCCTGCAAGCCACCACAAGGGTGTGTGGCAGGGGGTGATTGCTCACCAAACATGCACTACATATCATGCATAAAAAAGGAATAGTATTAATATAGTAGTGAGAACTATACTATTTAAAAAAGATAGAAATTGTAAAGAAAACATGCAAAAACATTCTGTTAGTAGGGTTAGCTTTAAGTACTCATACCAACATGCAGCTACCAATGCTATTCATAGCTGCTCTCCGATAGGACATATTTACCGTTATTCGTATCTCTTATTGTGCGAGGGAAAAAGGACATTTTGAATCGGTCAGTTCGGCAATCAATTTCTCTAACTTTATGATTATGGTCCAGTCTGCCATAGTAAGTTGGGTTTCGGAAAATATTTTTAACATCATCACTGAAAATATTGCCTTGGAATTTGTGGAAGAGATTAAGTGTAAATTTCAACCTGCGATCTGACAATGATTCCCATTTCAATTCATTTAATAGACTGGTTACGCTAATATAATTATCGTATCGTCCCTTTACAAATCTTGCCGATCTTCGCTGCACACGTTCAAGTTCATTACTTAGACCGATTTCGTAGGGATCCCATACACTGGCAGCATATTCCAAATGAGGTCTAACCAGGAAAAAGTAGCTGATATCTCTTACATGATCGTCACATTTACCCAATACTCTTTTAATGAAACCCAGTTTGCGATTCGCTTGACCCATTATTTCACGAATGTGTTTACCCCAGGAAAGATCATTTGTCAGTCTTATTCCAAGATATTTAATGGATTCCACGTTTGTTAATTCATTATTACTTATTTTGTAAGTGGTAGGAGGAGAGCTATTCTTTTTCCAAAAATTCATTACAAGACATTTTTTAAAGTTTAATTCTAACTGCCATGTATCACACCAAGTTTTAATTGCTTGTAGGTCAATATTTAAATATTCTTTATCGTTTGGGCATAGAATTTCCCTGTAAAGTTAGATGGCAGAAGGGACAGTTTTGTCTCAATTTCGCCCCAATAAAGACCTTTTATTATTATTATTATATATTAGAATTCCACAACATGAATTCCACACCACGAAGAGGAGATATTCCTAAAACGGGGATATACCAGGAAATATTGGCTTTTTTTGTTATTTGTTATATTGTTTGTTATTGTTGATTAATTTATAGAGTTTATGTATCGTTATACCTGGTCGCAATAAACGCTTGTTGAACTTGAACTTGAACTCACCATTTACCTGAAGATGATGTGAAACCACATCGAAACCAGGGTCGAGTTTTATAATAAATCCATTGGTATAAGTAAAAGTTGCCTTTTCTTCCTCGGAAGAGTATAGATTTCATCACTAACTCAGGCATTTGTTGGAATCGACTGGATATAATTTAAGAAAAGTGCATATGAGTGGTTGGTTAACATTGGCTCTAACTGGAGTTAAACACATTTTTTCGGTGCACATTAAAGTATTCTACCTACTTCACACCTACCTATTTGGTATCTATATTACCCATTATGCTCTCATACGCTTTGTTCTCCATATTCCGCGGGAACACGTATCTTTAAAATCTATCTGTAAGAGTGGTTAATCCCTTTTATCTCATTTTTCTGATTGATTACAGCGATATATACGATATTGTGCCATCGAAATATTTTTAATGACATCGCAAAATAAAATGGCTAAAAAAATATATTAATTACAAAGGTTCAGTATGGATTATAACCAACATCCAGATAGCAGAGTTCTTTTTCGAAAACCTTTTGCGCTGATCCAATTATCGCAACGGCCCTTCGCTGATCTCCTCCGAACGCGATCTAATTAGTGTGAAGGCTTAACGCGGGATGCTCTGACAGCGAGTGCTGTTACGTTTCCGGGTTTCACAGCGTTTTGATGTTTCAGTTGACTACGTTTCTCCCATAATCTAGGGGGCATATTTCGATAGAAAAGGGAGGGAGTTTAATTACGGCCCATATGACTTTGCGGTATGATTGCCGGCTGTTGCAGCTAATTACCCAAGGCGAGACTCCTGGCTTCATTCCCACGAAAGCTGGGAAAACGAGACAACGTGAAAATGATTCCTCATCAGATGAGAAATAAAAGAGCACTTAAATTACTCTATTCACTCAGAAATTCAAGAGCATAAGGTGGCTCCACTGAATTATGAAGTAGATGTAATTTTTATGAAAACTTCAGGACACTCAATTTTTTGGCCCTTCTATCGATTGGAAATAAAATAATTTGGCCTTTCCATAATATATTTGAAGAAAAAAGACGTTGAAAATCAGATATTTTATACGTGGCTATACGGCAGAGCATGGCTCTTGCAGTAAAATTTGCAGATTAGTAATGTAAAGAGAAATGTCGTTTTGACGAAAAACTAATATAAGATGCGCAATTTTATGTA
This sequence comes from Platycnemis pennipes, assembly GCA_933228895.1. Taxonomy (NCBI): domain Eukaryota; kingdom Metazoa; phylum Arthropoda; class Insecta; order Odonata; family Platycnemididae; genus Platycnemis; species Platycnemis pennipes. Next base: position 155,822,040 of record OW121847.1, on the reverse strand, counting down.
GAATTTAGCATTGTAAAAAAAAGGCTCGCCTTACCACACTTGCTTAGTTGACATTAATAAATATTTGCTCGAAAAAAGCCGAAAACCCTTAATTACATGAAAGTGGCGCTACAGTATGTTGTTATCATTGGCAACGGTACTTGAGACGGAAAGTGCTTACAAGCTTATTTACCGACTTAATTTAGGAATATACCTTACCAAGGTCCTTCTTATATTTTTTATGTAATTCAAATATTTCATTGGTTATTGACATGGTGTAATTAATACTAATGCTTCCAAATGGTAGCAGCGTCATTGTTGCCAAACAGTATTAAAAATACGAATATTAATAAAATTCAAAACAAAGCGTTGCATTTGCAAGGGAATAGTTTAAAACTAAGTAAGAAAATATTCAACCTATTTTAGAATACGTATTATTGGGATTGAGCATGTATTCTCACTTTATAAATTAAACGTGGCAACAACACGTCAGTCATGTTTCGAAGTCAAAATGAGTTAAAAGAGCTCGTAAAAAATAGAATGCAACTACAACGCCCTATATAATAGCATACTCATACAATCATTGTTAATGCGTTATCACCCTGTAGATGATTTTACATATAGGTGTTTTTCTGGATCTTAATAGACAGGGATTCAGTACGCCTTGACGCTTATATCGGGGAAGGATTACCATGGCAACTAAGAATCCCAATCAAATTAAATCTCAAAACAACCGAAGGACACAAATCCTAAGTTCAGGATCACCTCACGAACAATCATTTGTTCATTTAGTCGTAGCCATAATGATATTATGGTCCAGAAGAAAGAAGATGGGACATTAGGGTCATTCTGTGTACCGGAAATGTACCCACACTGACCGCTACCTACATGCCACATCGCACCACCACCCTCAACAGAAAGCCTCAGGCATGAGAACGCTTTCTATCATCGAGCTTTTACGATCTCTGACGCCGAATCCATCGCCGGCGAAAAGCAGCAATTATTAAGGGCATTTGAGAAAAATGGTTTCCGCCGTGACTACATCTTGAAAACTGCACGGAAAGAAGAAAGAAATTCTCTCGTGGTCCGAAATAAAAATCCCACTGACCCGACAAAAAACAGAGAGAAGTCAAAGGCATATGCCACTCTCCCTTATGTGTCTGGAACTGCGGAGAAAATCTCCAGAATTCTATCGAAATACAACGTAGCTAGCAGATTCACATGCGTGACAAAGACAGGGGACCTACTTCTGAAAGCCAAAGACCCACTTCCACGGAACCTCTACGGAGGAATATACGAAGTTTTGTGCAGCTGTGGACATCCATATGTAGGCCAGACATGCAGAGCCCTAAAAATACGCCTCCAAGAGCATCAACGGGCAATTAAAAATAATAATTACCGCATTTCTGCAATAGCCGAACACCATCTCAGCGGCCCCACTCATAATTTCAATTTTGAGGAGACGAAATTAATATCAAAGGAGGTACGCTATTACCCACGATTAATCAGGGAAGCTATAGAAATTGCGAAGAGACCGGAGAATGTCAACCGAGAAGACGGTTACACATTGAGTCATCATCATTGGTCAACAATCCTAGGATTGGTTTGACGCAGCTTTCCACTCGATTCTTCTATCGGCCAACCTTTTCATTGTGACGTAATTCTTCTCTTTTACACTCTTCACAACTTGTTCCATATATCTCATACGAGGCCTGCCTTTTCCAGTCTTCCCGTTCACTTTTCCCTCGACGATAGTCTTCATCAGGCCATCGTGTCTCAAGATATGGCCGATTAAGTTTTCCCTTCTTCTTTTTAGAGTTGTCAGCAGACTTCTCTTTTCTCCTACTCTTCTTAGCACTTCCTCGTTACTTACTCGGTCGATCCATTTAATCTTCAGCATTCTTCTGTAACACCACATTTCAAATGCTTCTATCCTTTTCTTCTCCGCTGCTGTCATCGTCCATGATTCACTGCCGTAAAGAAAAATGCTCCAGATTTATGTTCTGATGAACTGTTTCCTTACTTCTACGCTTGTATTTCCAGATCTTTTCTTCTAGAGAAATTGATCTAAGTAGATTCTTCTTTTGAAAGAATGCCCTCTTTGCCTGGGCTATTCTACTCACTATTTCTTTCTTGCTTCGATCATCGTTGGTTACTCTGCTTCCCAGGTAACAGAACTCTTTCACCTCTTCCAGTTTCTGTTTTCCTAGTTTAACGTTGGTTTTCGCCTCTTCTCTTTTGCTGCACACCAATATCTTAGTCTTCTTCTTATTGATCTTCAGCTGATATCTGGCCATAGTCCTTTCCATGGTTGTTAGCATCTTATTCAGCTCCTTCTCTGTCTCTGCTATGAGAGCTATGTCATCAGCGAATCGTAGCATACTGATTGTTTCTCCGTGGATTTTCACTCCAGAACACTACACATTGAGTAAAAAACTTAAACGATTTTTTCAAATTTAAAAAATTCAAGCAACAATGGGAGTCCTCATCACTAATATAAATAAATACGAAGAAGAATAAATAATCAGTGCAGTTAACCTGATGAAGCTGGCAGGAGGACCAGCGAAATATTGTTTTTTGCAATTTTTAAACATCGTGGAATGAATCCCGAAAAAAGAAACAGTCAATCCTAGGATTATCTATATCTATCTATATCTACGACATACCCTGCAAGCCACCTCGAGGGTGTGTGGCAGGGGGATTGATTTGACGCAGCCCTCCATTCCATTCTTCTATCGGCCCACCTCTTCTTATTAAGTTAATTCCTCTCTTGGTATTGATTGGGATCTTATTAATTATACGGTTCTCAGACAATGTATTCATTTGTGATCATCGGTCAAAAATCCTAAGATTGGTTTGATGCAGCCCTCCACTCGAATCTACTATCGGCCAACCTATCTTCCCTTTTACATCCTTAATCACTCCATTCCATCAAGGCAAGGTTCCATTTATCATACAAGGCCAGCCTTTTCCCTTTCCCCGTTGACTTTTCCCTCGACGATTGTCTTCATCAGGCCATCGTGTCTTAAGATATGGCCGATTAGGTTGTCCCGTCTTCTTCTTAGGGTATTCAGAAGACTTCTCTTTCCTTCCACTCTTCTTAAGACTTCTTCTGATATGTAATGCAAGCTTGGTCTGAATTCAACCGCTTCCACACACCTTTATGGTATGTATCATATATATTATTACAGAAGGGTCTTTTTCTGTCATTCCGTATAAACCCCGTTAATACTGCACCTACATTGATAAATGAGGTATCATTTTAAACGTTGAATCACCGGCTTCAGACGAAAAATACAATCTCAATCTCAAATTCCACTATTTACCCATTAATTAGACTTAAAAGTTTCGATTTTTCCATGTCGATTACTCGCTCCAGGTATATCGACTCCACACATTTTTTTTATTCTAAACTTCAAAAAAAGGTTTAAAATGAAAATAGTACGAAATGCACATAGTGATTGTACATGGGTGAATGGTCATCTGGTAAGTCAATGCTATTAAAACTTTTTGATTTCATATTTATATGATATTCGCTAACAAAAATAGTTTGTAAACATTTATGAACACAACTTGCTCATGCCAAAGTGGCCTTTGCAATGACAATTAATAAAGCACAGGGTCAGACTCTTCAGAGAGCCGGATTGTACTTGCCAGAACCAGTTTTTTCACATGGACAGTTGTATGTAGCATTTTATAGTGTTCGCACTTTCCGTGATATTTATGTATGTGTTAAAGAAACTCATAACCAAAAAGTTACAGACGACAACATTGTTACTTCTAATATTGTCTTTAAAGAAGTTTTGTAAATTGCGTGCCATTATTCAGTAACAGACGTCATGATTGTTCCCACTGGTACCAAACTCTCTTGCCTGTATTGTATTTATATGTTTTGTATATTTTTGCAAGAAAACAAGTACCAAGAAAGTACTTTATGATACACCTTCTTCTCTATTTAAAACCCAATTACACCGTTTCCTTGACATACTTATTCCCTGATAGCGTGAAAGTGCGAAATTTTCGCACGGGTTAACTAGTATGTCGTACAAGCGTAGTGATGAGTCTATCCCTGCCTTAAACCCATGCGGGAACCATGATTATTTCGCTGCAGACGTGGATAAATCCCGGCTGTTTTTGGTGATTGTGGGTGAAGAGGAACGGAAATGCTAGTCGGTGGGAAAAAAACGTCAAAAAGGAGTGGATCGAGATCGGAGATGGTTGGGAGTTGGGGCTGAAGTGTTCGGCGGGAAAGGCGTCGAGACGCGTCGCTCCCAAGAGCCGATGTCCAAGGGAGGGGGTAAGGAGATGGGAGAGGCCTGGGGAGGGAAATGCGAAGCAATAACTCACGCAGCCAAGGAAACGGGGGAGGAGCCCGCCGCCATACTCGGATTCACTGGACCGAGGTCGTAACTCAAGTCCCATTCTTGTTTCCAACAACTGTCCCCGGCGTTCGTTTACGAAATACAATCCTTGCCCAATTCCTACGCGTATTTTATTCAGTGCACTGTTGCACCCCTTGGGTAGTCAAAATCAATTCCCTTCTCCTTATGTAACCCTTCGCGGTGCGTCAACTTTGAAGATACTAGTCTCTTCAGGATTTCTTCCGCGTAGATCCATTGTCTTGGACGACGGTTTCGCCGGCGTTGCAGTCGGCGTCTTCAGGTCAGAAGTTTTCGATGCTTATTTTTGCGCTTGCAGGAATACAAGAGACCGACGAAGAATGGACAACCACGCGCTTCCGCCATCCTTGGGGTGTGTGCTCGAATCGTTCGAGATTAATTCCGGTGCGTAACCAAGGACTCCCTCGTATGTTCGGGATTATTCCGTATCAATATCGAATGATTCAAGCACAACCCCCCTGGTCTTGTCCAACTCACGACATAAATTTCGAGGAGGCGAAATTAATCGCGAGAGAAGACCGCTGCTAATTCGGGAAACGATTCAAATTCAAAAGAAACCAATGAATTTCATCATAGAGCTCTTGGAAACGTGTAACAAAGAAAAATACTACTCCGATCAGTCAAACCGCACCCCGCTGGACTGGCAAACCTATCGACCAATAAGAATACACCGGGTTTGAACATTGAGGTAAATTAGACGGACAGAAAATAACCATAGAACGCTTCTGACCTGAATACGCCGACTGCGACGCTGGCGAAACCGTCATCCAAGACAATAGATCTACACGGAAGAAATCCTGTAAGTCTAGGATCTTCAATTCCCTTTTGTACATCCTGACTGTCACAAATCGATAAGGACCTACAGTTCGTATTATAAAAGTTGTAGTTTATGTAACATGTTTCATGTAAAAGCATTTTCATGCTTTTCAACATGTACTCAACAGGTGAAATACCCAGGGACTTCAAGAAAAACATCATCATTCCTATTCCCAAATAGAAGAGAGCGGAGAAATGCGAAAATTTTAGGACTATAAGCCTGACGACACATGCATCGAAGATATTGACAAGGATCATCTACAGAAGTATAGAACGAAAAGCAGAGGAGTTCCTGGATGAAGATCAATTCGGATTCAGGGAAAGTAAGGGTACAAGAGAAGCAATATTGGCCCTTAGGCTGCCTATAGAGAAGAGAATGGAGAAAAACAAACCTACCTTCATTGCATTTGTGGATTTAGAGAAGGCTTGACAATGAGGATTGGAATTCAATGCTTGGAATTCTGAAAGGAATTGTAGTGTCGTACAATGACCGTAGAACTATCCATAGATTGTATAAAAACCAAGTAGCGGTGATAAAATCAGGACCCAGCTGTGAAGAAGCAAGAATAAGGAAAGGAGTGAGTAAAGGCTGTGAACTGTCTGCCGTAATTTTTAATGTTTACATCGAGAGAGCCATCAATGAAGCCAAGGAGAAGTGTTCTGGAGTGAACATCCACGGAAAAACAATCAGCTGCTACGATTCGCTGATGACATAGCTCTCATAGCAGAGGCAGAGAAGGAGCTGAATAATATGCTAACAACCATGGAAAGGACGATGGCGATACATCAGCTGAAGATCAATAAGAAGAAAACTAAGATATTGGTGTGCAGCAAGAGAGAGGAGGCCAAAACCAACGTTATACTAGGAAAACAGAAACTGGAAGAGGTGAAAGAGTTCTGTTACCTGGGAAGCAGGGTAACCAACGATGGACGAAGCAAGAAAGAAATAGTGAGTAGAATAGCCCAGGCAAAGAGGGAATTCTATCAAAAGAAGAATCTACTTACAGCTGGAAATATACCTATGCTTGGAAGTAAGGAAGCAATTCATCAGAACGTACATCTGGAGCATGTTTCTTTGCGGCAGGGAGGCATGGGCGATGACGGAGACGAAAAGGATAAAAGCATTCGAAATATGGTGCTATCGAAGAATCTTGAAGATAAAATGGATCGACCGAGTGACAAATGAAGAAGTCCTAAGAAGAGTGGGAGAAAAGAGAAGTCTGCTGAAAACTAAAAAGAAGACGGGACAACTTAATCGGCCACATATGAAGACACGATGGCCTGATGAAGACAATCGTCGAAGGAAAAGTGAACGGGAAAAATGGAAAAGACAGGCCTCGTATGAGTTACATAGGACAGGTCGTAAAGGACATGAGAGAGAGAGGAACTACGTTGATATGAAGAGGTTGGCCGATAGAAGAATCGAGTGGAGGGCTGCGTCAAACCAATCCTAGGATTGTTGACCCTTGATGACGATGCTTTTTAAATCCAAGTAATTTGAAAAAATAGTCCCAGAAATTCTATTCTCTCCAATGATCAATAATAGGTATCCAGAAGTGCACTAGCAGTTCCTAGTCGATATATCAGCCCAACTTATCGCTTCAACCTGGCAACACAAATGCAGCATTAAGCGCCAATAGTTCGACCAAGTACGTTCTTCAGGGACGCGATATTCCATATTAGTTAACAGGTTCAGTGGCAGATATTTGAGGAGACAAACGGATGACTATCCTTTTATCAATTCAACAGAGTATTATTTCTTAGTATTATTTCAGAAATGAAATATTCGGAAGGAACTGGATAGCGTATCAGCAATTTTTCCATCATACATTGCGTTAATTGCTTGCATCCATTGGCACAAAGTTATTCGAAGGCAAGGGTCTCTTGAACATTGAAAAGGAAAGAACCTTCTCCAAGTCGTCCTTTTTCAGTGTGTAAGATTTTTATGCATTCGTTTAAGGATGCGAGTAATACACCTTATCACTAACGCGGAGAGAGTGCAAAGAAAGATAGTAGGAAAATGAATAAAGACTGAATTTGATGAGGGTCTCTTCACCAGTGACATACAAAAGGAGTAACTTAATGGCATGCCAGAAAACCCACGATTCCTAAAGAACGAGAAGGGAGAAACGTTTTGTCGTAAGGAAAGAGATAGCGCGACGAAAACGCCTCTGAATTTAGACTTCCCTGTCGAGACGCGTCTCAATGAAAGAGGTGGACAAAGAATGGAATAAGATCATTAAAAAAAACTAAAATAAGCATGAGTTAGAGGTTACTTTAAATTTGGACCTCAGTGAACCCAAGTTTTTAGAGTTCTTTTAATAGGGGGAAGCTCTATTTGGAAGTCGCTGGATACTTAGAATCGCGATTTTTGGACCCGGGGGCATTACCTTCCAAGAAAAAGTACTAAGGCGCATCACAAAAGGAAGTTGAAAAAAATGATGGTTTTGAAAAGAAAAATATCACACCAAAAGCCTTCCTTTGCCGGAATTAACCCTCTGAGAAGGAAAGAGACTCTCAGATAAGTCCGCAAAGAAGGAAAGAATTTCGTGAGAATGGGCCACGCGGGAAATACACTCGTGAGAGATAAGGTATTCCGAACACAGGGAAGAAGTTAAAAATAAAGCGACCATGTTTATGATGGTGAAGGGTGACGACGGAGTTCAAGAAGGCTGACCCCAATGACCAACCCAGGAAGTACGCGCAGTTGAAAAGTTGCAGCATAGCAGCGTGAAGGAAAATAGTAATTGCCACCTAATGAGAAACCTTTTCTTCTCCTCAAGTTGATAGACAGAATTGACAGTCAAGAAATGAAAACAGCAGACAAGGGAGAGGCAGAGTGATTTACAATCGGGAATGGGAAGGACAAAGATAAAAATCAATGATAAAAGGAAACGTAATTCTTATGTAAAAGAAGTAATCATCGACCAGTTCAACACGATACGTCAATAAAACATTCTTATGAGAGCTATCTTCAACAACACATTTGGTCGTCAAGGTAAGGTTTATTCAATAGATGAAATTTTCAAACATTTGGTTTGTCTCATCAAAGTTGTCGAGATTAAGGAAAGAAAAAATATTGCATGAAAATAATTAGATACTTATAGTTTACCATTTCTTATAGATGGTGTATGCAATATGTAAGCTAATAAATAATAAATTCAATTTTCGAGAATAAAGTAACACTGCCTGCTGAATAACCGATTTTACCGTGCATTCATGTGGGAAAATGTAAAAGTGTCCAGCCCGAGACTATCAGGAAAATTAAAAGTAACCTTTACACTTTGGAGTTAACTACAGGGAATTATTAACCAAGTTTCAACTTTGTGCAACTAATTTTCCTCTAATAAAATCGGAATTTACATAAAAACCTTGCGTAGAAGTATACCGGTTTCGAACATATCTTTTTATATTAAAAGGCTGTTCTGTTAATGCAATGTTTAAAATACTTTACCCTGCTATGATTATTGTTACATAAATAATGTATAGCATGTTACTGAATGCACTTTTCAAAGTTTATAAGCGTATAGCGTTATTCAACTATCTAAATGATTATTCGTACTACTACTTTTCCTAATTCTTAGAACAGGCCTTTTGTTAAAAATTTCAAAATACTCTATTGTGCTATGATACTGTGCATTTTTTTGGACGTTCTTATAGTAGTTTCAATTGCTAAACTTGATTTCATCATTATTTTTTCGATATATCTTATGTATATTGTGCTCAAAAGGAAATATAATAACTTAAAACCTACAAAAAAAGCATTATTCGTTCAAAAATACAGAATCCATTTAGAGCATTTATTTGAATACATAGTAAGAATATTATGTGTAGCAACTAGAGTACTTCTACATAATTCCCTGCAAGTCCCAATAAAGGTTTGTGGCAGGGGGTGAGTTCTTACCAATAATGCACTGCATATCATGCATAAAAAAGGATCAGTAATTATATATTAGTCTAAACTTCACTATTTAAAAAAGATAAAAATAGCAAAGCAGACAGTAAAATTAGATTTTCCGTTTAATAAGATACAATTAAAGATTTAATTTTTATATTCGACGCAAAATAATTCATTAATATTTCATAAATTAATGCACGGAAAGGGTAGAATTGAAAACACCTGCACCATTATATCATATGACGAGATCTTGTTACGTCAAAAATTTCTATCCTTGCGTTAACCGAAATATATTTACACAATTATATATTTCTAACATATAGTCGATGTTTACAATTTAAAAATAAATGTATCTACGCCTACGTATGTACATTCGCTCAAATCTCGGCACATCAAAGGTATCAGAAATTAGCAAATAAATTTAACTCGTGGTTAATAAAGTATAGTTAGCTATTAGTAAACATTTATTGTTGAAAAACTTTCAGTAGATGTTCTCTGGACACACTCGCGAAGACAACTGAATACAACACGCAAACACAACCAGGAAATCCCCCAACGAAGTACAGCGAACGGTTCCGTTAGTGCGTGCAAGCGGCAACAAAGTTGGCCAAAAGGAAAGTGAGCTGTACACCTACATCTAAGCGATACCTTGCAAGTCACCACCGGGGTGTGTGGCAGGGGGTGAAGGTCATTAAGCATGCACTTTTGACATGCAAACAAGCAAATATAGAGTCCCAAGCAACTTACCCAACTTACTTCCCCAACTTACTATGAAAGACTGGACCATAATCACAAAATTAGAGAAATTGATTGCCGAACTGACAGATTCAAAATGTCCTTTTTTCCTCGTACTATTAGGGATATGAATAACGGTAAATATATCCAGCACGAGTGTAGCAATGGTACACTCGTGGTACATTGGTAGCTGCATGTTGGTATAAACACTTAAAGCTAACCCAACTAACAGCATGTTTTTGCATGTATGCTTTGGTATTTTTATCTTTTTTTAAATAGCGTAGTTTTGAACAGTACCTATAAAAGTACTGATCCTTTTTTTATGCATGATATGTTGTGCATGTTTGGTGAGAGTTCACCCAATGCCACACACCTTTGTGGTGGCTTGCAGGGTATTATGTAGATGTAGATGCAACTAGATTGTTAGTATCTATAGTATTTAAGGGATTAATAAATGTACCATGAACTACAGACTACTCTAAAATATTTCCCCTACCTATCCCTTTGCTGTGATGCCTATTGTGTTCTCTTATAGTACGGGGGAAAAATGACATTTTGAATCTATCAGTACGCCAATCTATATCTCTAATCTTACTTATCTGGTCGAATCTAGCATTATATGCTGGTGCTTTTAATACATGCCTAACATCTTCAGTAAAGCTACCCGATTAAAATTTCTGTAAGAGATTTAATCTGCACTTAACACTGACATGCTATACTTTGACAGGTTGTACACATTATCCTGAAATTTTATGTGCTCCGTGTGGTATACTATCTCGAAGATCACAGAATCAATAATATTTATCATCTAGAGGGAAGACAAAATTTGCAATTTACCACATAAAAACTTTATTCCGACTGCAACATCGTCAGGTATGACCTGACGATGTTGCATTGCCAACGAAACCCGGGTCGGAATAAAGTTTTTATGTGGTTAATTGCAAATTTTATCTTCTTTCTGATAAGTTCGAATACCACGCAATATCGCCAGAATCTACGGATTTCATTTATCATCTATTTTTGGCCGCTTCACGCGAGCTTCACTTTCCGACTTTTGGCCATTTTTGCTGATTTGGTCCCACTGTGCGACGCTGGCTAATCGGGAGACCACTTAAGGTGGGGTATCACTGACTCCCGAGGCTAGCAATCGTCGAGACTTCAATCCCCTTCGGCCGTTCTCGGAAACGGGCTGACTCCTTGGAGCTCATCAAATTCTCCCGCAATCCATTCAGGGGCGGAGTTCCAATCCGGAACGATAGCTAGGTCCCCCTGGAATTCTTCCACCACCGAAAAGGGGATGGGCACCCCTCATTAGTCGAGCAATTAGGCGAGGTTGAGACGGGGTCGGGAGGCCGAAAGCAGGAGGAAATTAAAGGAAACGGCCGCTACTTAGGCCTCGGAACTTCCACGATTGCTTTTGCCGGTCCGTAGACCCAGAGAAAAACGTGTCTTGGGTAAACAAGAGGACAGGGAATTCGATAAGGAAGTCATGGTGGGGTGGAGTCAGCGAAGAAGAAATCAAACGGAGACATTGCACATGCGTACCTACTTTATTTTTTTTCTTACATCACACTGTGAGTTAATGGATAATATATAGTTTCTCCAATTAAAGAAAGGAATTGCACCCATGTCGAACCTTGCGCCACTCATATCTCGACTATCAATAGATACTAGGGAACAATTAAAGCTAAATAAATTTGATGGAAATTTATTCTTAATCTTTCTTACACACTTCATACTACAGATTAGAAAGAAATCAAGTTATCGTCATGTTATCCGGTGCTTTGATAGAATACCATAACAACTTTATTACATGAACTAAATTAAAATAAAATCAAATGAACTAAAAAAAATATTCATACATCTATCATCACACTTCAGCGGAACTGACAGATTTAAAATGTCCTTTTTTCCTTGTAAAATTAAGGATACGAGTGCTGGAATGCTGGAATGGGTCTTATCTACACGATACCCTGCATACCACCGCGAGGGTGTGTGGCAGGGGGTGAATATCACCAAGCATGCACTACTAACATGCAAACTAGCAACTATATTGTCTCATGGAACTTGATTGTTAGTATCTATAGTATTTAAGGGGTTAATACATGCATCATTCACTACAGAATACTCTAAAATATTTCCTCTACCTATCCCTTTGCTATGCTGCCTATTCTGTTCTCTTATAGTACGGGGGAAAAATACCATTTTGAATCTATCGGTACGACAATCTATCTCTCTAATCTTATTTATCTGGTCGGATCTTGCATAATACGCTGGTTTTTTTAATATGTGCCTAACATCTTCAGTAAAGCAATCCGATTGAAATTTCTCTAATAGATTCAATCTGTACTTTAGTTCATAGTGTACCCAGTCAATTAAGCAAACTAAAATATTAATATTTTTCAGAGAGTAGGTTGAAATTTACGCTTAATCTCCTAAATAAATTTAAAGGCAATATTTTCACTGATTGCGTTGAGAATATTTTGCGCACTCCAACATAAATTGCTGTAATGGATCTTAACAATAAAATAAGAGAAATTGACTGCGGAACTGACAGATTTAAAATGTCCATTTTTCCTTGTAAAATTAAGGATGCGTATAGCTTCAAATATATACAATAATATAAGCAGAAGTGTTTCAACAGATAGCATAGGTATGCCCTATATACCCTATGGCATGGTGTTATAAGTATTTTAAGCTAACACAACTCACAGTATGTTTTTGCATTCTTGCTTTGCTTTTTTTATTACATGCAAGCATGCTTAGATGCATACTTGCATTTTTTTAAAACCGTGAATGCAGAATAGAATATAATTCCTAATCCTTTTTATGCATGATTTGTGATGCATGTGTACATCTAAATCTACATCTACATAATACCCTGCAAGCCACCACAAGGGTGTGTGGCAGGGGGTGATTTCTCACCAAACATGCACTACATATCATGCATAAAAAAGGAATAGTATTAATATAGTAGTCAGAACTACACTATTTAAAAAAGATAGAATATGCAAAGCAAACATGCAAAAACATTCTGTTAGTAGGGTTAGCTTTAAGTACTCATACCAACATGCAGCTACCAATGCTATTCATTGCTACTCTCCGATAGGACATATTTACCGTTATTCGTATCTCTTATTGTGCGAGGGAAAAAGGACATTTTGAATCGGTCAGTTCGGCAATCAATTTCTCTAACTTTATGATTATGGTCCAGTCTGCCATAGTAAGTTGGGGTTCGTAAAATATTTTTAACATCATCACTGAAAATATTGCCTTGGAATTTGTGGAAGAGATTAAGTCTAAATTTCAACCTGCGATCTGACAATGATTCCCATTTCAATTCATTTAATAGACTGGTTACGCTAATATAATTATCGTATCGTCCCTTTACAAATCTCCCCGATCTTCGCTGCACACGTTCAAGTTCATTACTTAGACCGATTTCGTAGGGATCCCATACACTGGCAGCATATTCCAAATGAGGTCTAACAAGGGAAAAGTAGCTGATCTCTCGCACATGATCGTCACATTTACCCAATACTCTTTTAATGAAACCCAGTTTGCGATTCGCTTGACCCATTATTTCACGAATGCGTTTACCCCAGGAAAGATCATTTGTCAGTCTTATTCCAAGATATTTAATGGATTCCACGTTTGTTAATTCATTATTACTTATTTTGTAAGTGGTAGGAGGAGAGTTATTCTTTTTCCAAAAATTCATTACAAGACATTTCTTAAAGTTTAATTCTAACTGCCATGTATCACACCAAGTGTAGTGTCAATTCACCCCCTGGCAGTTGGCACACACATTTACGGTGGCTTGCAAAGTACATGTAGATCATTAAAAAAGTTCATACATTGATATTTTGTCATATTCATTAATCACTTTTCAATTCGTGCTTAGAACATTGCATATTCCAGTTGCAGAACTCAGCATGTCTCCTGATGATTCTCCGCAATTAGTTACTTAAATGCTATCTTTATCTCACCCATTGTGCGGTAAAAATCTTCTAAGACGATTAGTTTTATCTTCACTGTAAAAAGTTTATCCGATTTTCAGTGCGATTTGAATTTAAACGCTGTCTGATTTTACGGTAGTGGTCTAAATTTAACACTCAACATGCGTGATAAACAGACACACCTCCGTCTTATTTTAAGAACGTAACAACTGCATATTGAAAATAAGGTGGTTGTGATCTGAAATTCAGATAACCCGGGCTAAAAATAAGCAAGCCTTGGCTGGCTCCGCAATTGGAGCTAACCTGCCAATTGCATAGACTGATGGGCGGAGCTTAACCAGGGAGATGGAATTCAACAAGGATTACGAAGCGTAAAGAATTATAATTAGAAGTCTAGTCAAATTTTATTTAAGTAGGTGAAATATGTTTCGTGCGATGAATTAATGGTGTGGGAATGTTGATTTGATACTTCTTTTGATTGCAGAAGGGAGCCGGTTGTATCTGAGTGACGTTTCCTGAGACTAAACTTCCTTATTGTGTCTACGTGGCAGGGTTGTAAGAACTTAAAAATAGGCGCCCTCATCAGGCGACAGCTCCTGCCTCGGTTTGTAGATTACTGGCATACATCTTTGGTATCGAAGACTTTGTATGGGTTACTTTGTTATCAATAAAAGTATAAATTTTCATATTATCTTTGGAGTTATTGTTAATGTGTTCCCATTCCAGTCCTGAAATCTTTTTCAATAGAAATCCTATGACTTACGTTCGCTCTGTCGAAGAATTTAGTCAGCAATAATTTAGACCAGGGCTATCTTAAATTCAGCATGAGTCTATCTTAAAATAATTCCCACCTGGTCTGATTTTCAGTCCTGGACGTGCCTTAAAATAAGACATACCCTCAAAGTAGGCTTGAATTGCAGTAAAAACCCGCATTATTACAGGGCTAGGGCTGTCTTAAATACAACATAGGCCCTAAATTGTAATCAGTCCCACCTGATTCGATTTTCAGTCCTTTACCTGCCTTATTTTTAGACAAGATATTAGTGCTGAAATTCATCATACACTGTCTTAACAATGTTGCATCTGAAATTTAGATCGCTTTTGTACTTAAGGAGGCTCCACCGAATGATGAAGTAGATGTCATTTTTGCAAAAATTTCAGGACACTCAATTTTTTGGCCCTTCTATCGATTGGCGAGAAAATAATGAGGCCTTTCCATCATATATTTGAAGAAAAAAGACGTTGAAAATCGGATATTTTATACGTGGTTCTACGGCAGAACATGGCTCTTGCAGTAAGATTTGCAGATTAATTATGTAAAGTCAAATGTCGTTTTGACGAAAAACTAATATAAGATGCGCAATTTTATGTATAATTTAGCATTGAGAATAAGTTCTTGCCTTACCACACTTGTTTAATTGATATTAATAAATGTTTTCTCGAAAAAAAACAGAAAAGCCTTGGTTACATGAGAGTGGCGCTACAGTATGTTGTTATCATTGGCAAAGGTACCTGTGACGGAATGTGCTTACAAGCCTATTTACTAACTTAATTAAGAAATATACCTTACCAAGGTCCTTCTTATATTTTTATATAATGTAAATATTTAATTGGTTATTGACATTGTGTAATTAATACCAATTCTTCCAAATGGTAGCAGCGTCATTGTTGCCAAACAAGTTTCAAAAATATGAATATCATTGAAATTCAAAACAAAGAGTTGTATTTGTAAGGAAATAGTAAAAAACAAAATAAGAAAATATTAAACCTATTTTAGAATACGTAATAGTACGAATGAGCAAGTATTCTCACTTTGGACATTAAACGTGGCAAAAACACGTCGGCCATGTTTTGAGGTCAAAATGCTTTAAAAGAACTTTTAAAAATAGAATGAAACTACAACGCGCTGTATAATAGCATACTCATAGAATTACTGTGTATTCGTTATCACCCTATAGATGATTTTCCATATAGGTGTTTTTCTGGATCAGTATTTATTCATCAAATAACAGCTCTTTTACGGGAGTTTGAATCACGGAGTCACGGTGGAACCTCCTTAAAATCAGATAAACTTTTTACAGTGTTTAAAAACTTCTTTGATTCGCTGACACAGCACTTTCAACGCTAACGTCAATGATACCAGGATATCTTACCAATCTACCGCATCTAAAATGACTGACTACTTACTCTGCAAGCTACCTGGAGGGTGTGTGGCAGGGGATGAAAATTCATCGAACACGTTTTGCCTCCATACACTAATAGGTACACTTTTGCTAAAGAAGCGATGACTGGTCATAAAATGTGGGGCATACATTACAAATACCTCCTTTTATATAACTTGCAAGAAGTAATTTCAGAATTACTACAAATATATATTATGAGTTTACCTGCTCTTGCAGAAATGTATAAAATACCTGAAAATCCCCTTCATCTATTCTAATCTTATCCCTGGTATATTCAATTTAATCTGTTTAATGGTGATTGCATCTAATAATTTTTTATCCATTGTAATATATTATCTTATGTCATAATAATATAAGTGTAAAATAAGTAATATAACATCTTTTAAGTTTACTATAATTTACAGAATAAATGCATGTTATGAAGTCTAAGGACAACTTAGGATGAAGTGCATGCATGACAAGTATTAAATTTAAAAATATGTACAGTAATATAAATTCAAATGTTTGTACCATAGATTTCTTTCAACAAAACTATCAGACAATATGAAATTGAGTAGTAGCAGTCACTCTGTGAAAGACCCTCATTAAGATGTATTGCTAATAGAAATAAATCAGTAGTGACATCTACCGGTCAGAGTTTGAAAGTAACGTCCGACAGAAATGAAAACAATTAAACTACACCGCATTTCCTTAGCAAGCAGTCCTAATATTTTGTCATATGGTAAAAAAAATGTTTTAAAATAAGGTACCTACTCAAAAGAAGGGACAAAAAAATTATGGCCAAAGCTAAATACGACGGCAAAGGCAATCAACCCGGCCTTTAGACCGTGTACGACCTCTACAGGGTTAATGTACAGGTTAATGTACCTGTATTGACACTTCTTTACTCATAGCAAATGCTCATTGTTACATAAAATATGCACGCCTACTCTTACGACTTACTTTTCATAAACACCTGACAAAATCATTTTGACTAATGAAGACTTTCATGGGCCTTGAATTTCCTTTCTTGTACATATATTGTGATCTGATAACCAAACTCGGATACATTTCGTATTGCTATCATTATTCATGATGTTGAAAGTAAAAATGTCCATATAAATCGCGGAACAATTTCAATTCTGAGTCATTTCAAAACACACATATTGCATAAATAATCTACTTTGTTACTGTAACGTGTGATGTTCACTCCCATCATCTCTAGCACATTAACACATTAATTTTTTAATAAAAAAATCGTTATTTGCGGCAATGGTAACATGAACACTGTTCTGCGAACTGGATTAATCCTTTATTTCGAAAAAGGACGGATGGACCACTACGATTCCATGCAAGTTTGGCTCAATTTAGTTCTCTCTTAGTGCTCGTGGTTAATTAGGAGAAAGGAGCTCTCAACGCGAGAGCCGATTGATGTTAACAACTTATGACCCCCTCCCTAATGATCCCCTGAAATACTAGTAGGTTGGTATATCCGTTTCTCATACACGTATAATCCATTTCTAAAGGCCGTTGTACACGGTACAATTTCTTGTACAAGAACTTGTACAATGCGCAAATTGTATCGTGTACGAGGGGTTCGTACAATTTCTTGCACAAGAAATTAGATCATGCTCTATATTATTGGATGAAACCGTCCAAGATCCACTCAGTAGCTTCTGCGCATGACATGTGACGGTAGTGATGCGTTTGTTTAGTATTCGTAAGGTTGGTGTTCTGTTTGCGATCAATTTTATTCCTATAAGCATGGCGGAACTTCCATTTTTGTTGTACATACCGTGATATTCTTTGTTGCTTCCATATTGTGATATTCGTCCGTCGCGTTGGAAGTGTTCTATTTCTCAAAAGATGAGTTGGTCATACTGGAAAACATTAAACCTCAATGAAATTAATATGACGTTATTGAACCAAAAATAAATATATGCAACGAGCGAAAACATGCTCTTTGGACGATAAACGATGGGTTTCATGAGCCGATGAAAGAGTGCAAGTAACCAATCGTAAAATTTCATTTTATTAATGCTAGGATTAATGGTAGCAAATCATTGTAACCCATGGCAATAATTTCAAAATACTATCGTCATCGGATATCGCGATTCAGCTGTTGGACAGAAAACGATATCTGCGCATGTTATTGGGCACAAATTGCATGAAAATCTTTGATCGTGTACGACCGTGAATCAATTTCTTGTACAATATCTTGGTCCAATCTCGCCGTTCAATTTATTGTACAAGTTCTTTTACTAGAAATTGTACGGTGTACAACGGCCTTAATAATGAGGTGATGAGAATGAGACTTTTGTATAATTTATTATTTAATTATATTTTTGGTCATTGAATTGATCATTCAATGCATGCATTCTCTGTTACGGAATGAATTTGCATTGGCACAAAACCATTTATGCTCTTCATTATAATTATTTGAGAAAAAAAAATTTTACAATGGAGACTTACATGGGCCTTGAACTTCCCATCTTATCTATTATTAACTGATAATCCATGTGTGATATCGTAATATATTCGTGTGCCTGCCAATGCCAATGAAAAACAATGCCAAGCACGAGTGAGGTGACATCGTTTGGATGTTTCGCACTTTTGCCGCTAGTATCTCTCAATGATGGAGTCTCGGATATCCGTTTCTCATGCACGTATTATCCATTTCTAATAATACAGATATGAGTAAGAGTATTGAATAAGACTTTTGTATAATTTTGGCCATTGAATTGTTCATTCAATGCATGCATTCGATTTTACGGAATGAATTTTCAGTGACACAAAATCATTTGACGCATGCTCTTCATTATAATCATCTGACAAAATCATTTTTATAATGAAGACTTACATGGGCCTTGAATTTCCCATCTTATCTACTATTAACTAATAATCTATGAGTGATATCGTAAAATATTCGTGGGCCTGTAACTATTTCCATATCAACGACGGCACTGTTTTAACCCTTAGCACTCGTATGTTTTTCAGCCTAGATTCCAGTAGCCCACTCGGAATTTAATTTTTAAATGCACAAGATTTAAGAATGGGAACAGCTTACATAATGATATTCAATACCCCTCTCTTGAAAGTGTTTATTTGACAAATTTGACTTTTTTGGAATGAGTACTAAGGAGATATAGATATTAATCTCTAAGTAGTGAGCTAGGCTGTTTCGAGTGTTACTCAACACCCGAGTGAAAAGGTTAATGCTATTTATGCATTTAATGCATTATTTATGTATGCTTGCATGATAAATAAGTGTAAATTTGATTCTCTTTTCATTTAAAATGCATATTTGTTGGTGGTTCATCCCCTGCCACACACTCCTACGGCGGGTCTCAGGGTATTAAGGGTAGATGTAGATCACCTCACAAAACACTATTTGTACAAATTATCTGATTTGTCCCTGTAATGTGAGATGCTCATCATCTTTATCTCATCAACACTCTCACTGTCACAAAAAAATAATTGCCATTTGCGGCTATATGACTTTTTAAATAGCATTTATGGCTAAGTTATCTGTGATAAAGCTCTGAGGGAGGAATAGGACACAGTTTTCTCGAGATTAAGAAACACAAATAAGTGTCTTAGTGAGTTGGAAATTAAGCATCAGCTAAGAGCGGAACACAACAGATTTTATCTTACATCAAGGAAATCGTATGCGTATTAGACACATCGTCCATGTAGATGAAAAATTTCATATTAGTTCTCCCACTAGGATATACACAGTACCTTTCGGAGGATTTCGAGCGCCTTGCGGGCAAACATGGATCGCACAGCAGGCTGTGAATTTGGAGACCACGCGGCACTCGGGGTGGAATGACTCTCGAGGGTTACGACGAAAGTTGCACGGGGAAACGGGGGGTGGAGGGTGTAACGATGTCGCTCCAGGGAGACACCCGCGTTCCATAACTTTCCACCTTGGTTACGCACCCGTGAGATACGCAGTTGGGCATGTTATCCTCGAGATAAGCCCGCAAGACGGAGGCTAAGGAAATGAGAAGGAAGAGCAGAAGGGGTGAGGGTAGAAGTGTGGAATAAGGGGAGGGGATGAAGGAGAATGCCGGAGGATGTGTACACGAATGAATGAACGAGACTCCGAAACCATTTTATAAGATAGAAATATGAGTTTACATAAATTTCATCAAGTTAATAAAATGTTTAATTTCGTAGGAAACCCAAGGTTGTGTGTTGGAAACCGTCGGGATTATCTCGAATACGTAACCAAGTAGTCACATGGTACAAATATGAATGGTTTGCAAATTTTTTTGTGTCTGAATCGCTCGATACAATATCATTAATTGTTTTCACCTGAGGCTTTCTCGTCTCTCTCGGCTATAGAGCCCACAGACGAGATAACACAAGTGTTAACAGTGAATGATGTTACAATCAGCGGTTTTAGCACACCAAATTTGCGAGCCAATTATGTTTATTCCACGTGAGTCCTTGGTTACCTATTTGAGATAACACCGACGGTTTCAAACAAAACTCCCCTAGTTTGAATTGCTCCATCAAAACGGCTTTAACAGAAAGTTAAACTGTCCGCGCCAAAAGTACTTAGACTTGGGTTTGAAGCTTCATACTTCAAAAACGGATGAAGGTATTTTCACGCTAGGAATATTAACGATAGGTAATTTAGTTCCGCGTTTAATGCTGGTATAAGATTTTTCCAATCATTTTAACATATGGTACTGCAGTGAGAATAAAACTTGGCCCTGTTTCGTTTTTGATACACAGAAGAGAGCGTCACATTGGCAATTTATCATATCAATACGAAATGCGCAAAAGAAGTAATATCTTATTATAATTCTAGTCGTTTTTTCCCCATGATGCCCGTCCAATTTTAAAAGTGAGACTGAATTCGTTGTGAATAGAACCAGTATGCAGGCTAGCAAGCATGCTCGCTAGCATACTCACCGAGCTACTGGATTTCATACTTGAAACGGTACTACATTTCTAGTAGCTCCCAGTAGGATCCCGTAGTCATCGTCCAATCAAGTCACATTACTGACGCTGTGCGAACTTCTTTTTTTAAAATTAGTATGGAGTCATATGGAATAGCCTTTTCATAGCAAGCACAAGTTCAATGATCGTGTAAAATCTCCCAGGACGGTTCCAATCATGCTAGATTCCGTCCTCAATATCAAGAAGCGGCCAGCACACTAGGTTTTGTGCTGGATCAAGTATACTGTGAATCAGGTTTGGTAAACTTGAAGGAGTGCCCGCAGTCACCCATTATTCAGAACAGTGTTCGTTACCAGAAAATTTTGACTGACTTGATAAAGTCGCCATTAATACTTTCCGCTTTTCCTGTCCAAAAGTAAGGTTAGTAGATAAAGAACTTGAAGGAGTGCCCTACAATCACCCAATCTTCTGAACAGCGTTAGTTCATTGTCAGATAGCAGGTTGAAATTTAGACTTAATCTCTCCCACTAATTCCAAGGCAATATTTTCAGTGATGATGCTAACAATATTTTGCGAACCCCAACTTACTAAGGCAGACTGGACCATAATCATAAAATTAGAGAAATTGATTTCCGAACTGATAGATTCAAAATGTCCTTTTTCCCTCGTACAATTAGAGATACGAATAACGGTAAATATGTCCTATCGGAGAGTAGCAATGAATAGCATTGGTAGCTGCATGTTGGTATGAGTACTTAAAGCTAACCCTACTAACAGAATGTTTTTGCATGTTTGCTTTTCTATTTCTATCTATTTAAATAGTTTAAGTTCTGACTAATATATTGATATTAATCCTATTTTATGCATGATAAGTAGTGCATGTTTGGTGAGAAATCACCCCTGCCACACACCTTTGTGGTGGCTTGCAGGGTATTATGTAGATGTAGATGTGAGCTATAACAGTCATTTTTACATTTCAAGCCGCAAGGGTTTTCGATTATCCTTGGGATCAGAATGAGAGCCTCGCGGCGAAGAGAAGGAAGAACCAATGACTCGGCGAGGATGGGCCGAGTAAAAGTGCAATGTCTGGAGCACGAAAGGGGGAGGGGTACATACTCTTTAAGGGGAGAGGATGAAGGGTTTGGGCCTGGCAGGAGAGGCGGGAAATAAGGTATTTAAATGAAGAGGAGGGCGGAGGGTTAAAGAGGCGAGAGAGGGTGCCGGAACTGGAGAGGAGACGAGCCGGGATGCATGGGTCTTGGAGCCCTTAATGCCCTGGGAGAGGAAAATGTGCAGCACATGTGGAAGACTGTAAAAGGGAGTGCGGCGATTGAGGAGGGGGGGGGGGGATGGAACGAGAGAGGGGAGGAAATGAGTTTGCGCTCTGCGGGCGGGCCAACCAGGGGTGGCTGCAATCTGATCCAAATTAGGAAAACAGACGCAGTCCAATATCTGCGCAAGCATGTCAGGCAGTGATCAGTGTGATTTAATATAAGAAGAATGAAGACGACACTACATACACACAAGATGAAACTACTATAAAATGTATACATTAAACATATATAAAATATGAATTTAATATATATATATATATATATATAATGTAGTATATATTTCATAATATTTAATATAATTTAATGCATAAAAATAGTTTAAAAAGCATAAAATATATGTTTAAAGCTGGTGGTTTCCGGTGTGGCTTTGTGGAATTTACTGATCATTGTAAATGAAATAGTAATACTTCGTTTTTCCACAAGAATTAGTTTTCACAAGTTTAGAATCCACAATTAGTTTTCTATCGTGAAGGTAGGTCTAAATTGTCATTAAATTCTTACGAAATCCTCTTTAATTTCTCACAATGTCCCTCTTCAACCCCTCATATCCCCTTCAAACCCCTCTCTTACATTGTTTCGGGTCGACAATAATACGCGTGTCAGTTCTCCAAATATTTCCAACGAAATTGAAGAACTACTGGACTACTAACTTAAATTTTTCATCTGAGTTTCAACCCAAGATATTCTAGAAACAGGAAAATATTCCACTCTCACCACGGCCTCTTCGGTCGACTCCACCCTTTTTGTAGAAGATCACGA
The DNA here is from genome assembly GCA_933228895.1 of Platycnemis pennipes. Lineage (NCBI taxonomy): Eukaryota > Metazoa > Arthropoda > Insecta > Odonata > Platycnemididae > Platycnemis > Platycnemis pennipes. Next base: position 155,799,084 of record OW121847.1, on the reverse strand, counting down.
TGAATTTTTACCATTTCCATGTTTCCCAGGAAGATATTGCACCTTAGCAACCAATGTTTGATGTGGTCACCGAAAGTAGCCTAAGTACGATTTTCAGCTTTAAATTTTTAAAAATTATCGTAGAAAATTACTTCCGATCTGAATCGATTTCCATTTTTAGTTTTTGAAATTAATACCGGTTCCTTTACATCTTTATTTACACATGGATTTGTTCTTCTCCATGTCATTAAAATGCCATCTTTAGTGTTGTCATGGTTGTTTTTTTGTTTATAATTTCCTCTCTATAGCTATATTTTTTTCTTTTTCCCGAGATAATAATGTCTCGAAAGTTTCTCTCGGGTACATCTTCGGAAACCTTCAGAGGCCTCAATTAAATTTATACAAAAATAGTTACAACATTCACGCCTGTGAATGTGAAATGATTCTATTCCTTTGCATCACCAAGGCATTAATCATGAAAGGTGTCGTCGGTAAGTTTTCAGGAGGCTCCGCCTACTTTTATGAAGCAAATGTCAGTTTTGTGAAAATTTCAGAACGTATCATTTTTTGACCTTTCTAATCTATTGGCAATATAATTATGTTGCCTCCCATCATATGTTTGAAGTATGTACAAAGACGCTGAAAATCAGCAATTTTATGCATTATTGTACGGCAGAGTATTGCTGTTGCAGTAAAATTTGCAGGTTAATAATGTAAAGAGAAATGTCCTTTTGACCAAAAAAAGTCATAAGATGCGCAATTTTATGTGAAATTTAGTATTGTAAAAAATGTTGGCCAAATAGTATTAATAAATTTTTTCCAGAAAAAAGTAGAAAACCCTTAGTTACATGAGAGTGGTTGTGTGTTGTTAACATTGGCTACCGTACTTGTGACGGAACGTGCTTACGAGCCGACTTACTCACTTAATTTATGAATATACCTAACCAAGGTCCTTCTTATCTATTTTATGTAATTCAAGTATGCTCACTGGTTATTGACATGGTGTTGCTGACAACAACGCCTCGAATTGGTAGCAGCAGTAGCAGCGTCATCGTTTACAAATAGTTATCCGACATTATTAATAAAATTCAAAACAAAGGGTTTTATTTACAAGTGAATAGTTTAAGACTAAATAAGAATATGTATAACTCATATCAGAATACATTAGGGCAGGAATGAGCAGGTATTCTCACTGTGGGAAATTAAACGTGGCAACAATACGCCAGCCATGTTCCGATGTCAGAATGTAAGTCAAAGGAGCTTGTAAAAAATGTGATGCTACTACGACGTGCTATATGACAGCATACTAATACAATTATTGCGTATGCGTTATCACATTATGGATGAATTTCCATACTGATATTTTTCTGCGTCAGCATTTATTCATTAAGGAGGTTCCATCGAGACTCCGCGATTCAATATCCCGTAAAAGATTTATGCTATTTAATGAATAAATACCGATCCAGAAAAACATCTATATGGAAAATCAGCTATAGGGTGATAACGCATATACAATAATTCTAAATGTATCTATTATATGCTGTTCCTTCTGTAGATTAATGATATCAGTAAGGTGGTAAAAAGTAAGCTTCGTCTATTTGCCGATGACACAGTTGTGTACAGGGAAATTCTAAGCACAAACGATAAGCAATATTTAAATGATGACCTACAAGCAATCGAAAATTGGTGTGATACATGGCAGTTAAAATTAAACTTTAAAAAATGTGTAGTAATGAATTTTTGGAAAGAGAATAGTTCTCCTCCTAGCACATACAAAATAAGTAATAATGAAATAACAAACGTGGAATCCATTAAATATCTTGGAATAAGACTGACACATGATCTTTCCTGGGGTATACAAATACGTGAAATAATTGGTCAAGCTAATCGTAAACTGGGTTTCATTAAAAGAGTATTGGGTAAATGTGACGATCATGTTCGAGAAATCAGCTACTTTTCCCTTGTTAGACCTCATTTGGAATATGCTGCCAGTGTATGGGATCCCTACGAAATCGGTCTAAGTAATGAACTTGAACGTATGCAGCGAAGATCGGCAAGATTTGTAAAGGGACGATACGATAATTATATTAGCGTAACCAGTCTATTAAATGAATTGAAATGGGAATCATTGTCAGATCGCAGGTTGAAATTTAGACTTAATCTCTTAAACAAATTCCAAGGCAATATTTTCAGTGATGATGTTAAAAATATTTTACGAACCCCAACTTACTATGGCAGACTGGACCATAATCATAAAGTTAGAGAAATTGATTGCCGAACTGACCGATTCAAAATGTCCTTTTTCCCTCGCACAATTAGAGATACGAATAACGGTAAATATGTCCTATCGGAGAGTAGCAATGAATAGCATTGGTAGCTGCATGTTGGTATGAGTACTTAAAGCTAACCCTACTAACAGAATGTTTTTGCATGTTTGCTTTGCAATTTCTATCTTTTTTTAATAGTGTAGTTCTGACTACTATATTAATACTATACCTTTTTTATGCATGATATGTAGTGCATGTTTGGTGAGCAATCACCCCCTGCCACACACCCTTGTGGTGGCTTGCAGGGTATTATGTAGATGTAGATGTATATAGCGCGTTGTGGTTGTATTCCATTTTTTTACGAGCTCTTTTAACACATTTTGACTTCGAAACATGACTGACGTGTTGTTGCCACGTTTAATTTATAGAGTGAGAATACATGCTCAATCCCACTAATACGTATTCTAAAATAGGTTAAATATTTTGTTAATTAGTTTTAAACTATTCCTTTGCAAATACAACTCTTTTTTTTTAATTTTTATTAATATTGATATTTTAGAAAACTGTTTGGCAACAATGACGCTGCTACCATTTGGAAGCATTGGTATTAATTACACCATGTCAATAACCAATGAAATATTTGAATTACATAAAAAATATAAGAAGGACCTAAGTAAGGTATATACCTTAATTAAGTTAGTGAAAAGGCTGGTAAGCACGTTCCGTCACAAGATCCGTAGCCAATGATAACAACATATTGTAGCGCCGCTTTCATGTACTAAGGATTTTCTGCTTTTTTTCGAGCAAACATTTATTAATATCAATTAAACAAATGTGGTAAGGCGAACACTTTTTTGCAATAATAAATTCTACATAAAATTGGGCATCTTATATTAGTTTTTCGACAAAACGACATTTCTCTTTACATTATTAATCTTCATATTTTACTGCAAGAGCCTTGCTCTGCCGTGTAACCACGTATAAAATAGCTGATTTTCAACGTCTTCAAATATATAATGGAAAGGCCTCATTATTTAATTACCAATTGATAGGTGGGCCAAAAAATGATGTGTCCTGAAATGTTCACAGAAATGACAACTACTTCATAATGCGGTGGAGCCTCGTTAAATAACATAGCTCTTTCACGGGATTTTGACAAGTGGAGTCATAGTGGAACATCGTTAAGGACTTGTTTTTCACGTGGAATGGGACTCACATATTGAGTGAAACGGAAATTCCGGGCCCACAACTCCCTATTAACGGTTCCGGAAAGGGGAGGGGTAATTTGAAGAGAGAGAGGGGGAGAGAGAGACAGGAAAGGAGAAAGAGAAACAAAGGAAGGGAAGGAGGCGATGCTTAGAAATCTCCCGCCGCTCGGCCGCCCGCGGCATAGTGCGAGAGAAGAGTTCTTATCGGTGGCCCTGACCCTAATATCCGCCAAAACCAACTCCTCTCCCCATGCAAAGGGTACAACCACCTCTCTCTCTCTCTCTCCATATTCCTCTTGATGATCCACCCACAAAGTCTCGCCTTGCCCTCAATGCTTTGAGCGCAGCTGGGATACGTCCTCCCTCAGGCTCCAGCCAAACTCCTCCGGCAATATTCCCGCCCATAGCCACCCCCGTTAAGCCACATTCTCGCTCGTCTCTCTTCTAGCTCGAGGCACATCGAAAAAGAAACCCTCCCTCGAGGGCAAAAGATGTTTCGGAAAATGTGTCAAAACCAATATAACTTCCGGAACTCTTTAGTCGACATCATTAAATCGAGATTTAGGTGAATATTTATATCTACATGTACATAATACCCTTCAAGCCAACATAAAGGTGTGTGGTAGGCGGTGAATTCTCACCAAACATGCATTACATTTCATGCATAAAATAGGATTAATATCAATATATTAGTCTAAACTTCACGATTTAAAACGATAAAAATAGCAAAGGAAACAAGCAAAAACATACTGTTAGATGGGTTATCTTCAAGTCCTTATACCAACATGCAGCGACCAATGTTGTCCATTGCTACACTCGTATTGGATATATTTACCGTTATTCATATCCCTAATTGTACGAGGAAAAAAGGACATTTTGAATCTGTTATTCGGCAATCAATTTCTCTAATTTTGTGATTATGGTCCAGTCTACAATAGTAAGTTGGGGTTCGCAAAATATTTTTAACATCATCACTGAAAATATGGTCTTGGAATTTGTTCAAGAGATTAAGTCTAAAGTTCAACCTGCGATCTGACAATGATTCCCAATTTAATTCATTTAATAGACTGGTTACGCTAATACCGTCCCTCTACAAATCTTGCCGATCTTCGCTGCACACGTTCAAGTTCATTATTTAGACCGATTCCGTAGGGATCCCAAACACAGGCAGCATATGAGGTCTAAGAAGGGAAAGAATTTACATCTACATCTACGTAATACCCTGCGAACCACCACGAGGGTGTGTGGCAGAGGGGGTGAAGATCACCAAGCATACACTATTGACATGCAACTAGGCTACTAAATGTAAACATGCTAGGTAATAGGGTCACATACAGATAGATCGTTAGTACCTACATAGTAGGTATCTATTAAAAGGATTGGATGCTAATGCATTGATCATGCACTACAGACTACTCTAATAATACTTACCTAACTATCCCTTTGCTAGGCAGCTTATTGTGCTCTCTTTTAGTACGCAGAATTACGGATGGGTCGGTTCCACTTTTGTTCGGTTCCGGTTCGGTTCTTAACTTCGGTTCTCGGTTCCGATTCTCGGTTCCGGTTCTAAATTTACCACTTCCTTTGCATTGCTCAATGGTAAGATAAGGTAATCAATAATCATTTTCAGAGATTGAATTAGAATAATTCGCGACTTTGAAGCATCTAAGTACACTATTTCACCAGGTTTTAATGTGAAGCCTCCAATTTCGGAGTGTGAGTAGGTTTCAAACTGGTTTTCGCGCCAATTATTTCGGTACCGATTATTTTTGGCCTCGGTTCCGGTTCCGGTTCTAAGCTCAAGAACCGGTGGAACCGAGAACCGAAGAACCGAACCGACCCATCCCTACGCAGGATAAATGACACTATTATTACATCGGTACGATAATCTATCTCTATAATCTAGTTAATATGATAAAACCTAGCATATTACGCAGGGGTTATTAATATATGAATCTAACGTCATCTGTGAGAAAATCGGTTTCAAATTCACCTAAAAGGTTTGACCTACATTTTAACCTGCGTTTTGATAGTAATTCTCATCCTAGTTCTTCTATTAAACTCATTACACTTACACCATTACATTTCGACAATAAGGCGATACTCAGGTCAACCTCAGAATTTTTATTGAACACTGTTATTTTTCTTGGATCGTAGTTTTCCGTGGCGTTCTGGATTCGTGGATATCTCCATTTTTCGGGTTTGCGCCGCGTTGATAGTCAGGTCGAAGTGGCCGGTCATGGTCGTCAACCTTGACTATCAACGTGGCGCAAACCAGAAAAATGGAGAGATCCACAAACTGTTATTTTTGGTTACCATTGAATATTAATGTACGAAAACAATCATATGTACAGACCATGACCGAATTTTAGCGCAAAAATATCGTCGCTATAGACCACCTTCTATCCATTTTATATTTACAGGAAAGGAGCTTATACACACGTTGATGGTAGCTTATTCCAGTCTTATCGTAAGACAACTAGTAACGTACTTAATTGGTGGAGGAGAAGTTAGCAGAAGTTAATTTTGCGTAAAAGTATCAAAAATTTCCAATTATTACGTCATTTTCAAGTTAATTATACAGGGGATGCGACCGACAGCTGAGGCCATTTGCGCCATTTAGTATAGGTGGGTAATTGGGTATTGGTCGGAGTTTTCAGGGAACGGAGGAAGAAGGGTGGAGAGAAACCCGGCGTCGGCATTAGCCTACTCTTAACGATAGGAGTCAAGGGGACCACGGCTTTACGTCCCATCTGACGGACGGAGTACTGAACCTGGCAGGCCCTCCACAAATCATTCAAGTGGGGACCGGTTTGCCACTGGAAAATGCACCACTGCAGGGGATCGAACCCAGGCCCTTGAGATGGGAGGCCAGTACTTTAGCCATTACACCAACCCTATCCCGTCGTTTTCAAGCCGGAACTCGAGGAAAGAGAGTGCTTAAAGCTATCCGTTATCGCTTATTTTCAAACTCAGTAGCCAATATTCTTTCCCGCGCGACTAGTAATGACCCTGTCAGAACATAGCTTATTTTGAAATTCACATGACAAAATGCCGAGAAAGCATTGTTAAATATCATTATATTTGATCCAAAATTACCTTTTGCTGCAAATTTATTATTATGTAACGGAAAATAGTAAGGGATCATATAAGGTGTACCCTAATTTCCTTTATTTTTGAAGTGTCTTGATATACCATTGTTCCTCGGCGTTCTCAAAAACTACGAGTGTGAATATTTGTTGCAACTGGGTCTAATCTAGGTGTTCGAATTAATTTCAATGCATGGATCAAATTTTCCGGCATTATCATTGATCTATTTGCCATGGAGCTGTTATAGGGTAATTGATGGCTGAGGAAATATTTCAATAGCAAAAACACGGTTTTCTGCCTCATAGTTACATTTTAAAAATGCTATATACAAAAGAACCCACTAAGCTTGATTCCAGCAAGTTATCAACACAAACTTCCAGAAAGGTCAGGAATTAAATGATTTTTAACTAGCTACTAGTCAAAATGGAAAGTTTACCATAGGTTTACCACGAAAGGAAAACAATTGCATGTCAAAATTCTATGGTGAAAGATTCTCAAAATTGAAAAGAAAAAAATGCCGGCATGAATTTTATGCCGATATCTACAAGAAAATTGAGAGAGAAAAAAGAGAGAGAAGGAGGGAGAGAAAGAATAAGGAAAAGTGTGGAATACCGCAATTTCCTGAGGTGAGAGTGATGATGCAATCGCATCGAATAAAGAGTCGGCCTTGTTTGCATCGTCTTTCTCCGCTCATCTCCTTCCAAGACGTCATGACGAGCAACGGGGAGGGGGGTGGATGAGAACATCTGAAGATAAAAGGGAGGATAAGGCGACGGGAGGATCGTCTTCAAGGAGGGCGTACCGAAATGGACGAATTCGGAGAAAATTGCGGAGTGCCTCCCTCCCCAAGGAAGGAGGAAGCCTTGTGGGACCTGTAGACTCAAGAGATGGAAAGAAATATTCAACTGCTCAAGTAAAAATAAACATACGAATGATCGAAAATGACGGACTTCAGAGCAACCTCGCTCGGGCATGTCTATTATGTTTTGGCGCGGAAATATGTTACTCCTCGAATTCAAAATTTATTCTTTTATTTTTCCTTTATAGGATTACGTACTTATGCATTCCATCTCCAACTCTCTCCATTGTTTCTTTAACCTCGCCTACACAATTTATAAGGCAAGTATATTTATAGAGGATAGTACAACGGTATTCCTTGTACGTAGTTAGTCATTAATACCGACCACATATGTGCTACACGCTACACTGTTGTCATTCCGTCAAATCAGATGCGTAAATTCAAATGAAATAATAGTCTTCTCCTGTTTAAAGTAGCATCACTTTCAACGGTTACTTTACAGTATCGTAAGTCGTTTACGATGTATCGTTTACCATGGTTGGTGAATACCTGAGACAATATTTTTAATACACAGTGCTTATAATATATTATGATTTTGTTTAATGCACACAGTAAATTATTGGTGATATAATATATCACCAATGTTGTAAATATACACATAATATTAATTATAATATAACAATATTCCCCTCCCCCTCAACTTTTGGGATATCCTGTAATTGTGCATGTATGGCATTAAGACAAATGAACGAAATCAGGAATAACCCTATATTTATTTTAATTCAACGCACGTTTTCCAAAGTTACCCACAAATCCACACGTTTGACGATGTTACAAAATAAAATCAAGTCTTATCTAAACCCAACAAACACCCATGGATTCGCGAACAAAAATAACATTAATTTAAGCCCATGGATCACGATATAATCTTCGATGTCAAATACGATGCTGACAGCCAAAAGGGAACTACCATGGTACTAATACATTAGTTACCATCCTCTAATACATTACCAATGTATTAGTACCATGGGAACTACTACGAAGAGGCTATATCCACTTACGTTTAAAAAAAGGATCGATTGATTTCCAGGAATCTAAACCACAGAGAAGGGACTATCTTTCAACTGCCTTTGAGAACGGAGCTAGTAAAAAGATTTAAGAATTTTGAAGAATGAATTACTGGTATGGTAGTTTTTGGGTAGATGAAACCAGAGATAACGGTAATCCAAACCGGATCTTTATTGTTCAATATCTAAAAAAGATAATCAATTTATATCAGTTTTGAAATTGGAAATGCTATAATCAATGTTTGTTTCTCTCAATAATCATCATAGAGGGCATAACAGGGCAATTGATTAATAGGCAAATCGTTGGACTAATGCTGCCAATGGACAAAGAAGTTCGTTGACTCCATAATGAATAACTGCGGTGAAATACTTAAAAATAATGATTACATGTCAAAGCAAAAAGGAATACTTAACCATAATTTGGAAAAATTATTATGAATTAACACGTTGCGTACGGATGGCGAGAATTCTCGTCATTTAAATGCCATCCGTTGCGGACGGATGACGACAATTCTCATCATTTAGGCACATCATGATAAAGTTTTGAACTGTGTTATTTATGTGCATCGTGAATATTTATCATTTGCTTTCTGTTATTTATTAAGAATAATCGCAATATATTGCTCGATAACCCTAAGTAATTTCGTTAATTTTAGACATTTAACTCTATTTAAATCTCAGTCCGGTGTCCTGTGATGGCGCGTAACTTCAATTTCATCAACTTGAAACTTATTCGTCTTCCCTCTTCTTTTCGGAGGGTATATTTCTTTCACAGCTTCCTCGGTCACTCCACCTCCTTGCCTCATTGTTTACGGAATGTTTCTCCACATGGCCCTAGCTTAGCCAGCGGCGAGGAACCGTATCTCTGTCGCCTTGAGGACCATATCTGTATTGCCTCGCCTTCAAGTGCCTCTCACAGCAGATGAAATGTGCTCTCAGCTCTGCTCCATCAACGTAAACATTCATTATGAAAAGAATGAGGGGGCCAATAATGAATCGTTCATTGTTCTTTTACGGCTGTGGTTAGTTCCTTCTCTCGAAATGTCTTGAGCAGTTCGTTTTCTTGAGTCCAAGTGAATTGTGATTTTTGTTTCGGGTTTGTCTTGCGAGAGGTTTTCCTCAACCTGTATCTATTGAAATATTCAGTGCAATGGCATCGCATAGGAATGAGAGTGCTTTGCGCGAGGAAGAAATTTTGTTAGATCTGTGCGCCGATGATTTATCAGATGTACCATTACAGTGTGAAGAAGATAGTGACGAGAGTGGAAGTGATTCCGATATTGTAGTGAAGGTCAGAAATAGAAAATCCACTCCTCTCTTGATAAGTGAAAGTGACTCGGATAAGAGCACAAATGAAGACAATACTTCACCAGAAATCTCCACTAAATGGGAAAAAAAAGATTCTGAGAGGAATTTAGAGCAATTTTTGGGCCAGCCTGGAGTAAAACGTGTACCAGAAAATTCTACCAGTATCCTTGACGTAGTCTCATTGTTTATTGCCGATGACTTGTTCGAAATGATGTGCATTCAGTCAAATCTGTATTACCGTTAAAACCAACACAGATACAAAGATTCACCAAAAACAGGAAAGTGGTCTGACATAACCATTACTGAAATGAAAAAATTCTTTGCTATTTTGATTCTCATGGGGCAGGTGAGGAAAGATTCACTGAAGGAATATTGGAGCACTGATCCTTTTATAGCAACGAACATATTTAGAGAATGCTGACGAGGAACAGATTTGAACAGATCTGGAAAGCGTGGCACTTTAGAAATAATGAGAAAATTTTGGACACAACGGACAGACTATACAAAATAAGACCGGTCTTGTAATACTTCATTGAAAAATTTCAAAATGTGTATAAACCAAAGCAGGAGCTCTCTCTTGATGAAGCAATGATTCCATGGAGAGGAAGATTAAAAATTAAGACCTATAATCCAGCCAAAATCATAAAGTATGGCTTGCTAGTTCGTATGGTTTGTGAAAGTAATTCTGGTTACATCAGTAATTTAGAAATATCTTCGGCCGAGGGGAAAAAATTAGAAAAAACCATCCTTTCTCTTTTGAAGCCTCATCTCAATCTTTGACATCACGTATATCAAGACAATTATTACAACAGCGTAAAGATAGCAGAACTGCTCTTTGATAATAAAATTAGAGTTTGTGGAACCATCAGACCAAATAGAGGGCTCCCAGCCACATTGAAGAGTGAGGCGAAAACATTGAAAAAAGGACAATGCACGTTTTCTCATAAAGGTGAAGTGTTACTTGTGCTGTGGAAAGACAAAAGAGAGGTGAGGATGATTAACACTATTCACAGCGCTAAGATGGGTAATACAAAGCTGAAAGATAGGATCACAGGACTTCCGATCAAAAAACCTTACTGTATTTTGAAATACAATGAGTGTATGAAAGGCGTAGACAGGGCGGATATGTATTTATCGTATTATACAATCATGAGAAAAACAATGAAATAGTCGAAGAAAGTAGTCCTGTGGCTAATAAACTGTGCCCTTTTTAACGCATTTAGAGTTTATAAAACACTCATTGAATCAAATAGCATTCGATTCAAAGGCTTTCTGCTCCACACAGCCAAAGATTGGGCAGCGAGTAGAGAGGAGCCAGATGAGCCATTCTCGGACGAGGACAGAGATAAGCCGACGGAGCGTGCTCCTTCGAGGGATCACCCACGTCGTCTCTCGAGAGACCTTCGTAAACATCATCTCATCCCTATCGTGGGAAAGGGTAAGAAGAAATACCACACCCGAAGATGCAAAGTGTGTGCTTACAGAAAAATTAGGAAGGAGACGAGGTATGTCTGCTCAACTTGCGGTGTTCCACTCCACAAGGGAAAATGTTTTATGGAGTATCACACAAAGAGGAAATACTGAGACTTTCTGTGAGTATTATTTTCCAAATTTCTTTAAAAAATATTCATTTTAAAATAAGTTACAGCATTTTTACTGATGCAATGCATTTCCAAACAGTGAGGTTTAAAAATCCGCCGGAACGGAGGGTTGAAAGGCGGTTAAATACCCCGGTACGCAACGTGTTAATAACATTATTATGATCAATGAGCATACGGTTTTGAGTAGGCATTTTGATTTACCTGCGAAAACAAAGGAGTGGAAAACTTTACAAGCTACCAGTACCTGCCATTCACATTTCTAGCTTATAGGTTATGTCGTGCCAATTTTAGTAGCAGAATGCATGTGGAAAATTTTATGACACTTTCATTACAGGTTTTTTTTTCTTTTTAAGGGCAAAATATTTCAATGCATCGTGGGGAAATGATGTTTGAGTACCAAAATTAAGGATCAAAAGTTGATTAATAATGCGTTTAACATTTAACGAGCGTAGTAGAAAAAAATGGACAGTAAAATTGACTTATTTTATCATCTGATGATAACACTTAGAATGATATTAACAGTTATTTATTGTCTTTTTCACTCATTTCGAAGGTTATTCATCTTCAATGGCACTAACTTTTGTGGTGTAATATGTATGCGATGACTCTGTACACCATGGTTTCCACTACAGAAATTCCGGACTCGTCCTATGAAGAGAAGTATCGCAATAGATAACATGTTTTCAAAAGGGAGGAAACGTTATTTCGGTTGGATAGGGGATCAATTCAGGGTGAAGGATGAACGAGATGATCTTTTGCTTGGTCCAGAGAAGGGAGGAGAGAGGGAGAGAGATATTACTGGGTGCCCAATCCACGGTCGAGCGATTCGATTCATCGAAGCGTGAATGCAAGATACGATACGTTCGACTCGATACATACAACTATAGAAGCGTAGTACACACCCCCTTGGGGTTCCCTCAACTGCAGGCACATACCAAAGGATTGAGTCACCCACCATTCGTCTTCGATCACATATCACACGAAGACTTACTTCCTTCCGGCCAAATACGAGAAGAATAAATCCTTCTTTCACAGGCCTCAGTCTGTTCGAGTTTTCCGTCACTTCTTTTATGAAAAAAAATCAAGCGTTTTCCGCAAGATATGATTTTCCGAAACCACTACGTCTATTGCATCGAAACAGGTCAGGCGTGATCGAGAGGTGGTCGATGCCATTTATGCTGCGAGTGAGATTGTCCTCCAAGTCTCTGATTCACAATCCAGTCGGTCTTAAAGCTGCTACATGGAAGGAATGACATAGATGGCAATTCACCAAGAGAGAAACAGATTGGAAGAAAATATTTCAGTGAAAGTAGTGAATTGTCGTAGTATAAGAAATAAAGTAGCAGAATTTCACCACCTCATTAAGAGTACTAATGCAGATATAATCGTAGGTAGAGAAAGCTGGCTTTCGAAGGACATATCAGATCATGAAGTATTTCCGAAGTGTTTTACAGCATACAGAAAGGATAGAGTAAGCAGAAACTGAGGAGGAGTTTTCATAGCTGTGAAGGACCCGTATGTCAGTAGAAGAGAACTTATTTCAGAGCGAAAGGTAGAAAGTATTTGGTGTTCCGTTAAAAGTAAAAGTAGTAACGCAAAAAAGATATATGTAGGTGCATATTACAGGCCACCGGACGCAGACGTCAATTCTATAATAGAGCTAGAGTCAGAGATACGTACATTACTTTCTGGGAAGAATGATAGAGGAATAATAGTAGGCGGAGATTTCAATCTCCCCTCGATAGACTGGAATACGTGTAGTTTCATTACAGGAGGTAAGGATAAGGAACATTGCGAATCACTGTTGAACACCTTTACGACACATTCTTTACAACAGCTAGTAACAGAGCCGACCAGGGGAAACAACATTCTAGACTTATTAGCAACAAATATACCCGAGAGAGTTCTAAATACAGTTACAGACACAGGAATTAGTGACCATAAAATAGTGCATGCAAAATTTATTGTAGGCGTTGAAAGACATTATAAACCAAGGAAGAGGGTGTACTTATTTGGCAAGGCAAATTACGACGGTATGAAAGAGGAATTAAGGGAAGCGTTTAATGTATTCAGCGAACAAAGCAAAGGATTAAATACAGAGGATTCGTGGAGAGAATTTCTTGAGGTCACCCGTAACGCTGTTCATAAATACATACCAAGTAAATATATTAGTGATAATACAGAGCCAAGGTGGTATAACGCGGAGGTTAGGAAATCACTAAAGCGACAAAGGGTATGCCACGCTAAGATGAAAAATGCCAGACGGGGTCTATCGGTAGAGGAAAAAAATGAGCTAGTTCAAAACTATAAAAATCGAGAGCATTAGCAAGGAAATCATGTCGGCAAGCGTTATCACATTTCAAGAGCAAGATGTTAGGAGAGTATTTAGTTAGCAATCCTAAAGCGTTTTGGTCATATGTGAGAGAGCTTCAGGGAAATAAGTCCACAGTGCACACACTTAAAAATGATAAAGGAAACAGAGTCACCAGCAGTGTAGAAAAAGCCAACACTTTAAACACCTTCTTCCAAAGTGTATTCAACTCATCGTCACAAAACGCAGTGGAACCACCGCCGAACACTTTCAGTGAGCAAATGCCCGAAATAAACATTTCATGTCGCGGAATAGAGCAGCAGTTAAAAAGCATAAGTAAAAACAAATCAACAGGTCCCGATCAAATTCCTTCCAGAATATATAAAACATTAGCTTCTGAAATAGCCCCCTATCTAGAAATAATATTCAATAAAACACTAAAGAACCCCACAGTACACAAGGATTGGAAAGTAGCTAACATTACACCTATATTTAAAAGCGGTGATAGGGAGGAACCTAGTAACTACGGACCCATTTCACTCACGTCAATCTCTTGTAAGATATTTGAGCACATAGTAGTCAGCTCGATCATGGGGCATTTGGATAGTCAGGGATTACTCATAAACAGCCAGCATGGGTTCCGGAAAGGTAGATCTTGCGAGACACAATTAGCTTTATTCGTACACGATATTTTAGTCCACGGCGAAAGCAGTACTGAAGTTGATGCGATATTTTTAGATTTTAAAAAGGCTTTCGATAAAGTTCCTCATGACAAATTAATCTTGAAGTTAGAGAGTTTTGGTATAAATAAAGACGTTGTATGTTGGGTAAAAGAATTCTTAAGTGGGCGAGAGCAGAGGGTTGTCATAGATGGTATCATGTCGGACACAATCGAAGTCACATCGGGAGTTCCCCAGGGTAGCGTAGTAGGTCCGCTTCTATTTCTTTTATACATAAACGATTTGGGTACCGTAGTTAGTAGTAACCTTAGACTTTTTGCAGACGATGAGGTGGTGTACAGGGGTATATCAAACGAAGAGGACACGAAATCACTTAGCAAGGATTTAGATGCAAATCAAGAGTGGTGCGACAAATGGCAGTTAGAACTCAACCTTAAAAAGTGTGTAGCTATCAATTTTTGGAGGAGGAATAATTCGATAGAGCGATCCTATAGAATTAATAACACGAAGATCGAAAACGTTGAAACCGTAAGATATTTAGGTGTAACAATCACTAAAGATTTATCGTGGGGAAGACACATAAGGGAAATATGCGGCCGAGCGAAGAGAAAGCTAGGATTTATAAAAAGAGAACTTGGGAAATGTGATGAGAAGACAAAAGAGCGATGCTACTTTTCACTAGTTAGGCCCCACCTTGAGTATGCAGCCAGTGTATGGGATCCTAATGAATTAGGTTTGATGAGAGAACTAGACAGTGTGCAGCGTAGAGCAGCTAGGTTCGTCAAAAGGTGTTACGATAGGTTGAGTAGTGTATCAGAATTAATACAAGAATTGGGGTGGGAATCATTATCAGAGCGTAGATTAAAGTTCAGATTAAATCTATTGCAGAAATTTCAATCGGATAGCTTTACTGAAGATGTTAGGCACATATTAAAAACACCAGCGTATTATGCTAGATTCGACCAGATAAATAAGATTAGAGAGATAGATTGTCGTACAGATAGATTCAAAATGGCATTTTTTCCCCCGTACTATAAGAGAACAGAATAGGCAGCATAGGAAAGGGATAGGTAGGGGAAATATTTTAGAGTATTCTGTAGTGCATGATGCATGTATTAACCCCTCAAATACTATAGATACTAACAATCTAGTTGCATGAGACCCTTTAGTTGCTTGCTTGCATGCTAGTAGTGCATGCTTGGTGACCTTCACCCCCTGCCACACACCCTCGCGGTGGCTTGCTGGGGTATCGTGTAGATGTAGATGGTGCGTACCAAACATTCCAGTTGATTTTGGAATAAAAATGCGTAACATAGTTGTCCCACATATATAATCAGTCCATAATATATGTGGGACAACTAAGTTATGCTTTTTATTTCAATTTGACGCAGTTCCACAAAGTTACCTCAGATACAGTTTACTATTCCAGTTCATTGTTAAGTGCCCAACGTAGACGTACTCACTACTTAGTTTTATGACACCAATTTCGGGGTGGATTTCAGTGCCAAGACAATATGCCCACGTTACCCATGAAATCGCAAATAATATCAAGTTAATGCCATGACAACTGAAAAACGTATGAATAAACTAAAAATTTGGAGAAAAGTAATTAGGTCGATGAAGGCAGGTGATACTTGGTGGAAACTTTAAAGAAAAATAACTTTGCACAATTCCAAAATTTAGTTTGAAATTTAAATTGGCCATCCAGCGAGTTCGACCGCGTGTTTATGGGACAGACTGACAGGAAATTCGAAATAAGAATTAACGGATACGAAAATGTTCTTAAAATAACCATTGGAAATACGTAATAAAAAGTAATAAAGAGACTGGTCATAACGGTGATTTTAAATTACAAGTTTCAGATGCACGGGACCAAAGTTGGAAACTAGGCACTTAGAAAAACTTAGACTTAGACATTATGAGGCATAAAAATGTCACCTAATGTTAAGATGTTAAATGTTCCCAGTAAAATTCATATGTTACATGTAAAATTCATATGTTCCCAGTTGCTTTTAACGTTTTTAGCCTTGTTAAATCCTAATCTATAAGACCGCAATACTCACTTCACATTCGCCACTACCAGCAAACCATCTAAACCCCCTCCACTCCTCCGCCCTCCTGCAATCGGCCCTATCCAAATCTCAATACCAAAAGCTAACCCCCACCCGCCTAAGCCACCCTCATCCCACCTTCTCTCCTGATGCATGTAAGGGCCCCGAACTGTGTCTGATACATGGACACCTTGACAATTGCGCTAATTGTAAGACATTTAAATCGATCGGTAGAATAAAAATTACATCGTTAAATTGCATAAAGTTATTTTTCTTAACATGTAGGTGAAAGATAACCTAGTTCTGTGGTAAATAACTGTCTGGTCTATAGCTATATTTGAACAGTTATGGAGTGGAAGATTTACAGTTTTGTAAAAAAGATAATCATTATATATTATACTAGCTGAAGGTGCCCGTTGAAATTCAACGGGAGGAACAAATATAATAATTACAAATTGGATTAAGAAATTTTAACATTTTTCTTGAAGAGGCGATGATGAACTTGTGTTATGGATCTATGACTCCAAGTCACCATCGGAGCCATAAATACAATTTAAACCAACGTAAACATCTAATTACTACCTGGACTCATACCTGGGCCTTTACCGAAAAATAAGAATTTTATTTAAAAACTTAAGAGGCCAGAAGATACAAAGGAGGTTATGGGGGTGCATAAGAATGTCAATTGTTGACAATGAGGCCATATTCGGTTATTTGGTAATGATAGCACCCGCCTCTTCGGCAAAAAAAATTTTCTCTAGCCTGTTATGTATGTCATGCTTGGTTCAATTCTCCAACTGCATGACAGTGGCATCGATGAACTTCCTACAGATACGTATTAATGCATTTTATTGCAATAAGAGAAAATTCTATCCTTATTACCTAGTACACATGTAGCCCACTTTTACAAAGTACTCGTCGCTCGGTTGCAAATTTGTGATATAGTTATACGTGAAATATACACCTTCTACTGTATATTTCACGTATAACTATATTAAAAATTTTTTTCATCTTGCTACTCTTATCTTTGATAAGACTTATAAGACTTCATTTACGTTTCTTATCACGTTATTGTGTCTCAAAATACAACAATTTTGAAAGCGGTCCACTGCAAAATACGGTGTAAATCCATAAAATGTTCACCTTTTGAACCCCGCAGAAACTTTCAATTAAATACTTTTAGTTTTACCGAATGCAAACCTATTTGATCTGGGAGTAGCGCGAAAAGTAAGCCCGTATGATTTTTCCGAATTAAATGGCCGATCTAGAATCAAGAATTAGCTGCGATAATTTTTTAGTGCCTTTAAATATTTTCACGAAAGGAATAATGCTGTTTACAGCATCGATTTGGACGAATATTTTTAATATCATTGCAAAGGCATCGTGTGCATCCTGTGGTGAGACATTATACCCCATAGAGATTTGAATTTTTTCTCTGGTTTTTATTTAACTATCTCAAATCTCAAGCTATCTCCATCTACGACGATTTTTGAAAGCCTTCCATCTCTTCTCTTCATGTCCCAGGTCGGTTCAAATGCACAAACCCGTAAAGGACAAAAAATAATTCACAATTTGAACACCGCTTTGAAGCATTCATTTAAATACACCTAATTGTAAGAGAATGCAAAACTACTAAATCCGTGAGTAGCGCTAGTAGTCATCATGGATCTTTGTGCGGAAAATTATGGCTGACCTTGCTTCACTGATAGCCAACAATGCCTTAAGTACCTTCATATATCCTCGCAGAAAGCACGGTGCCTTTAACGGCATCCCTCTTTGACGAACTGTTTAAGCATCAACAATGTTTTCATTTCGGGGGCGACAATGGCATAGACCTTAGCAACGGTCAGAAAAGAACCGAAAAAAAACAGGAATTTCCAACGTAAATTATACATTTCCCAGAAACCTCAACGACAAAGTGTATATCGGTTAAAAGAATAAAAAAGTTTCTACATTTTCCCATTATATACAGAAAGAATGAAATAAATCAATTACTATTTAGTTATTTTACTGAGAGAAAGAAAAAACTCTTGCACTACCATAACTTGAAAAAGTCCATTTAAACCAATGTAAATACGTAATTGGCGCCAGGAATCGAACCCGGGCCCTGAGCCTTTTTATAGCACCTTATAGTGTATACGCTAGAATCCTTCAAAATTTCAGCTCAATCGGTTCAGTTGCTTTTGAGAAGATGCGTAACGAACATAGAACCGGCGGCGCACAGTGACGACCAAGGCCGACCCTCATTTTTGGTCATTTTTTTAATATATGTAGAGAAAAATTAAATTGCATCACGGAGTAATTTACATGGGGAAACTCTACAAATTTCCATAGTGCGAATCCGATGAGTTATGCTGCGACCGTTTGCGACGCCGAATTTCACATTAGTTTTTCGATCGCGCGGTCGAGTCCAACCCGCCTGCAACGGGGGCGGCCAGTGTGGAAGTGCAAGCAAATGGAGGCCAAAAATGAGGGTCCGCCATTTTGTTAAATATCTTCGGTAAATAATAACAAAAATGTGTGTAGACTACATTAAAACAAAGATAATAAACTGTTTCATTTAATTACATCACCTTTTATTCCAATTAATCACCCATAAAGGTTCTGCAATGGCTTGATTTTGAAGATTTCGTGAGAAAATTGAGTGTTGACCATTTTTGCGAAATTTGTGCACCTTTGACCTCATGCAAATTGTTAATTGTTGAGTACTAAGGAAAATGCCTTGGATTATCGGATGCACAGGTCTTTTGAGAATATTTATGCAAAGTTTCAGATTGGCTGGCTTGAAAAAATTGCTTTTTGAATTTTGGCCAGGTATATTCGATTTCATCCCACTGTGTGGCGGACAGACAGGCACAACTCCATATTTATATATTAGTATGATTACACCACCGTTCTCTAGAGCAGCTGAACAGTTCCATTACTGGTTCACTAAAGACTCGCATTTTTCATGCTTGGGTTTTTAATTGCTTTGTTAATAGTTTTGGACTTAACGATATGGAAATCTTTCATTGTAGGAACGAAGGAGGAAGATGTTGCATAGCAATGAAACCACGGACGTGAAAAATATATTTAATGGCGGAAATTGTAGCGTTCCTTTTTCATCCTTGATTCCCTTTTCATTGCTACCATCGTTGACGTGAGTTAATATTTAAAAATAGTGACAAATCATTAAATTCAAATCACCTCTTCCTTAAATACATTTTAAGGAGAGTACGTATATTTCTTGTTTTTGAACAAATGTTTATGACCTTAGTTTTCGAAAATATATTGGTAGGTAGTGAAAGAAGAGCAGCGCAGAGAAATGCGCAATCATTAAGATGCTATCATTCGAATATAGATCGAATTGATCGACCGAGTAGGTAACGAGGAAGTACTAGGAAGAGTGGGAGAAATGATAAGCCTTCTGAATACCCTAAGAAGGAGACGGGACGACTTAATCGGCCACATCGTGAGACAAGATGAGGCCTGATGAAGACAATCGTTGAAGGACAAATGGATGGGAAGAATGGCAAAGGAAGGCCTCGTGTGAGATATATGGGACAAGTGATAAAAGATGTAAAAGAGAAGAAATACGTAAACATGATGAGATTAGCCGATAGAAGAACTCAGTGGAGAGCTGTGTCAAACCAATCTGAGGATTGATGACTAATGATGATGAATCTTAAATGACGTTGTAGTTAATCATCAAGTTGTAACGAGTTGGATCAACTCTTATGAGACATTACATGGACTTTTAAAAGGGGCCTCCATATATCTTTTACAGTGAAACATCATCGCCAAAATAATGGAATAGTAATATTTTATTATTCCATGCATATTGTAAATAATTCACATTTTATACTAGCCTTTTCTTCGTCAAAAGAGTACTGGGTAAATGTGACGATCATGTACGAGAAATCAGCTACTTTTCCCTTGTTAGACCTCATTTGGAATATGCTGCCAGTGTATGGGATCCCTACGAAAGCGGTCTAAATAACGAACTTGAACGTGTGCAGCGAAGATCGACAAGATTTGCAACGGGAAGGTACGATAACCTTATTACCGTAACCAGTCTATTAAATGAATTAAATTGGGAATCATTGCCAGATCGCGGGTTGAAATTTAGACTTAATCTCTTAAATAAATTCCAAGACCATATTTTCAGTGATGATGTTAAAAATATTTTGCGGACCCCAACTTACTCTGGTAGACTGGACCATAAGCACAAAAATAGAGAAATTGATTGCCGAACTGACAGATTCAAAATGTCCTTTTTTCCTCGTACTATTAGGGATATGAATAACGGTAAATGTATCCAGTATGAGTGTAGCAATGGATAACATTGGTAGCTGCATGTTTGTGTAAGGACTTAAAGCTAACCCAACTAACAGCATGTTTTTGCATGTATGCTTTGCTATTTTAATTTTTAATTACAAATTTTATGCATGATATGTGGTGCATGTTTGGTGCGAGTTCACCCCCTGCCACACACCTTTATGGTGGCTTGCAGGGTATTATGTAGATGTATATGGAATTTTAGAGATCCTACAAGGCAACAGGCTTGAGTTTAGGCTAAGCTCAACAAAGATTTTGCTGTGGAATGAGCAAGTTACACTAAAACTAAGAAATTAACAAAAAATCAGCATATAAAAAGTGGAAAACGGAAAAAGGATTTGTTCACATCATAGTGTTGTCAATTATAAAAATAATATAATGCAACATTCTATGTTGTCAGTGGCCAATATGCATTGGCGAGGCAGCCTTAAATATTTATTTAGACAAGTAGTTGAGTGAGCATGTTTGATTTGCACCATAAAGAGCGAATGTTTGGTATATGCATAGTACTTGAAAGTAGCAGAAAAAATATGTACGCATAACGCATAGATTAATGATGATGATAGCAATCTTTAGCTCCATCTTCGTTCCTTCCTGGCTAAACTTTGAAACTCGGTAACCGTATTTTGCAGCTCTTCTTAGACGAAAAGTCATTCAGTGAATCCGACAAACCGCGGCTCCACCGTATACTAGCTGTCGTGGTTGGTCGCCAAAAACATCAACTCGTCCTTCCGGTTCCCCTTCAGACACCTCCTCCTAGGGATGTCACATCAACATCGATGTATCGGACTACTCGATGTTTTTTTTGCCGATACATCGAAAACATCGAGTGTTAAGACAATCGATGGAACATCGACTCGATGTTTTCAAAACACTCAACATCGCAGCGATGTTTTAGGAAACGAGCGGTAAAATAAATGTTTTTGGTTGACCAATAATTCATTTTTCTGATTATCATAAGCCTTTTAAGAACACGAACGAACCTTCCCTAATTACGCCATCTATCGTTCGCGTGTAGGGAAACAAGTGAAGGTATAAAATCGTTCATGTTTTCATTCCAGTGTTGCCTTCCAAGAACATGATCCGCCATGCCTACATCAGTACCTTCTGAGAGGATTGTATCAGCTCTCAACTTGGTGGTACAAGATAACAGGAGTAGGTTGGGGTCGCTGCATATTAAGCAAAGAGTGTTCCTTACCGATACTGGGAGGTTTAAACGTTTTAAACCCACTGTTTCTCAATTTGATTTTTTTTATACTACCAAGCCTAGAATATTTTTAGGGAACAGGTACACCCACTTTATTGTATTTGTTTTTTGTAGTATTATGTTTATTTATTTTTATTCATTATGAAACAGTGATATATTTTCTGTTTAAAAACAACTTCAATGGAAAAATATTTGCGCATTATTTATCAATATTTTATTAAATAAGGTCCGATTTCCGAATAATTTTCAAAATTGCAAGTTTTTAAGAAGATGTAAAATTTCTGATGCATAATACCTCTATGATAATACCTAACCTCGGATATGAAGGCATAAAAACTTGATACATCGATGTTTTTTGTCGATGAATAATGAGTGATTGGTGAGTACTTTTATAAACATCGAAACATTGACCACTCGATGTTTTTTAGCAGATGTGGCATCCCTACCTCCTCCCTTCCTCCTAAGTGATGTATTCAAGTTCGACGGAGTAGAGAGAAGGGAGAATCGCCCATCTATTCTTTCCTTCCTCCCTAATGGGAAAGATACAAGAAATTTGTGTGTATCGTGTATAAATGATGCACCTATGTGCAATTTTTTCACCAATTCAAATATATAAGCCAACATTTGGTATGCCAACCAAAATGATTATCAAACGCTATTAAACTGTTCCCGAAAATTGACGAACGTCACGTGACCTGAAATCCCTTCTGCACTGAAAAAACTGTATTCTTAAATTGAGAGGAAAATATCCTTACAGCTGTCATGTGAGACGATATTCTAGATTTTAGTGGATTTTCTTACTTGAGTGAGTCGGAACTACTGCCATCTAGCGCTCACGGGCGGAAACTTACAGGGTTTAAGAAAATATTCTCAATGTTAGAATATTTTTGTAGTCGCTATGGTGTACTAAGGGACTCACATGTGCGAGGGAATGGGGAAAGAAGGGGAAGTTGGGCAAGGAAATGGTACTAGCGAGAAGGGGATCAGGGGAGTAACGGGCTACGGTTGGCAGAGGTACCAAAACAACTACATACATAGTTTATATTCAACTTTCTAGCGTGGTTCTCTTCAATTGGGCGCCAAAAAAGAAATTGTGAGATAGCGGCATAATAAGCCGAATCATAGGCAGATTTATCTATCAGTCCAATTCCTTTTTTCGAATATTTTTCCTCCCAAGATTGGCAATTTAGATGCAAGCCTGCTGCAAGTTTGCCAATATTGACACGTATCGTGAAAGTTGCACTCGACTTGCATGAAGTGTGCCAACCTTGGCTACTTTGCTGCAGTACTCTGGCAACATTGGTAGCAATAGTGCAAGTTCGAAGGCAATTGCAACTATAGGGTTCCTAATAAGGGAGGAGTACAGTTACCTGTGCTTGAACGCGCACGGCATATTTCCCGTAAGAGAAAAACAATTCGAGCTAAATTGAAGAAAAGCGAGTTAATAGGAAATATTAGCGCGAAATTAACTTAAGCACGTAATGATAAATTAACTGACAAAGAAGAACAAGGTTGTACAGTCCGTGAATACAGATTGATTGAGTACAGAACACAGTGGTATTGACGTCAGGGTTCCTACTTATACTGCCAAAGATCCCGTGGCCCGTCCGATGAATATGGCGATTGGCGTACATTACTGAGGAGACTCTTATTTATCTCTCCTGGAGTTGAAATAATATCAGTTATTCATATTCATAACGGTCATGCTTACTTTTAGCCACAAAATGGTAATTGGGGAAATGTTTTAATGGTGCAAATACCCGTGTCCATATGTTGTAAAGTTAATTCTCACTAACGAATTCATCCAAGCCAGCAGCTGTATATATACTACCTCCCAACTACTATTCGTTAACGAAGAAGCGCTAGGTAGCCATCGTCAAAAGTAGTTCGTCAGGTCGATTAGGTAAAGTTGATACGACAGGTAGGGTAAGCATACACGTGTGCAAATATGATTAAAAATTATAACTTGCGAATTATAACAAAAAATTGTATCGTGTAAAGCGGCCTTGAGAAAGATATTAAGTCACTATTCATAAAAAAGCAAACGTGTACTTTTCAGCAATTGAGTCATATGATGTCATGGAAGATGTTATTTGTATCATATATTATCCAATACGACAAAGATTACTCTAATTATCATCTTGTAGTTCTCCCTTGTAAAATAAATATAACGGCCTAGTATTGCCGACACACGTAGGTAAACACTCCGTATAAGAAATTAAGTTTTGAGTTTACAGTTCACAAGCTCTCTCGCGGAATTCGTGTCACCAGTTACTCCGCTAAATTTCAAAGCACTGCTGCAACGGTAAGCTAATCTTCCTCCCTGCTGAGCCTGACGGAATCAAACGCCCTTGAATTCCGTTAATGCACCCATAATGCACGCAAACACTCCCGAATCACGGGTAAACACGGCAAGCAACACAGTTCACGTGAAACTTTGGACGACTTTGTCACATCTCTCACCATCTCGCTCCTTCCAGTCGCAAGAGTTTGGAATCCATTCCAGACCTCGCGGCTCAACACAAACTCAGCCAAGAACATCAACGTCACTCGAGGAAGAGAATGGCGTCGCCGGAGAACTTTACCCACGCACTAAGAGATTTAATGAAATATTCCTGAAGGCTAGGAAAAAGGGTTATTAGACACCTATTAGAGTGATAAAGTTGCCTAAAGTCTCAGCTTGGCAAATAAGCCTCCGAAATATTTTTTTAGAGGGAAACGATAGTAAAAAAAATCATAGGAAAATCAGAATATAATCACTAAAATGGCATAGTACTGAAAATGTTCCTCTGGATAACGATAAAAAATGGATGAAAAACACGAATTGCATCCGAAAATTACGTTCGAATCACCTCAATTTTTAGGGCCCTAAAATCCACGCAAGGGCGTGCTATCTTACTCCTGGTAAAAATGCTTCTACTTTTACCAATAAGTCATCATAGTTCATCGCGGAAACACATGGAGCTTCACAAGCAATACGGCCTCTACCTCCATGCTATTGTCAGGAGGAATATTCACGGCTAGAGCACATATCTGTGGTCGATGTGTGAAGCAATCGCAAACAGGAGTTGTTTGCAAGTTGTAAATATAGAGTCTCACGCATTCTGGGGAAATATGGGTAAACTTTATCACTACCTATTATACTCTGTAATAAGTTTATCTGATTATAAGGTACAACAGCGATCTGCATTTCAGATGCAACATTTTTAAGACAGTGTATGTTGAATTTCAGCAATAGTATCTTGTCTAAAAATAAGGCAGGTTAAGGACTGAAAATCAGATCAGGTGGGACTTATTTTAAGTTAGGCCTATGCTGAATTAAAGACAGCCCTAGTCTGGTAATAATGCGGGTTGTATCTGCAATTCAATCCTACTTTTAGGTCTACTTATAAATACAATATATATTAAACACTTCACACGAATACGAAACAAAACCCTAACTTTTCATATTTTTACTCGATGATACTATTTTACTGACTAAATTCTTCGATGGAGCAAACGTAAGTCATAGAATTTCCATTGAAAAATATTTCAGGACTGAAATGGGAACACATTAGCTATAACTTCAAAGATAATATGAAAATTTGTACTTTTATTGGAAACAAAGTAATCTATACAGTCTTCGATACCAAAGATATGTGCCAGTATCTACAAACCGAGGCCGGAGCTGTCACCTGGTGAAGGCGCCTATTTTTAAGTTCTTACAACCCTGCCACGTAGACAAAATAAGAAAGTTTAGTCTCAAGAAACGTCACTCTGATACAACTAGCTCCCTTCTGCAAACAAAAGAAGTATCAACGCCACATTATCACACCATTAATTCATCGCACGAAACATATTTCACCTACTTAAATAAAATTTGACTAGACTTCGAATTGTATTCTTTACGCTTCGTATTCCTTGTTGAATTCCATCTCCCTGGTTACGCTACGCTCATCAGCCTCTGCTATTGGCAGATTAGCTCCATCTTCTTTTCAATATGCAGTTGTTAAGTTCTAAAAATAAGACGGAGGTATGTCTCATTTTTACGCATGTCGAGTCTTAAATTTAGACCACTACCGTAAAATCAAACAGCGTTTAAATTCAGATCGCACTGAAAATCAGATAAACTTTGTACAGTGTAATTAATTAACTCATCGGCGAGGAAGACCCCGGGATTTGTTATTTTCTCCTGCTGTTCAAAGAAGGGATAAAAACCATGAACTATACTGCCCTACTCTTTTGGTCATTTTATAGATAAATTATCGGGGGCAGCAGAGATAAAACTGATTACGATGCAACTTAGGCTTCAAAGGGTTAACCGCTCGTACTAGATGGAATTTTCAGTACCTACGTGAGAAAGGGAATTCAAATTATTCGGGTTTTCGAAACACAAACTCACAGCTTACGAGGCTGACGCCTGCAGTCAGATTTGGAGGTCATCGCAGATATGTGCCAAAATAAGGAGATTATGATTGGTTTTATTGTGGTGTGATTTTAGTACTCCATGGTAACAGATATGAAATGTTTTCTTCTGGGCTATGTAGCCATAACAATAGCTTTGAAAAATGACACACGAAGCGAAGTTCAATATTCCGACATCTAATTCCCATTCATCAGTATAACATGCTATTTCATATACCATGAATATGGACTTCCAGCAGAAATTTTCCCATAAATTTAAGAATATGAAAAGAAAACTTGATATTCTCAATACAACTTGGTGAAACCACAGGACTCAATTTAAAAGAGCAGTAAGGGTCGTTAAAAGGTGTTACAATAGGTTGAGTGGCGTTTCAGAAGTAATAAAAGAATTAGGGTGGGAATCATCAGAGCGTAGGTCAAAGTACATACAGATTAAATCTTACTTTTTACTAGTTAGGCCCCAACTTGAGTATGCAGCCAGTGTATGGGATTGGAATGAATAAGATTTGATCAGAGAACTAGACAGTGTGCAGCGTAGAGCAGCTAGGTTCGTTAAAAGGGGTTACGATAGGTTGAGTGGCGTTTCAAAATTAATAAAAGAATTAGGGTGGGAATCATCAGAGCGTAGGTTAAAGTACATACAGATTAAATCTATTAGAGAAATTTCAATCGGATAGCTTTACTGAAGATGTTAGGCACATATCAAAAAAACAGCGTATTATGCAAGATTCGACCAGATAAATAAGATTAGAGAGATAGATTGTCGTACCGATAGATTCAAAATGGCATTTTTCCCCCTTACTATAAGAGAACAGAATAGGCAGCATAGGAAAGGGATAGGTAGAGGAAATATTTTAGAGTAGTCTGTAGTGCATGATGCATGTATTAACTCCTAAAATAATATAAAGATACTATATATGATACTAATATAGATACTAACAATCTAGTTGCATGAGACCCTATAGTTGCTTGTTTTCATGTTAGCAGTATATGCTAAATTTGTTTCGTTAGACCTCATTTGGAATATGCTGCCAGTGTATGGGATCCCTACGAAATCGGTCTAAGTAATGAACTTGAACGTGTTCAGCGAAGATCGGCAAGATTTGTAAAGGGACGATACGATAATTATATTAGCGTAACCAGGCTATTAAATGAATTGAAATGGGAATCATTGTCAGATCGCAGGTTGAAATTTAGACTTAATCTCTTCCACAAATTCCAAGGCAATATTTTCAGTGATGATGTTAAAAATATTTTACGAACCCCAACTTACTATGGCAGACTGGACCATAATCATAAAGTTAGAGAAATTGATTGCCGAACTGACCGATTCAAAATGTCCTTTTTCCCTCGCACAATAAGAGATACGAATAACGGTAAATATGTCCTATCGGAGAGTAGCAATGAATAGCATTGGTAGCTGCATGTTGGTATGAGTACTTAAAGCTAACCCTACTAACAGAATGTTTTTGCATGCTTGCTTTGCAATTTCTATCTTTTTTAAATAGTGTAGTTCTGACTACTATATTAATACTATTCCTTTTTTATGCATGATATGTAGTGCATGTTTGGTGAGCAATCACCCCCTGCCACACACCTTTGTGGTGGCTTGCAGGGTATTATGTAGATGTAGATGTAGATGTATGCTTGGTGATGTTCACCCCCTGCCACACACCCTCGCGGTGGCTTGCAGGGTATCGTGTAGATGTAGATGTAGAAAAGTAGACAAATTTTTCCCCAAGGAATGAGGAATTTTAAAACGTCGAAAAGAAGTACAACCTCTCCAAAGAATACGAACTTCATGATCATTATATCTTTTGACCTTCTACCCTTGAAAATAACCAGGGAGAGGGAGTTACCTTTTTTTAGTGTTTTTCCACTCTATCTACCGTGCTGTCTAACTTTAACGTGGTTTCCAGAACATGAGGAAACTCTTTTTTGCAGGTTACCTAACGGGAAAGGATGACGCGCGCTGAAAGTCAAAAAAAAAGGAAAACAAAAAAAATTACGACGCATTCGTCTTCCGAAGGATGGCGGGCGCTTCTTGTATACTCCAACACCTGTCACGCACATCGTTGCTCCTTTTTTTATCCGAGAGCGTTCTCTCATAACCCTTGTCTTCCTTCTCGACGCTATCCACAAGAGAAACCCTTGAATTTTGCGACGCTACCTCCCATCAGCAAAAGATATATATACATAGCCACTTTTACGAACGTGGGCAGGGTAGTGGAGAGAGCAAGAGTAAAGAGGCCTGCAATTCTTAGGATTCAGGTTCGAGACCCGGCAGAACTTTCATTGAAATCCCCACTTGCGTGGAGATAATTCATGATACTGGTACATGTGAGTTAAGGTCAGTTTTATACTTTTGTCAGGTACTGATGTCAAGGTCAGTTTTATACTGATGATACAAATAAATTAAATTAAATAGTGTAGTTCTGA
The DNA here is from genome assembly GCA_933228895.1 of Platycnemis pennipes. Classification (NCBI taxonomy): domain Eukaryota; kingdom Metazoa; phylum Arthropoda; class Insecta; order Odonata; family Platycnemididae; genus Platycnemis; species Platycnemis pennipes. Next base: position 155,770,356 of record OW121847.1, on the reverse strand, counting down.
CTACTATATTAATACTATTCCTTTTTTATGCATGATATGTAGTGCATGTTTGGTGAGAAATCACCCCCTGCCACACACCCTTGTGGTGGCTTGCAGGGTATTATGTAGATGTACAAAGTCAGTTCTTCGCCCTACTCCCGATCAGTTACAACGGCAGCATTGCGTTCTACTCTCCTGAGGAAGTAGGTTGCCTGCCTCCGAAAATTTAAACAAGTGTTTTATTTCTTGCATTTTCTTTTTGTGTCGCCACATGTGTCTGCCCTGTGATTATTATGAGTGAATATGATTTTTTGAGATTTTCAAAACGTCGGATTTTCGCACTAAATATTGCTGCCATGCATCCTTTCCCTAATGTGATAAGGTGAAATAAATTGTATGGACAGTAAAATCCGAAATATGGTATGAATACAAAAAAATTAGTTAACATAGAGCATGACATAATATGTCAACAAATATGATGCAGTCATTCCTTCTCATTAACGTTAATTCTAATCCCATTAGTTGCCAAAACCTGTGGAATATTCAATTATCAGGGATTTTAGATATCTTCGTTGGTTCGTGGAGCATGGTTTATTCCTGATGCTCTGATTATATAAAATGAAATAAAATATGTCAAATGCCGCGCAGCTATTTCTAATTCGCTCTTCATATGAAATATATCCGTTTACATAGAAACACAATAATGAATGGATTCAACAAAAAATCGTGACTTTCACTACGACCCGATCGACATGGTCCGATGTCTTACGCCAGGCTTCGTACCGCCACCCTAGGCTTGCGAACATTTTATGACGGCCGGGACAGCTCAACTGGATTAGTTGTTGTCATAAAATCTTCCAAAAAATGGAAGATTGTGATATTTTCTTAGGGAGTTTATTTATTTTGGTGGTGCACCGTAAAGAAATTAATCCGGAAAGAACCAAACATCGGATTATCCGCATTTCCCGATTAACCGTGCACACTTTGCCGGTCATTAACACGGTAAATTGTGAGTTAACTGTAGTATCAACAGACTAAAATATAAAGATACCCACTGGATGTCAAACTGTGTTCAAGCAATCGCTGTTACGACTAGTTAAGTTCGGAGAAAATAGAAGAAAGAACAAAAAACTGGTCATAGTTGCCTCAACGCCGGAAGACTTCTTTCACCAGCTTCCCAGCTGGGGAGTGTGAACGCACACTCCAACGTTCGACGTACCAGGCCCCTTTCCAATAACCTGTACCTGCCAAGGGTCCTCTTTACGAGGATTTCTCACAATGAGTTTCTGCTTACCAACTGAACAGTCGGCTTGCTGCCTGGCGTGAGACTTCGGACCAGCTGATAGCAAGAGCGTGCAGTGTCTCGTTATAATACCATCTTCACATCGGAAGAAAGTGTCGGTGACAGCTAAACGACATTCCTTTTTTGGTTGCTCAAAAATAGTTTTCACTGCCACTCGCATTGCATCGAAGGTGAAAATGCAATTGAAGCCGCAAAACAGTCAGCGAAAATCGTCGATACCATCGAGAACCAATCTGCGTGATTCCCGTGTATCCGTACACCCCAAACCAAAAACTAGCACGGAAAAAGTGTGGTAACTCTAGTTTTAACAGACCAAATTATAAATATGCCCACTGGATTATAAACTGTGACGACGTGATTTTAAACAATTAGTTCTGAGAAAAGGAAGAAAAGAACAAAAAACTGGTCATAGTTGCCTCAGCGCCGGAAGATATCTTTTACCAGCTTCCCAGCTGGGGAGTGTGGGTGCACACTCCAAATCGGCGTACCAGGCCACTTCACACAGACCTATACCTGCCAATGGTGAGAACTCTATGATATGGCATTCCAACTACACAGTCGGCTTCTTGCCTGGCGTGAGACTTCGGACCAGCTGATGAGGAAGACGTGAAGTGATTCCTTATATTACCATCCTCACATCGGAAGAAAGCGTCTGTGACAGCTAAATAACATTCCTTTGTGGTTGCTCAAAAATATTCTTCACTGCTACTCGAATTGCATCGACGGTGAAAATGCAATTGAAGCCGCAAAACAGTCAGTGAAAATCATCAATACCTTCAATTTATAAGAAAATACGCGTTTCTCAAGAATACTACGGGTCAGCAGGGCGAGGTTCCAACTCAACAAGTCTATCGATACTGGTAGGCTCAGGGTAAATTTTTTGTTATCCAACCTGCGTTTCTACCCTAAATCCATCCATAAATATTAATATCCACATATGCCTGCTTTAATTCCATTTGAAACTCCTTTTTTACTTGTCCCTTCTTCTGAACAAACCTAACACCGTCATAAATATTAACCTCTTCTACAATCCATTTATGCTCACCCCCTCCAACTTTTTATATCTCACATTCACTCCCATCCCACTGACCCAGGGAATTTCTAGACAACCCACTGAATATGCATGGTCGTCACTTTTTGCCAAAGCAGGGACGTCTGCCGGATCCGATCCTATCTACGCGATACCCTGCAAGCCACCGCGAGGGTGTGTGGCAGAGGGTGAAGATCTCCAAGCAAGCACTATTATTGTGTAGTAGTGAATTTTTGGAAAAAGAATAGTTCTCCTCCTAACACTTGGAAAATAATTAATAATGATTTTGCTAACGTGGAATCTATTCAATATCTTGGAATAAGACTGACACATGATCTTTCCGGAGGTAAACACATACGTAAAATAATGGGTCAAGCTATTCGTAAACTGGGATTCATCAAAAAGTAATGGGTAAATGTGACGATCGTTTACGAGAAATGTGCTACTTTTTCCTTGGTAGACCTATTTTGGAATCTACATCTACATCTACATCTACACGATACCCTGCAAGCCACCGCGAGGGTGTGTGGCAGGGGGTGAAGGTCACCAAGCATGCACTACTAGCATGCAAGCAAGCAACTAAAGGGTCTCATGCAACTAGATTGTTAGTATCTATAGTATTTGAGGGGTTAAAACATGCATCATGCATTACAGAATACTCTAAAATATTTCCCCTACCTATCCCTTCCCTATGCTGCCTATTCTGTTCTCTTATAGTACGGGGGAAAAATGCCATTTTGAATCTATCTGTACGACAATCTATCTCTCTAATCTTATTTATCTGGTCGAATCTAGCATAATACGCTGGTGTTTTTAATATGTGCCTAACATCTTCAGTAAAGCTATCCGATTGAAATTTCTGCAATAGATTTAATCTGAACTTTAATCTACGCTCTGATAATGATTCCCACCCTAATTCTTGTATTAATTCTGATACACTACTCAACCTATCGTAACACCTTTTGACGAACCTAGCTGCTCTACGCTGCACACTGTCTAGTTCTCTCATCAAACCTAATTCATTAGGATCCCATACACTGGCTGCATACTCAAGGTGGGGCCTAACTAGTGAGAAGTAGCATCGCTCTTTTGTCTTCTCATCACATTTCCCAAGTACTCTTTTTATAAATCCTAGCTTTCCTTTCGCTCGTCCGCATATTTCCCTTATGTGTCTTCCCCACGATAAATCTTTAGTGATTGTTACACCTAAATATCTTACGGTTTCAACGTTTTCGATCTTCGTGTTATTAATTCTATAGGATCGCTCTATCGAATTATTCCTCCTCCAAAAATTGATAGCTACACACTTTTTAAGGTTGAGTTCTAACTGCCATTTGTCGCACCACTCTTGAATTGCATCTAAATCCTTGCTAAGTGATTTCGTGTCCTTTTCGTTTGATATACCCCTGTACACCACCGCATCGTCTGCAAAAAGTCTAAGGTTACTACTAACTACGGTTACGCCAGTACATGGGATATACACGAAATAGGCCTAAATAATGAACTTGAACGTGTGTAGCAAAGATCGGCAGGATTTGTAAAGGGATGGTAAAATAAATATATTAGCGTAACCAGTCTATTTAATGAACTAAAATGGGAATCATTGTCACATTCCTCTGGCATCCAAAATATATTAAAACGTACAACGTTTTTCTGCTGTGCTAATTAACGTTATTACATTGATTCATCCATAGCTTAGTAATCAGCGCCAGAGATTGATTGAATTCCATCGATAATAGCATAAACCAATTCGGTGATAACATTGAAACGGCATTCATATTTAAACATTGAAACATCCAACCTGTATAAATTCAAAAGCATTATTGGGAAAAGCAAGCCTATTTTATCATTGAGAAGGAGTAGAGCAAATAAATTCTCGACTAATTCAGAAGCAGCAAATTTTCTCTACTGATGTAACTGTAAAAACTGTAAAAAATATTCAAATTATTTCTGATCCGCATAAAATCGAGGTTGTACTGTTTCACACATGTATGTCGGACACTAAATTATCTTATGTTAGAATAGTCTATTGAAGCTTTTAAGTGCATAAAATAAGCTAATTTTCAAAAATCAGCCAAGCTGAGGTCAAGAATTCTTACTCCTTTAACTTTAACTATACTTTGAATGAACTCTGTCGTAGATTTGTCACCGCTTCTTAGAATGAGAGGAAAATGATTGTAAAAAATACACTATACAGGATTTAGCTTGGCAAGTAAGGGCGGTAAAGTAGACAAATAAATTGTACGTTGAATTTGGATTTTAGATATCATCTTTATCGGTCGTATTTCTATCGCGAATAATCAACCAACAAAAAAGGGAGGATATATTTCGTTTATCTACCACTCGTTTTCGTACCTAAGATATTTCCCGTGGGGTTCATTGCATAATCTAAGACATTGCTGGTAACTATGCACGTAATCGATTATATTTCAGTTATTATGGTTGAAATATTACGTTTTCTTTAATGGATAAAAGGGTGACTTATTTTAATCAATGAGGGGTTGCACCTTAGTTGGTTACAGTGCCAATAATCGGCTTCAACACTTTATAGAAATTGTCAAAAACAATTAATACCGCCTGTATTTATTATTTTTTTCTCCCTCCTTTTGAATTTCGACAGGCACCTTCATCTGGTGAATAAATAATTATTAAACCCCACGTAGTTTATTCGAACGTGTACTTAGAATGCATATTTTAACTAAAAGATTACTCTGAGTTCTACTTAAGTTGCACCTAAATTTGGAGCAAGTTTACGTTTAACAGGCTTTGACGTCGCTGAGAAATATGACTCCTGGGTGAAGTTGAGCTACCTCCCATATCTCGGAATTGAAATATAAAATTCCCAGAAAGGTCACCCCAGGTCAAGAAGGCCATGAGATTTTTTTCACCGAGAAAACTGTACAAAATACGGAAAGGAATCAACGGTCTCCGAAAGAAATTTCTGCCAACTGCCGTCTCCAGACTCCGGGATGGTGGTTTATTTTTTTCTCTGGATCGTTCCATAAAAAGCAGAAAGGGAACGACTCTGAGTGAGGATTGGTCCCACGGGACGCCCGCAGACCGTCACTTGTCCTGCCTTTTTTTTCCGCACTTATACAGGGTGGGGGAAAAGAGTCTCGGTTCCCAGGAGATTGCATGGGGTGAAAAATGGCGAAAAACTATGAACCGTAAAAAAGTCATGTGGAGAGAAACAGCTCACCGCAAGAAAGCTCAGCCGGTGACCTGTGAAACAGTTTTAACGGTCTTTCTTCCTGTCGTCCACTTCGACCTTAACTTCTCCTTTTTTCATCAAAAATTTATCCTATGGAAGTGATATTCACTTCTGCAGAGCTCTCAGACTAATTTTTGTTGGAAAACGGATGTGATGGAGAGAGTTGTTGTGCGGTTGAAACTTCTCTTGACTGACTTCACCTGTAATAAAACCTTTTGACGATCTGGTAGTCAAATGGGGTCGACATAATTGAAAATACCACGGTAAAATAAAAAAACAATCGAATCCAGCAATTTGAATTTTGCACTTTGTAAATAGCATAATTTTCTGGTAAGTAGACTCAGGGTGTGCATCAGAATGTAAAACAAAATTCCAGATATTATCAAGGTTTGCGAGCCTGATGACCACATTTTCAAGATTTAAGTTGTAGGTTTTACCTTGTGGAACTCACATATAGAGAAGTGGTACATACACATTTGTACGTTCCACACTATGTTATTACAAACTAGTTATTTTGACACTTATAATGTCATTATTAAGCTCGATACTAAACCATAGAGGATAGCAGTACAATAGTGTACAACGTGTCTGTGTCTTATTTCTTTCCTATTTTCTTTCATTCGATAATTTTACATTTTGCATACAATAATAAATTCGCCCGAAAATAAGCAAATACTTATTTGAAACCACATTAAATGAATCCAGAACATTCAGTATCTCGCCAGATTCATTCAGTGTAGTATATTTACTCTGAAATTAAATATTTGTAATTTTCTATTTCCAGTGCTCATAAATTTCTATAATTTAGACGCCTGGGGTCGATCACGGACCTAAGTGCGCGCAGACGAGTTATCACTATTTTCATCTACATAATACCCTGCAATTCACCAAAAAGGTGTGTAGCAGTGGGTGGATTCTCACCAAAGGCAGTACGTTTTTTTTCGAGACCATCAGGGGAGGTAACGGAGATCGTCTACGTATACATCTACATCTACGCAATACCCTACAAGCCACCGCGTGGGTGTGTGGCAGGGGGTGAAGATCAACAAGCATGCACTATTAACATGCAACTAGGCTACTACGCGGAAACATGCTACATAATAAGGCCTTTTACCTCCCTTAAGTACCACCATAATACTCTTGGAGTTTTATTTAAATGTTCCCCAAGTCTTAAATCTTTTGAATTCTGTAAATTAAAATATGTATATCCATTATTTAAATATGTAACTTTTATAAGTTCCTGTTCATCACAATGTCATACTAATCACAAGCAATACACTTCTTGTGCATTACTGACAGGAGGAACGGGTGAAATAGTTTTTCAAATTCACCGGATTATATGACGAAACTTGCAAATTTTCTTTAGTAAACATTTTGACTACTTGATACCAAATTTGTTCCGTTTTTTTAAGTCTGGTTACAGGTATGGGAGCGTGCATTATTTTGATACTTCTCATGTACATAATTTTTACGTAAAGATTTGGCAATTAAATTTTCATTGTGACCATTGGCTGATGAAATTTGTGTGATGGCAATCAGTTCTCAGAAAAATTCAGGAGTGGGTAAAGAACAGAACTTGTATGAAGGAATAATTTAGGGTATACCTAGTAGAGCGCTTAAATAACTTAATTCTTCTACCACTACGAATAAGTGGAAGTCGGTACACCAAACGGAACATTCCCTTCCAAGTCTGCTGACGTTTTGCACATGCAACGTAAAATGTCTCATGTAGACAGCCTTGGATCACACCGGATGTTTGGAAAAGGAAAGTGTATTGCCCCACAGTCAGTCAAGGCCAAGGACAAGGAAGAAGTGAAGGAAGGTCAAGCTTCGAGTGAGTGTCGTCAACGCTAGACTTGGGAGGAATGGTACGGAGCGGGCGTGCATGACATGCCTAGTCGATTTAGTTTTTATCAGACAAAATACTTGGACAAGATTTTCGACAACCAAAATGGTTTTGGATTAAGAAGCCGACAAAGCTGCCACTTACGGCAGGGGGTGACATATCACCAATCATGCATAACTTACACGCAGTTAAGAGGTTTAATGCTACTACTTACGGAAACATGTTACATAAGCATTCACGAGTCGTGGACAACTTAATAATTACTATATACATAGTAAATAAGTGATTATTGAATAGTCAGACATTTCTTAAAATATCAATTTATATTTCATCTACATCTACATAATACCCTGCAAGCCACCACAAGGGTGTGTGGCAGGGGGTGATTTCTCACCAAACATGCACTACATATCATGCATAAAAAAGGAATAGTATTAATATAGTAGTCAGAACTACACTATTTAAAAAAGATAGAAATTGCAAAGCAAACATGCAAAAACATTCTGTTAGTAGGGTTAGCTTTAAGTACTCATACCAACATGCAGCTACCAATGCTATTCATTGCTACTCTCCGATAGGACATATTTACCGTTATTCGTATCTCTAATTGTGCGAGGGAAAAAGGACATTTTGAATCGGTCAGTTCGGCAATCTATTTCTCTAACTTTATGATTATGGTCCAGTCTGCCATAGTAAGTTGGGGTTCGTAAAATATTTTTAACATCATCACTGAAAATATTGCCTTGGAATTTGTGGAAGAGATTGAGTCTAAATTTCAACCTGCGATCTGACAATGATTCCCATTTCAATTCATTTAATAGACTGGTTACGCAAATATAATTATCGTATCGTCCCTTTACAAATCTTGCCGATCTTCGCTGCACACGTTCAAGGTCATTACTTAGAACGATTTCGTAGGGATCCCATACACTGGCAGCATATTCCAAATGAGGTCTAACAAGGGAAAATTTCCCTATCATGCATTAGTTAGTAATGTTAAAATATGCTTCATGACTATAAACGCACGGTTTTCACGCAATAACGTCTTATGATTGAATCTGGTTGTACCCACTCGGGCCCGTCACTGCCGCACCAAGAAAAACATGAGGGGGAGGCAGGCCTAAACAAGTCGGGTGGGCGAGCAAAATAATTACGGGAGTGGGGATAGGTCAAGGGACATGGGCGCTTACCTTGGTCTATTTTCGGCCATTTTTGACGAGAGGACGTCAATTCTACCACGAACCGACCCTCGACTGGGCTGAAGGCCGACGACTGACCCGTCACGCCAGAAGCCGATTTCCCACACTGGTCTGCCACCTCTCGACTCCAGCGGACACACTCTCGTAGCAGACGAAAACTCGACAATCGAATATCAGTAGAGTCGAGTACATACGACCGTAGTCGAATAGAGTAAACAAATGATGGTCGGAAAGCGCCCAAGGAGAAAGGGTGGGAAATTTAAAGTAGGGAAGGTAGGGAATTAAAGGCCTAACTCCCGAGTGGTGCCAACACTGGTGTCGAGTTGCACGCGAGAGAAATCAAGCATTACGAAAACGTGTTTTTTGACTTTACACTCACTTTCCTCAATATAAAAACTTGAGGAAATGATATTGGTATCATTATATAATCCCTTCATGCCGCACTAAAAAAATAAAAGCAGCACCACGCGAAACAATGCGCAGAGTCGCGCAAACCAACACCCGAATTTTAACACTCAGACATATTTTACCGCTCTCCATACCAACACGGTTTGTGCTATTGAAACATAAAGAACTGCACTGTACCGTCAAAACATTGGAAAACACTGACTTCATCGCATCCATAAAAGATGTATTTCATCTGGATTTTGTAGCGACGAAATTGGTGACAATAATATACCTTCATTGACTTACTTTAAAAATCTCCAGCCATTGCTAAATATGATCCCCCGATCCACTTGTCAGTAGCATACTATAGCGATTTACGATGAACGCGAAAAATCAACAAAAACATTCCAGTGAGTAACTTAATATTTTATAAGATCGAAAAAATGGAAGCTAGGACGATACTCTGGACAACTGCATTATTGCAAGATAATAACTTGCATGAAAACGTTTTGTTTGTCGTCATTCCGTTTTCAATCTTGCGGACGCGTTAGCGACAGATTTTACCCAATTTTATTAATAGGGGGGGGGGGGGACGCAAAGTATCAGTACAATGTGTGAAATAACTTTTTAATTCCTTCATTAATCTACATGTTTATCGGTTTAAAATACATCAGCTTTTTAACTGCGCTTAAAAAGAGTGAAAGTGGCGACAAACCTTCAAATTTCATCATATGCTTTAAATCGCCAATCTGAATTGGCTGAGCAATTCATTAAGATATTTCATGTGATTAGTGTTCTGAGTGCGCTTCTTACCACCTTGTTCTTCTATCTCGATAAAATAGATAGATCAAGTAAAAGGGAAAGAAGTTCTGTGGTTAGTGAGAGAAAAGATAAGTCGGATTAGCACTTAAAAGTTTAGTTTTTTTCTGTTTTCGTTGTGCGTGGGAGACCTTTTAGCATGTATTACCAGGTGTATTTTATCATGTAGCATGTATTACCAGGCACACACCCTAGCGGTGGCTTGCAGGGTATCGTGTAGATGTAGTTGTAGATGTGTAAATACATGATGTACGCAGATGATCTCCAAATTTATGTTCACTATCTCCCACGCGATTTCGCTGAGACTATTAGACAAGTAAACGAAGATGTATCTGGCATTGTATCCTGGGCAGGAGACAACATTTTAAAAATAAAATGCAATAACACCAAATCCATGATTATTGGTCATTCCAGGGTCACGTCTAAACTTAATATGGCCAAACTGCCTATTATTGAGGTCCAGGAAATTTGTATACCTTATTCCAAGACGGCCAAAAACTTAGAGAAGTCATCTTAAGCAATACTTTGTCCTGGAAAGATCATAGGTATTTCGTACGTTTCAAATAAAGTTTATGCTACATTACATCAACTGAAAATTCATAAAAAATTGCCGCTAATCCATGTAAGAAAAAAACTTGTCTTCACCTTAATTTTTCCCAATTTTGATTACTGTCTTGTATTTTATGATCTCACAGCAGAACTTAATACTAAGCTTCAGCGTCTTCTAATGAATTCCTCCGTCAGTTTCATTTACGACTTGCGGAAAGAAGAGCACATAACCCCATATTTTAACAAGCTCTCTTGGATGGACATAAAAACTAGAAAAAAATTCAAACTAGCCTGCTTCATGCATTCCCTACTCAAACATGATGACCCACAGAACATAATTGATTTTTATCCCAAGAGAACCACATTGCCAAATATAGTTAATAGAGCCGACCCTAACTACCTGCATGCCACACATTATCGGTCCTCCACATTTCAGAAATCTATTACTGTTGCCGCCTCTGAAACTTGGAACCACCTACCTAAATCTATGAAAGATTCCCCATCGCTGCTCCAATTTAAAAAGAAATTATATACTTATCTAACTTGCCCCCCATAAGCCGAATTTCACCTATTTCAATGCTTTATTATCATGTATGGGCTGTAATACTGTGCTATATTTTCCATTGTTAATCCGTCATATTGTTAATCTTAATAATTGCCTCAAAATTATTGCATCAAAATATTTACTGCAATGTGTGAACTTAATTTAATACCTATTTCATTACATGCATTAAAAATGTAATACTTACTTTTTTGGTGTGAACTTGTTTCGTATCCCAAATTTCATATTGTGTTATTTTTTTATGTTTACGATGTTTGTTGCATACATCTGGCATGTTATTTTTTTGTAATATCAAATTGTAATACTTCTTTCTTAAATTGGTGCTTTGCACACAAAATTTAATTGTATTTTGAGCTCAAATATGACTTAAGATAATATGTTCATATTGGATGTAAATCCGTGAACAATAAATTAAATTATTATTATTATTAAAAATGTAGACGGAAAAACATAATCGGCCATGCCTTGACACGCTATTGTCTGATGAATGCAAGCCTTGTGGAAAATGTGAATGGGGAAAATGGGAATGGAAGGCTTGATCATTATATATCATGAAATATATGGATGAAGTGCTGAAGTATGTAAACAAAAAGAATGTGATAAATATGAGTATTAGGTATTACGTTTTAGGGAAACCAAGCGGAGAGCTGCGTCAAACCAATATTAGCGCATATAACTAGCCTCTTCGTAGTAGTCCATATATGTCGACAACCACTTATGCGTCCCTCAAAGGGTGGCTTTTTCCAGTGGAATATTTTATCGATGTATCCATCTGTGAACACAACTGATTTCGAATTTTCCCCCTCGACAGCGCCAATTTAAAAAAATTGGATTTTTCTTTTAGCTTTCGTTCTTCGGAATTCAACATAGAGGTTAGTAATAAAGTGAAATATATAGATTACTCTTTATATTTGTATTTATATCTTTAGATTGTTCACCCTATAATTATGTATATGTTGGGTGAACGTTAAACTCAATAAATAAATAAATAAATACTCAATATGTTTATCTCTTGCCCATGTTGTATTTTTTCTGTCCATGTACAGAATTTAATCCTTCAGGTGGTACTTCATTACCATTCATGCGATCGTCAGATTGTTTTCTATATCTCAAATAATAACTGCATACATATGTGGACCATAATAACTCAAAAAAATAATATTCTAAAAATATTTTTTTTCAACATATAATTTCAGTAATCTCACATGTGCATAAAAGAGATGAGAATTTTTTTTTTCACAGGCCAGGTATTTTTCAGGACCAAAAAGGTTAGGGAATGATGATACATGCACATGCTTTCGTTTCTCCATCATTACATTCACCAAGGCACAACAATAAAAAAAAGTTTGAGGTGCAAAAAATGTTTAATTGTTTCCCCTTGCCTTTAGTGAGCGTAATTGTGCGTCGCTCAGGTTGTTATTGATAACAAACTTCCCAGCAATCCAATTGAAACGAGCCTGCCTTAGGGGGGTTTATCGTCTCCCATTAGGAATGGAAACTTGGAGTGAGTCCGCAAAAAATTATGCAATCTCCCAAAGTGCTTTTTTTACACAGGTCAGCGGCAGATAGCGCTGTCAAACTGATTTGCGAACGTGAAGATGGCACAAAGAATATAGCCTCAATTGGGGAAGACATCCGCTACACCAGACACATTTCATTCGTCCGCCTTTCCGCCCGAAGATTTTCGCCCATTAGTCTCCGTTCTTTCTTGTTTTACGCGCTTCGTTTGTCAATCGTGCAACCTCGGATATTTTCAGCTTTTTTCGCCGGAGCGCCATTGGCAGTTGACCCCTTTCGGAAGCGTTTCAAAAATTCGCCAAGATAGACGGACTGCTCATCTTCATTACTCCGAGCTTCTTGCACCGAAGCGACGACCTTGGACAAATACTTCCTGGGTCTTCGCGTGATTCACTCTTCTTCCTTTTTTTATCCTCCTTTCCGCACTTTATAACCGGCACATCGAGTCGGATTCAGAAATAAAATATCTCCATTCAAAATAGTAAAAATTAAAATAATAAATAATAGTAAAGTACTTGTGATAGTAAAACACATAATGCGTATCAAAATTATTTACAAAATTTGAAATCTCTAAGTTTTTTATTGAATCGCAATTAATCGCGTGACATAACATCTACATCTACATAATACCCTGCAAACCACCACAAGGGTGTGTGGCAGGGGGTGATTGCTCACCAAACATGCACCACATATCATGCATTAAAAAGGAATAGTATTAATATAGTAGTCAGAACTACACTATTTAAAAAAGATAGAAATTGAAAAGCAAACATGCAAAAACATTCTGTTAGTAGGGTTAGCTTTAAGTACTCATACCAACATGCAGCTACCAATGTAATTCATTGCTACTCTCCGATAGGACATATTTACCGTTATTCGTATCTCTAATTGTGCGAGGGAAAAAGGACATTTTGAATCTGTCAGTTCGGCAATCTATTTCTCTAACTTCTTGATTATGGTCCAGTCTGCCATAGTAAGTTGGGGTTCGTAAAATATTTTTAACATCATCACTGAAAATATTGCCTTGGAATTTGTGGAAGAGATTAAGTCTAAATTTCAACCTGCGATCTGACAATGATTCCCATTTCAATTCATTTAATAGACTGGTTACGCTAATATAATTATCGTGTCGTCCCTTTACAAATCTTGCCGATCTTCGCTGCACACGTTCAAGTTCATTACTTAGACCGATTTCGTAGGGATCCCATACACTGGCAGCATATTCCAAATGCGGTCTAACAAGGGAAAAGTAGCTGATTTCTCGTACATGATCGTCACATTTACCCAGTACTCTTTTAATGAAACCCAGTTTGCGATTCGCTTGTCCAATTAATTCACGAATGTGTTTACCCCAGAAAAGATCATTTGTCAGTCTTATTCCAAGATATTTAATGGGTTCCACGTTAGTTAATTCATTATTACTTATTTTGTAAGTGGTAGGAGGAGAGCTATTCTTTTTCCAAAAATTCATTAGTACACATTTTTTAAAGTTTAATTCTAACTTCCACGTATCACACCAAGTTTCAATTGCTTGTAGGTCAATATTTAAATATTCATTATCGTTTGGGCATAGAATTTCCCTGTACACTACTGCGTTATCGGCAAATAGACGAAGCTTACTTTTTACCACCTTTTGGATATCATTAATGTACAAAAGGAACAGGAATGGACCTATCACACTACCTTGTGGGACACCCGAAGTGACTTTAATTGCCGGTGAGGAAACACCGTCCAAAACAACCCTTTGAACCCGATCATGCAGAAAATCAGGAATCCATGATATAATGTTACCGTCTAACCTATAGGATTTTAATTTCAAAATTAGTTTGCTATGAGAAACCTTGTCAAATGCCTTCTTGAAGTCGAGAAATATAGCATCCAATGGAATATTATTTTCGCCAGAAACTAAAATATCGTGGGAAAAGAGAGCAAGTTGATTTTCACACGATCGGCTCTTTCGGAAGCCATGCTGGACATTGGACAATAAATTCTGGCTATCTAGGGGTCCCATGACTGAACTGACAATTATATGTTCTAGGATCTTGCATGAAATGGATGTGAGGGTTATAGGTCTGTAGTTAGATGGCTACTCCCTATCACCACTTTTAAAAATGGTTGTTACATCGGCTGCTTTCCAGTCCATCGGTACGACGTGTTCGGTCAGGGATTTATTAAATACTATTTCAAGGTAAGGGGAAATTTCGGATGCTAACTCTCTATATACGCGGGAGGGAATTTGATCAGGTAACTAGTATCTTACAGCATCACAAAGAAAAAGGTAGACAATCAGACGTTTACGGAAGAAAATATCCAGGATAACCTTATTTTTCTGCCAACTGAACCATGAGTCACCTAGTATAACTCCCTGTGCGAGTGTATCTATTTATTCCCTTTAGTAATCTTCAATGGCATAGTAGCCAGTTACTAAATAGCCTGTTTTACATACATTAGAAATAAATTAAAATTATTTCTACACCCAAGGACTACCCTGTACCTTGAGTATGTGTGGCAAGGATGATTAATCACAGAAGATGAAATACTCATGTAGGTACAAGCACTTAGAAAAATGGTTTTTTGAAAAAACTTCACCCTTCAGGAATAAGTATAGGCAATGTTTTTTATATTCAGCACTACATAAATTATAAACTTATGAAAGACATTTTGACCGGGGGAAACAGGTGGAGAGAATACACGACAATTTTCTGGAGTCATTGTTTACTTTTTATGCTGAGATAGGGAGTCATGCGAGCTGTATATTCTGGCAAGTGCAATTCCATTTCTGAAGTTGAGGATAGAGTCAGTTTGGGGAATATTGAAATAGTATCCGTACAGAGAAGGCAGTAACTCCAACAAAAGGAATGAAGATGCCGAAACTTTTGTGTTCTGTTATTGGGCGTAAAATTCACTATTGGTGAAACGGTTTGAACGGGCACCCATTTCCCAACACATTTGATGAAGCTGTAAGTTCCTCCGAAATACATGAGAGACAAGATAGTAAGGCAAATGCAGTATGTGGCCTACGCCACAAAGTTAGCCACTTTTGGCAAACACAACATCGTAAGCTAATAATCACATGAATAATCTGATGTATGTACCTTAGCCACGGCTGCTGGAGTAAGCAAACTGATGAGTTCGTGTGTCAATTTCTACTCCTAGTAACTTCAACCGGAAACTGGGTGTTAATATAGTACACTTGTCAATACTTATAGTCATGCCTACATCACATTGAATGAAATTTAAAACCTGAGTGAAATCTTGGTGATTATACAATCAAACCCAGTCATCAACGTTGGGAAAATATTTTCCGGGTTACTGCCAGAGCCCATCGATGCATAATAGCAGTGACCCATGGAAAAACGAGTGAAACAAAAACATATTTCCCCTAACTACATTAAAGATCCCATAAGGGTTACCGCCATGCTTTCAATGCTTGCGATTGCAAGCAAAAGCATTGTAAGGGTATGGAGTTGAGATTATCCTCTGGGGGGACTCAGAATCAGGGATTAAAAGAAAGTTTCCTGGGATCTAAATTACTAATGCTCCACTTTTTCTAGTTTCGTCTTTAATCTGAATTAATTAGGTTTGATCAGAGAACTAGACAGTGTGCAGCGTAAAGCAGCTAGCTACGTTAAAAGGTGTTACAATAGTGCTTACTTTCTAACAAATTCATAGCTAGCGAGCTAGCCACGAAAACTTTAGCGGAGTTACCCGCTGAGATGCACGATAGCAAGATATTCCACAGAGAAAAAAATGATTTTTTTTCTCTCTGGAATATCTTGCTATCGTGTTACAATAGGTTGAGTAGTGTATTAGAATTAATACAAGAATTAGGGTGGGAATCATTATCAGAGCGTAGGTTAAAGTACAGATTAAATCTATTAGAGAAATTTAAATCGGATAGCTTTAGTGAAGATAATAGGCGCTTATTAAAAACACCAGCGTATTATGCTATATTCGACCAGATAAATAAGATTAGAGAGATAGACTGTTGTACTGATAGATAAAAATGGCATTTCCCCCGTACTATAAGTGCACAGAATAAGCAGCATAGCAAAGGGATAGGAGGGGAAATATTTTAGAGTGGTCTGTAGTGCATGACGCATGTATTAATCCCTTAAATATATAGATACTCACAATCTAGTTGCCTGAGACCCTATAGTTGCTTGATTGCATTCGGTAGAACATGCTTGGTGATCTTCATCCCCTGCCACACACCCTCGCGATGGCCTGCAGGGTATGGTGTGGATGTAGATGTTTAATGCTTGCATGGTAAAGGAGCTCTTCAGCAACGCATCAACGGCGATCGTAAATTAAAATGAAATGCAATGCGTATCTCAGTAAATTAAAGTTTTATATCAAATAGCACGAATGATAGCGTTGGAGGAACTGTGTCAGTTTAGCAGTGCGATAAACCTAAGGTCTCATAAGTCGCAGATGATGTATTTCTTCTTTCTCTGTGTGAATAAAATATTAAAAAAGACTCTTAACTCAGATAATATTTTTTCCGAGCGAGAGGAGAAATGAGAAGATTTTGAGGAAAAGAGAAAAATGAAAAGCCGAGCGATCATGTTGAAGAATAACACCAACGAATCACCCGGAAAAAGACTTTCCTTTCATCATCCCCCTTGGGTTTCACCCTCCTCCCTCCCAGATCCCCTCATCTTTCCATCACAGAACCCCATCTCGTGGCAGTTCATGAGATCAAATAGTCCAATATATAATGAATACGCCACGGAACTGCGTTAAAGAACCCTTACTACATGTACAACGGTCTAAATGATGAACTTGAACGTGTGCAGCGAAGATCGACAAGATTTGCAACGGGACGGTACTATAACCTTATTAGCGTAACCAGTCTATTAAATGAATTAAATTGGGAATCATTGTCAGATCGCAGGTTGAAATTTAGACTTAATCTCTTGAATAAATTCCAATACAATATTTTGAGGGATGATGTTAAAAATATTTTCCGAACCCAGACTTACTATTGTAGACTGGACCATAATCACAAAATTAGAGAAATTGAATGCAGAAATGGTAGAAATGGTAGAAATTGCATAGCAAACATGCAAAAACATTCTGTTAGTAAGGTTAGCTTTAAGTACTCATACCAACATGCAGCTACCAATGCTATCCATTGCTACTCTCCGATTGGACATATTTACCGTTATTCGTATCTCTAATTGTACGTGGGAAAAAGAACATTTTGAATCTATCAGTTCAGCAATCAATTTCTCTAATTTTGCGATTATGGTCCAGTCTGCCATAGTAAGTTGGGGTCCGCAAAATATTTTTAACATCATCAATGAAAATATGGTCTTGGAATTTATTTAGGAGATTAAGTCCAAATTTCAACCTGCGATCTGACAATGATTCCCATTTTAATACATTTAATAGACTGGTTACACTAATAAGGTTATCGTACTGTCCCTTAACAAATCTTGCCGATCTTCGCTGCACACGTTCAAGTTCATTATTTAAACCGATTCCGTAGGGATCCCATACAATGGCAGCATATTCCAAATGAGGTCTAACAAGGGAAAAGTAGCTGATTTCTCGTACATGATCGTCACATTCACCCAATACTCTTTTGGTGAATCCCAGTTTACGATTAGCTTGACTCATTATTTCTCGCATGTGTTTTCCCTCGCACAATAAGAGATACGAATAACGGTAAATATGTCCTATCGGAGAGTAGCAATGAATAGCATTGGTAGCTGCATGTTGGTATGAGTACTTAAAGCTAACCCTACTAACAGAATGTTTTTGCATGTTTGCTTTGCAATTTCTATCTTTTTTAAATAGTGTAGTTCTGACTACTATATTAATACTATTCCTTTTTTATGCATGATATGTAGTGCATGTTTGGTGAGCAATCACCCCCTGCCACACACCCTTGTGGTGGCTTGCAGGGTATTATGTAGATGTAGATGTAGATGTACCCCAAGTCACCCAGTTTACCCAATTGCCTTAGTTTCAGAGTACACAAATATATGGATAAATCTTAAATGAAAGAATAATTTGACGGAGATTGAAGGAGTGGACGAAATTTCAAACCGCGCGAGTGTGAAAAGTCCAACCGATCAAACGAAAGTTAGCTTTCCCCTCCGTTTCCGTTCACATACAGCTTCACACACACTCATTCGCTTCCTCAGTGCCCCCCCCAACGGCAATTCACGGGATGAAATAGACCAATCCCTTCCCACAATTCCTCCCGACCCTCGCTCTCGCAAACGCCGTTCTATTTATATATATTTTCTTTCCGCATGCCTCCGTGAAATTCCAACCCTCCCCAGGGGCCCATAACTCACTCGACCCTTCGGCCGTTCTCACCCCTAAAATCCAAAACCCCCCTCCACCCTAAGCCATTTCCAATTCCGCACCATTTTCACGCGTTCGAGGAATTTTGAAGCAAAAATGAAGAAAAACACACATTCATCGCTCGCCCCTTTTATATTTTACAAGCTCCCACGCTGGAGTTTGGGACATCATCCTCTCCAGAGCCAACTTTACTCCCGCTGTTTTCTTCCTCCGCCGCATTTCCTGTGTTGGCGCTCAATGAGTCCCGCATCAATCTCTTTTTGAGAACGATTCACTTAACATCTACATCTACACGATACCCTGCAAGCCTCCGCGAGGGTGTGTGGCAAGGGGTGAAGATCACCAAGCATGCACTACTAACGTACAACCTAGCAACTATAGTGCCTCACGCAACTTGATTGTTAGTATCTATAGTATATAAGGGGTTAATACATGCATCATGCACTACAGAATGCTCTAAAATATTTCCCCTAACTATCCCTTTCCTATGCTGCCTATTCTGTTCTCTTATAGTACGGGGGAAAAATACCATTTTGAATCTATCGGTACGACAATCTATCTCTCTAATCTTATTTGGCTGGTCGAATCTAGCATAATACGCTGGTGTTTTTAATATGTGCCTAACATCTTCAGTCAAGCTATCCGATTGAAATTTCTGAAATATATTTAATCTGTACCTATTTTAACCTATGCTCTGATAATGATTCCCACCCTAATTCTTTTATTAATTCTGAAACGCTACTCAACCTATCGTAACACGTTTTAACGAACCTAGCTGCTCTACGCTGCACACTGTCTAGTTCTCTTATCAAATCTTATTCATTCCAATCCCATACACTGGCTGCATACTCAAGTTGGGGCCTAACTAGTAAAAAGTAAGATTTAATCTGTATGTACTTTGACCTACGCTCTGATGATTCCCACCCTAATTCTTTTATTACTTCTGAAACGCCACTCAACCTATCGTAACACCTTTTAACGACCCTTACTGCTCTTTTAAATTGAGTCCTGTGGTTTCACCAAGTTGTATTGAGAATATCAAGTTTTCTTTTACCAACTAGTGAAAAATAGCATCGCTCTTTTGTCTTCTCATCACATTTTCCAAGTACTCTTTTTATTAATCCTAGCTTTCTCTTCGCTCGGCCGCATATTTCCCTTATGTGTCTTCCCCATGATTATTTCTTACTGATCATTACACCTAAATATCTTATGGTTTCAACGTTTTCGATCTTTGACTGGGTTGCCAACTTCTCATAAATTCGGATAATATGAAAATATGAAAACCGGTAGGAGATTTGAAAACATCCTTGTGCCGCGTGGACATAGTAGTACTGGATTCGTGGAATCAAAGAGTGGAAATTTCAATAGCAATATTTTTAATGAATGCAATGCTGCGTGGCGTTACTTATTGGAACTCCTTCATGGCGAACAAAAGGGAGAAAAAATACTATGATGGTCCACAGGATAGAATTTTTATAGCGACCGGTATCTGTCCAAATGACGATGCGCTGTAACGAAACCGATCGCAATAAAAACTCTATCCTGTGGACCAGCAAAGTAATCTTTTTCTCCTTATGGTTCACCATATTTAATGAACTTTCTCCTGTACAAGGGGGATCCCGGCACTAGCAGGGAGGCTGTGTTTTAAACCGTCGGGATTACCTCGAATAGGTTACCAAGGAGTCGCGTGGTAATAAACACGAATGGTTTGCAAATTTCGGTGAGGTTGAATCGCTCGTTACAATATCATTAATTGTTTTCACTTGAGATTTTCTCATCTTTCTCGACTAGAGAACCCACAGATGAGATAGAACACAAGTTTAAGCAACGAATGATGTTGTAATCAGCGGTTTTAAGACACCAAATTTCGAACCATTCGTGTTTATACCACGTGACTCCCTGGTTACCTATTCGAGGTAATCCCGACGGTTTCAAACACAACCCCACAGGAACGAAGAGAACCGGCGCGCCGGATCCGTTCCGTAAACGCCACGCCGCGGCGGTTGTTTACGGAGGTCGGAGACAGCAGTAGACTTGCTCCTCTCGACAGAGATCCGCAGTCTATAAATCTGCAGCCACTTCTCCCGCTGTCTCAGGGGTCCAGGGTTTTCGGGGTACAGGGGTCGAGTGCCGAGCTCCATATCGCAAGGGTAGGGGAGAGAGCAAGGTGACCACGGCAGTGGGTGACTGGGCTGGTGATGGAAAAATGTCGGTCAAAATCGATTTTTCGAGCAATCGATTTTTCATCGAAATGAAAAGCTCGACTTTTCAGCAAAAATCGAAATTCGAACCAAAAGATCGATTAATCGAAAAAATCTACGGTTCATTTTTGAAAAAAAAGCCGTTGGTACAAAAACATGTTTACTATTCATTTGAAAAACGCTCATAATACATATTTGAATGATATAAAAAATCCCTGAAAATGTACTTAGAAAACATTCTTGAATTATAAGTCGTAAAAATTTACAATTTACTTTAATACGGATCACCGCTTGGAATCATTCGGCTTCACTGAAATTTTTAAGAAAGATCAACTGATTAAGATGCTTTTTTGATTATGTAGGGCGTGCCTTTCCAATTTTACCGGCCGAGAAAAGTCTTTCACATGGGACGGATGACGTTATCATACTTAGCACTCTGATCGCGAAACGGTACGTGCTGGGGTATTCACCCTTTATCTCCTCCCAGACTTTCAGAGGATTGGGGTTGACTGTCCTATCGACGGGTGGCCTGTTGAGGTATTGCCTAACACTGGCATCTACTTCTAACAAGAAGTGACCTCAGTGGCAGTTCATCGAGGACCTCTAATGACTACTACGCGCTGCTGAGATAAAACGAAATGGTCAAGATCGAAGTTGAAAAATCGAGTTTGGATCGAAACTCAAAGATCATGGCTTGATCTCGATTTCCTCGATCTTTGACTATTAAAACTCGATTTTCGATTTCAATCGAAATCGATTTTCCATCACTAGACTGGGCATGGCGACTGTTCGCCGAATGGGGTCGTTTACCATATTTTTTTAATGCCGAATCTGACAAGTTTGTAAAATAAAAAGACCTGTAGTTTTTCATTTTTTTAAAACCGTCTATTAGTTTCAGAGTTATAATCGACGAAAAACCGATGTTTTTAACCCTTTCGGAAAAGTGGGCGTGCATCAGCCTCTTACGTCATCCACTTCGTCCAATCACAACTGAGCCCGGTTCGATGGGCGTACCTTTTTGCTTATTTTAATTTTTGATTTATGAGTGAATGGCTCTGCTTAGAAGATTAATTTTTTCACTAAAAAATCATTTCTCGTTTCCATCTAACGATTTCGCGTACAAATTTGCTATTTCGGTTCCGAGTAAAAGCCCCAATTGTGTTATAATAGTTACGACGACAAGAGTACTACGTCTTGCATGAATAATTCCCCCGCGACGTCTATGAGTAATGTTCCACGATACTTGTACGGTATGCCACTCTAAAGCAAGGTTTTATGTTGCATGATTTTGGATAATCAAGGGAATGAAAACTGGGAATGTACAAGAGTCGTGTCTCTCTGTTAACTAGTATAGTACCTAGTGGTTCTCCGACATCCCAGTTGCTCATATACCGTCAGGGACAAGAGTGATTACTGGTGGCTTGCAGGGTATTGCGTAGATGTACCTCGATCAAATGCAATTTTCATATAAAAATCGTCATTCACTCCTTTCAGCACTGGCAAAAGTTGTTCTTTTCTTTAATGTAGATGTTTTCTCTGCGGTTTCCAAACATTTAACCCAACAAAATGTTGGGACTCACAGTCAGTCAATAGAGGCGACAGATCAGTATCTTGAATCAAACTCATCATAAAATCAACGGAACATTTGAACTGAACGGCATTTCATGAAGCCGTTGCTGGGAACCAATTTGTTTGCATGCCCCATATTCTGACAGATGCCGGAAATTCCAGGAATACAATGAGGGCATGCTCAGCGGTGCAAACATTCCTTTGGGGGATATGATTCTGGGAAAATGGAGGGCATCCAACTCTGCGCGTTCCTCTACACTCTTTTGTTTTCTTTATCTTCCTCTCTCTCTCTCTATCAACTCCTCTCTCCCTTTCTGCCTCTCTTCTTCGATGCATCATTGCTTTGCGCCTCTGACAGTCATGACCGCAGTATTAAAGAAGGGCGGTCCACTCCGCTACCTACCCTCAAATCTCCTCCTGAATAGACTTTTTTTCCTTCGCGCGATACTCTGATTGACATGGAAAAATGTTACTACTCGTTAGGGATGTCACATCGACATCGATATATCGGACTACTCGATGTTTTTTGCCGATACATCGAAAACATCGAGTGTTAAGACAATCGATGGAACATCGACTCGATGTTTTCAAAACACTCAACATCGCAGCGATGTTTTAGGAAACGAGCGGTAAAATAAATGTTTTTGGTTGACCAATAATTCATTTTTCTGATTATCATAAGCCTTTTAAGAACACGAACGAACCTTCCCTAATTACGCCATCTATCGTTCTCGTGTAGGGAAACAAGTGAAGGTATAAAATCGTTCATGTTTTCATCCCAGTGTTGCCTTCCAAGAACATTGTCCGCCATGCCTACATCAGTACCTTCTGAGAGGATTGTATCAGCTCTCAACTTGGTGGTGCAAGATAACAGGAGTAGGTTGGGGTCGCTGCATATTAAGCAATGAGTGTTCCTTACCGATACTGGGAGGTTTAAACGTTTTAAACCCACTGTTTTCCAATTTGACTTTTTTAATACTACCAAGCTTAGAATATTTTTAGGGAACAGGTAGGTACACCCACTTTATTGTGTTGTTTGTTTTTTGTTGTATTAGGTTTATTTATCTTAATTTCATTTTGAAACAGTGATATGTTTTCTATGTTTAAAAATAAATTCAATGGAAAAATAGTTGCGTATTATTAATCAATATTTTACTAAATAAGGTCCGATTTCAGAATAAATTTCATAATTGCAAGTTTTTAAGAAGATGAAAAATTTCGGATGCATAATACCTCTATGATAATACCTAACCTCAGATATGAAGGCATAAAAACTCGATACCTCGAAACATTGATGTTTTTTGTCGATGAATAATGAGTGAGTGGTGAGTACTTTTATAGACATAGAAACATTGACCACTCGATGTTTTTTAGCCGATGTGGCATCCCTATTTCCTCCTGATTAGACTTTTTTTCCTTCGCGCGATACTCTGACTGACATGGAAAAATGTTACTACTCGTACTAAGCCCATATACGACTTAACGCCAGTATTCATTTAGGATATTCAATTAGGATGTAGGATTCCCTCTAATAAAGGAAAATAATTGATACTATATATTCCCTTGAAAATAGCCTTGAACACATATTGTAATATTTATTTCCAAACGCTTTTTAAAACAATTTATTTATCTATGTCTACAGGCTATAAAATCTCATCCTCAATAAATATATAAAACATATATGAGAACAATATTTAAATATATATATGCTATAAATAATTTCAGCAAACGGTCAATTGGAGATCGCAACCGAAGTGGCTGACATCTGGTGGTCAAATTGGAAATTAGTTCAGAGGGGATCGAGACAGCTGAACGTATACTTGAGCTGATATTCACAAGGTTGGAAGCCGAAAAAAATAAATTGTATTGCTATTGGATCTTATTTGACAAAGTAGAGCTTCGGTCAACGTAATTAAGTCCCTCTTTAAATGCCGTGTTGGCCATTTAAAAAGAGTTGTGTCGAATGAATTTCCCTAAGTCTCATGGCATGCAGTTTCTCAATGAGAGAGCGTAACACATAGTCATCATTTAAATCACCCGGGAAAATTACATTTCTTAATTCCTTATGCATTTTTATGAATGCTTTCTCTCCATTCCTCCATTATTGCACGCATATCGAGGGGTTATTCTCGTGTCTGTTTCGCATTTGGGTTAGTGGTAATGATACCTTAACATCAATCGTAACTTGTATCAAGTAATTGAACGTCGTAAAGTGTTACCTTCAGCCTTCGTCCGAATTTCACTTTTGTGAAAATCACTCGATTCACGCTTGTATTCACACAAATTTCCTACTGCAAGTTACGAAGCTTAAGCCCGTTTCACACGATCAAATTCTGCGTCAAATTCCATTCAAGAATCATTGATCAAGGTTTCTCGAATGGACATTACGTCATGACAGCGGACATGTTGTCTTGAAAGGCTTCGTCGCCATCAAATTTCTCTCGTCTTGGACGGTAATAACGTCGCCTTCAAATTCTTGAATCTGGAATCGGTTTGAAGGTTCTCAGCCAATAGCGAGCGACCTTTAACCTTCCCAGGATTCCACCTGCTTTCTCAAGAGAAACAAGCACAGAAATCTAAGATGGCTACGTGGGGAAGACAAATGGTGGAACTACTCATCTCTTTATATGAAGAAAAAAGGTGTCTTTATGAGATAGGTTCACCAGATTACCATAATAAAGAGAAGAGAAACGCAGCTTTGAAAGAAATGGCAGCTTGCTTGGCCGATGTAAGTAAATTAACTTAATATTTTGTTTTTAAATTAGATGCAGTTGGATTTATAAGTTTAACAGGACGCATTGATTTGTTACAATATTAACTTATAACTATATCCTGGTAGTCCTCTTTACTAAAATTTCATGATATGAATCACGCTGAGTTTGCCACGGTGACGTGTCAAACTTTTGGTATTATTGGGAAATTAATACTTAGGGTAAAGGGGGGTGAATCGGACCAGCGGGTGAATAGGAACGCTTTTCAAAAAGTGCGCTCAGACCCGAAACGGTATCACTTGAGACTGACTACGTTTTAGGAATTGCTTCTTTGTAATCTTGTGCTTCTAGTAGAGTGAAAACGAGAACTCGACGACTGAATTTAAGCAAATGATACTCTGTCGAATGGAAGCCTACCATACGAGAGAGGTGTGAAATTGGGTATTTAGAAAACCTCGTATAGGTTCAAAGTAAGGTGACATTGTAGCGCTTACTCAGATTTCAAGTTTTTCTTTCCTGAAAGGAAATCTAATACCATAGCTGCCACATTAGGTTACTTTTTTGAGCCTTGTATGAATATCGGAGTTACCAAACATGATACAAAATCATATTACTTAGTCGGGTGAAAAGGACCAGCACGCGCAGGAGTTCAGTTCCAAGCCGCTGATCGAGGGTGAAGCATTGAACCAGTTATACTCAACTGACACTTGGAAAAATTCCTTCTGCTACTGAAAAGTAAGTAGATATACAACTAATATTGATAAATTGCTTACTTACACTTAATGTTTTACATTAAAAACATCAAATGTTTATAAGAATGTTTGAGCGAAAGTGACTAAAAATTTGTTTTTAGGCCATACTCTTTTATTTAAGTATTATAAGAAGTTTAATGGAATAAACCTATTTTAATGCTATTCTATATCACGTTATAGATATTTACTACGTATAACGAGGAGGAGGAAAGAGATTTTCCCCGTCATAGAGGTGAATTATTACGGCGACGAGCACGATTTACAGGCTGAGCGAGAGGTAAGCTACCTTCGTTTGATGTAACATATGTTGTGTACTGTTCCATATATATTAACCAATTATTCGCTGAAACAATATCATAAAACATACGCATTTCGTGATGGAAATTTATTGTTAATAATTCACATTGAGTTCCATACCTATACATTCTACATTACTCAGTGGTCTATATTTTCCAATCTGAAAGAAAAGGAGGTGATATAATGTACGTGATAGAGGGATTGCCAGAGTATTAAATATTATATATGGCAACAGAATTAGTTGTGGAACGCCTTACAACCTCCTTTTGATAGCGTAACATTAGCAAAATTTCATTTAAAACGTATTTATGAAAGTGATAATTTTCGCTTACCGTTAATGTTTTTCCTTTTGGATTAAGATGGGGAAGTACCGGCGAAAAACGGAACAGACATGGACAGAGGAGGATATGAGAATGGCGCTGAAAGCTTTCAGAGAGGGAAGAAGCATGAGGCATTCTGCCGAACTTTTCAATGTTCCCCGTACTTGCCTCTATCGTAGGATAGTAGCGGATACGGAAAAATTGAAGACAAGAGGGGGGCAAAATGTCTTCTCAGTGGAAGAAGAGGAAGCATTAATTAGAATAATTCTTAGGTTATGTGAAATTGGGTTCGGATTGACAAGAGATGATGTCATGAAGGTGGCATATGAATTTTCCATTGAAAACAACATAAAAAACAATTTCTGTGCGTTAAAAAAACGAGCAGGCAAGGATTGGTTCTTGAATTTTATATCTAGACATCCTTTAAGTCTTCAAAAACCCGAAGGTTTGTCAGTGGCTCGAGCTGAGGGTTTAAATAAGGAAGATGTAGACGATTTTTTTTCAAAGTTAACTATTTCGATGGCTGAGGCTGGAGTTATGGATAGTTCTGTGAAAGGAATGAGATCACTCTCTTATCACTGCCCAGCCACACTACACAAAGGTTGCAACCTCTGGACAGGTCTTTTTATAAACCATTAAAGACATACTACGATATTGAAACAAATGCGTATATGACAGTTTGTAAGGGGGATAGAAAGATGACTAAATTTAATTTTGGTCGGCTTTTTCGAAATGCATGGAGCAAAGCCGCAACAATCGGCAACGCTGAAAATGGATTCCGATCAACAGGAATATTCCCTCTGAATCCGGGTATCCTGACGGAGTTAGATCTTCATCCTTCTAATCTCGGAAGCTCACACGCCCCAGAAGAAGCATCAACTCCTTTTTCGACAAATTCATCTTCCGATCAAAAATTAACTGCCAGTCCCTATGAAGAAAGCCAATCCTCGACATCAACATCTGAGGAATCGTCAAATACTTTGGGTAGGTCTTTCCATAATTTACTACTTACACCAGAAAAAAAGAATGAAAGTCAATGTGAAAAGGTCAAGAAAGCAAATTGCTCAAATACTTACTTCTCCAGCTGTAATAGAAGAAACAAAGCAACGACTGAAGAAACAAAATATTAGGAACGCGAAGGGAACTTGCAGAAACTTATATGAATCATCTTCAGATAGGGACGGCAATACTGAGAATGGGGAAAACTCAGCTGATGATACGCTTTGTGGCTTCTGCTCCAAGTCTTATAATTGTGCGAATTCGTCAAAGTTTAGAGACTGGATTAAGTGCATGAAGTGTAATTGTTGGTACCATGAGCTGTGTGTAGGTGCTAAGGGGCGAGATAAATTTACTTGCGGTAAATGTGCTTAATTGTTTTGGTAAATTTGTTCTATTTTGTTCTATATGTTCAGATTTGGTGATGTATGTCTATTTGTAAAGTTATGTTTGACTCTAAGAAGGTGTCGGCGAAATATCTCCAGACTGCACTACATTGTTAAAAGCAATGATGCAAAATTTCAAAATTTTATGGAATAAAACTTAAGAAAACTAAAATTTATAACGTTATTTTACTGGTCCGATTCAGCCTCTAATCTGGTCCGATTCGCCCTCCAAGTCGTCGGGCGAATAGGACCATGCAGTCTCTTGAAGAAATTGCTCCAGGACCGTTCTATTCAGAGCAACCACGCTGAAAATTGCGTTTTAAACTGGAAAAACATCAAGTCCTTTGCTGATAATGCTTTCAGAATGTAACTGTTTACACAAACGAGGAAATCGACGATTTTCCTTTTTGTGGCCCGATTCACCCCCCTTTACCCTATTAATTTAGAAGTGCTCGATGCTGGAGTAATGATCCGTGTTATGGTATCCTACGTTTTATTGATGGATTCAGTGCTCCTTTGTTATGTGACTGTTTTGGCGTTGAAGGATAATGCTGTATTTTTTATGAGCACTTTCATCTCGGCATAATGAATAGCCTTTGTGCGTTACAGATCATTTGGAGGAACTACTTTTCTATCGCGATTGATAGCGCTAATAGTACATTATTGACGTCTTTATCATATCGAATAGTCAACTATGTCACTCAGCATAAAATTAAATCCTCACGTAGATGATGATCAGTAATAAGTCTTATTGTAATTGTAAATTTTCAAACTGCACTGGAATAATATTTTCTTATCATTTGCACTATAATCGGCACTAGTGATGGTCAATAGGCATCCCACTGCGTGGTTTTAACTGAATACTCCTAAGTATATTTGCAAAAATGAATTTCTTTTACTGTGAAATGATTTATTAGTGCATATTTCTTCTAAGAGTTTTATTTTATAATGATTGTTGCATATGTTTTAATTTTTAGCTTCGACCAGGTACCACCCCGGAGGATGTCAAATCTAAAATAAATGGGCTGAGGACCCAATTTATGGCGGAGAGGAATAAAATTAAAAAAGGGAGAAAAAGCGGAGCTGGAGTGGATGACTTATGCAAGCCCACCCTGTGGTGCTTCAATTCTCTCCAGTTCCTGGAGAAGCACAGTATGCCAAGACAGAGCGTTTCGAACCTGGGAGATGGCTCCTCGAGTAGCTGTGAGGTAATGTTCATTATTTCTTGTTATCCATTCATGAAACTTAATGAATATAAGATGATGTCGCGGCAAATAGTTGAGCAATATGGCAATATATTCATATGCCCTTTTGTAGCATAATTCGCCCAAACCATTTCAGCATGTAGATGTTTGTCAACTTCTTCCATTAGCACATATCTCAGTCCGGGGCCTAATTCATGCTTCAGTTAAGTTGTGTTTCTAATTTGAGTGCCTATCATTCATTCTCTGCATTTCCTGAGCCTCTGTCCCCCTTGACATTCGCATATTCTTGTACTTGTATACTTTTCATGAAATGTGAAATTGTGGGCCACATGCCTTTCAATCTACCAGGTCACAACTTCAGCCTTCTGCTTCTTTCATATGCTAGTTGCCCCCGAAGTTTTGTGTTGTACTTTGCAATTCGTTGGTGTTCTTAATGTGGGTCCAACAACTTAAACTTCTAAAAAGATAAGTAGGTTAGTAAGTTGTTAACTATGTTAATTATTATTCGGTTAGGCCTCATGTTCACCAGTGGTAATTCATATCTACTGAAATGAATTCATTACATCTACCTCTACATCTACATAATACCCTGCAAGCCATCACGAGGGTGTGTGGCAGGGGGTGATTTCTCACCAAACATGCACTACATATGATCCATTAAAAAGGAATAGTATTAATATAGTATTCAGAACAACACTATTTAAAAAAAAGATACAAATTGCTAAGCAAACATGCAAAAACATTCTGTTAGTAGGGTTAGCTTTAAGTACTCATACCAACATGCAGCTACCAATGCTATTCATTGCTACTCTCTGATAGGACATATTTACCATTATTCGTATCTCTAATTGTTTGAGGGAAAAAGGACATCTTGAATCTGTCAGTTCGGCAATCAATTTCTCTAATTTTATGAATATGGTCCAGTCTGCCATAGTAAGTTGGGGTTCGTAAAATATTTTTAACTTCATCACTGAAAATATTGCCTTGAAATTTGTTTAAGAGATTTAGTCTAAATTTCAACCTGCGATCTGACAATGATTCCCATTTCAATTCATTTAATAGACTGGTTACGCTAACAAATTACCTTGAATGATACATGGTACCCTAGGTAAGCAGTTTTTTAGTTCTTTGTAGTAATGTAAGCTTGGTGAAAAAATTTACCACCGAATAGCATTTCATGTTTACATTTTAGGTCAGAATCTGAAAAATTATATAAAACCCATATATTAGTGGAGACTAATCACATCATTGACTCTTTATATGCAATGTCTTCAGTCGCATCATTCTGATTAAGTAGATGCAAATTAACTTTTCTAAATTACATAATAAATGAGAGTTTAGACTATGGATGAGCAGAAGTATGGTGGCAGAGATGGAAGTTTTTGTCATAAGGATAGCTTTGTCGTTATGAATAGGGATGCTAACGTGACTTCTGTCGACTGCAAACAAAAGGTTCAATATTGCACTGTTGCATTGTAACATAGTTTCTACAATGCAACATTCTACAAAAACTTATATGCTCTGCTATTTTTATCTCAGAGGCTTGTGTGCGAACCATCGCATTAATTCATATGAAAATTGTTTGCTGTCA
Source organism: Platycnemis pennipes (assembly GCA_933228895.1). Taxonomy (NCBI): domain Eukaryota; kingdom Metazoa; phylum Arthropoda; class Insecta; order Odonata; family Platycnemididae; genus Platycnemis; species Platycnemis pennipes. The sequence continues at coordinate 155,739,604 of OW121847.1, read as the reverse complement.
AAGAACCGGACCTAATGACCTCTATTTTTTCCTGAAGTACCTTGACATTGCTGAACATGGTGAGAATGTTGATGCCTCAGATGCATTCTACTCCCTTCCACACACCCTTGAGATGGCTTGCAGGGTATTTTGTAGATGTTGATACCTGTTCTTTTCTGTTTTAGTGTACTTGTAGGCTATCTACCCTAACAACACCGGATATCCGTAGGATATCCATTTCACGTCCGCCATATCCTTTCCACGTCCGCTGACATTCGGATATCCGTCGGACCTCCCAGGGATATCCAATGCCAGATGATCCCAAAAACGTCCGAATGGGATGTCCATCGGATATTCTGTTACAGACCTACGTCATAACATTAATGTATTATTGTAATAATTATTGCATTCCATTAATGGAAGTTACGTCTTACATTAATGGAAGACGTAACTGCATATGCAAATATACCGATTTACTGCATGAAGAGTTCTCCGATGAGATTTAAATGAGAGATAGCGCCGGGGAAACTTTCTTTCTTGACCCATAGGTGGCCGAGCAATTGCAAAAAACAAATATCAACTGATGTCAACAAAGTCTTGTAGTAACGGTCACGACTTCATTTTCTCGTAATTTTACCTTTTTAATCTCATTCCTTTCCTTCTTTTTTATATACTCATCGTTCCACATCCTTTGCCAATTATCGTCTTCGTTTTTTAATCGTCATCCATTCATCTTCCGTTTTATTGTTCATTGCATCGTTTGTGTTCAACGGGAGGCCTGTTTTTGGTCGCTATTTGGAATGGATTCTCACGGGACGTTACAAACCCGTCCTCGTGAAGAAATTAGAGGAGCAGTTTCTACAACAGCAGCCTTGTTCAGAAGAATATCTGGTAAGTATTTCATGCCTATTAAAAGCTAGCACCGGTGTTGTGAGTATAGTAACACGGAAAATTACGTCAACAAATCTTCCCCATAAAAATATTATTTATTGATAGATGTGAGCTTAATAGTCACGAACTTCGAATATTTATCCTGCAAAAACTGTGTTCAATAGCGCTTTCATTCTAACTGTTAAAATGAAAATTAATTTATTTGTTATTTTGTCATGAAATCACTGGTGTTGATGTCTTGTTTTCGTTCATTTTTCAAGTGTCTAAAGAGTAGCTTCTTAAGGGGCATACTCTTCATGAAATGGATGATACGACGCTTAAGGCAAAGAGGAAGTGGTGAATGACTTGAAAAGTCACAAGCATGAGTCACTCTCAACCTTGCCATTCTCCAGCTGGAATGACAAGATTCCTTTATGGTCTGTGAAGGAAGTAGAAGAAATGAAGGCTGAATTAAGAATTTACGTGCTAAAAAACTGGTAAGCTTGAATATAAGTGTATTGATGCTATTTACTCATCATTATTTGCGATAGCAGATTCATTAATTCATTCTCTAATTGACGTATAATTTAGGAATAATCTTAGCTTTAGTCATTGGATAACTTGGGCCTTTCTAAGATGGCTGTCATCTGTTTCCATTATGTGATTAATTTTGTGTGCTACATTAAAATTTTTATCCAACAGTCAATTAAGAATAGTAATGGATTTCTATCTTATATACGTTACAGTGTTATCCCTCATTGGAGGGAGCTTCACCAATGATTGTGTTGTTGGCATCGCAATGGGCACAATGATGGATTCTTCAGCAAGTTAATTTACCTTGCTTGGCTTAAAAAAGAAGAGGGCTTTCTCACAACTTTGGCTGTCAAGAAGTTATCTTGAGTAGGTATTTACTTTGGTTTCATGTGTAAAGGCAGCAATTAATGTTCACCACATTGCCAATATTTTTGTGTTGAAATGGTAATTTTTTACTTTGCATGGTAGTGTGCAGTCATTATGTTTCCCGACCCTTAAAATTGTAGAATAGATTGGTGGTTTAGGTATTTGTGTAAGAGTTGAAAGTAGGAAGAGGGTTAGGGCCTTAGATTTGTTATACAGGCATTGTGAATTAGAAATAATGCATCTTGATTAAGGTATTGTGGTACCTGATGTGTAAGCTTTAAGGTTCTTAATAAGACCATTTCTTTTGAGTATCCACTTTTATTATTTGAGAGGGAGACTGAGAAATACAATTTTACATATGGGCATTTAGGAGTATTAAGGAAAAGACCATTTGGAGGCTGTGTATCTTGTACATATCAGGGTCAGATCAGAGTAGACCTGTTGAGAGCTAGGTGAAAAACATGTCTTTTCCATTCCTCATAACCAAATGATAATGGCTTTGAAGGGCCTCTGACCATTCCTCCTTTACCATGTATTACCAATGTATGAGGATAAGATGAAGCCTAATTGTGAAGGCTTTTCCAGTTTCCTCTCATATATGTAAACAGCAATGCAATAAGGAAGTCATTAAATTGATTGCATAAAAACAATTTCTTTAAATGTCTGCTGTTGATCAGCAAATGAAATCCCTGTGTTGGGAACAATTGTATTCTTGTATGTCACTTTGATTTTTTAGTATGGTTAATTGTTGCAATCCCTCTATACATGGAGTTACTCTTTAATGAAATGCATTTTCTTTTTAATAGATGCAGTGTGGATTCTACATCAAAGGCTGGAGAAAGTCGAAACGATTTGGAAGTTAATAATTGGAAATGGCTAAAACATGAGAAATTCTCGGATGAGAGGAAGAAGAAAACTGAAAAATAACTTAATGTAAGAGAAAGTGAAAATGGTAATGTTTTTGAACTGATCAATAAATAAGTTTTTAATGGATTCAATTCCTTTTTTTGTGGAATAAATTTGTAACCCTACCAGTCTAAAAGAATGTATTTGAACTTCATGATATATGCTGTGTTTGTAAGCATCAACTTAATTTATTTCCTTTTCCAATTAATTTTTCTTACCCACAGAATTACCTGTTTAATAGCTTTTCAAGTGAGCTGCATTAAAATTTGGCGGACTTTTAAAATTTTATCTTAGGCAATTTTGGGAGTCATTAATTGACATAATGCATTACCTAACTTCTATAACTTGTTAGATTTATCAGAGAACTTTCATTTCAGGGAATTTTTCATTTAAAGGGTTGTATTCCATGAGGAGGAATCTTTTTTGTATTAATTCTTGCAAAAAAGTGCATGAAATAATATCAATATCTGATATGGACATTTTGTGGATATCGGATTTTGGGACATATGGATATCCTACGGATATCCGTGGGATACCTTCGGATGCTCATCGGACATCCATAACGTCCGCCTCGGATGTCCGTCGGATATCTATGCGGATATCCTGTGGATATCGGATTTTGAGACATATGGATATCCTACGGACATCCGTGGGATATCTTCGGATGTTCATCGGACATCCGTGGGACATCCATAACGTCCGCCTCGGATGTCCATCGGACATCCGTCGGATGTCTATGTGTTGTTTGGGTATCAACTGATTTCCCAGGTTCAGTGATTTGAAAGATGTTATCCTATTAATTTCCTATAGAGTCCAGTGCTGTTCTTAGGGAGTCATGAGGACATGGGAGCTGTGGAAGAAAGTTCTCCATCAAATGGGAACCTGCCAATGTCAAGGGCACCAGCAGAGCTGAACACTCCTTCAGTAGGGGCTGCCCGGAAAGGGAAGAAAAGGGCAAATGATGGAGGTCCTGAACTGGAGGACTTCCTAAACAAAGCTAGTAATGCCCTGGAAGAGAGTAACAGAAGGCATACTTCTGGGGAGCATTTTGGGTTGTACGTCGGAATGGAGCTCGACAAAATAACTAATAATATTGTTAGAAAGAGAGCTATGTGTAGCATTAACAATATACTGTTAGAAGCATTTTTGGAACAAGAGGGTTTGTAGTTTAGTGATTATCTATAATGGAATAAATATCAGTAATTTTCAAAGAACCAAATGTTTTCATATCAAACTATCCCACTGCTAATATTAAATTTTCTCTTCAGAATCATTTCCTTGCATCCATTACTCAGAGCTCCCTGACTGCAAACACATTTAACAGGTGATATAATAATAAAAGGTCTTTCTTTACATATGATAAGCTTGTTGGGAGATTAGGATCAATGTGTAATCAACTATAGGTTATTCTAATTAGAGGTATTTCCTTGATTTGGAATGTGACATTGGACATAATTTTAGATCAACATACTTTTTTGACAAGCATAGAGAATCCATGTAGTTGTCATGTTTGAGGAATACCTAGGCAAGGCCTGGGTCTAGTTCCAATCTTATTGCCATTTCATCCCACGACTGATGCTTACCTTTGAATATTCTTTATTCTAATGCTCAGTCAATCCGGAGCAAAAATTAAATGTTCAGCTTTCAATTACTCTCCAGGAAGCTTTGCTATGGTTGATTAAGTATTGATGATACACATATTGAAAAATCCTTTTGTCTCTTTAACCAAGGTATTAACATGTAGAAGCTGAATATATAAAAATATTTGTAATGCCTCGGGATTAGGTATCGGATTTTAGTTTATTGAAGACCTGTCTAGTTTGGCTAAAGATTCTCTGATTTTAGGAGTAACCCATCTAGTTTAGTTATTGGGATATGTTTTCACTAACTTTAAAGGAAAGGCAACAGCTAGCAGCAACAGAACACTATTGAAATCTATCTAGAAAATTGTTAAATTTAACATTAAAGGCATCATCCAAGTTATACCCTACAGATGGAGGCATGTTGGAGAAAATGCTAACTGCATTTGTGTAGGAGCTGGTTACTCTGGTAGGTGTATTTACTCTTGGTGCTACATTAAAGTATTTTACTGTGTGCAATGAACCTACTCAGAAAGTTGAACCCGACTACTTCTCTTGGCATGTCATGGGTGAATTGATATAGAATGACCCTGTAGGCGGAAGCAGCTGTTAATTCACTGTTTAATGTACCATAGGATCAAGCAACTCCCTCATGCTTATTCAGTAATGTAAGAAGCATACAATACAAATAGCACCTAACTTCAAGTCTCAAACAATGTAGAAATTAAGATTAGTTTTCCTATTTCATTATGAAACTGAATAATGATAATAATTGGTGAATATAAAACTAAATATTTCAGTGCTTCTTACGTTTAAAACATTTTCTCATAGAATTGTGCCGTGGTAACCTGGCACCCTCAGCATTTTTGAGATAGAAGTATGAATATAATGATTTTCACAAAAAATGGAATCAATGCTTGGACATTTCTCGAATCCCACTTCACATTGCAATTACAATTCCCTTATGCTGATATATGTAAGCATATTTGCAAAATATATAATCTATCACTTTAATTCCTTGTAATTGGTAATAGCATGGGGCAAAATATGAACTCAAACAAAAAACATTTCACCTCAGAGAAATATTTATTTCTTAACGTAAAAATAAGTGTAACAGAACATGAGGACAATAATCTCCAATACATCACTCTCTATTTTGCCATGGTACCCGGCCTTCAGTATTGAAATATTCCGTGAATTCCTCCCTTATAGTCACAGCAGTATTGTAGGCCCGGTTCCCCCCTTGCCTTACCAACGGATTGTGTTGGCAAGGATCATTCCTCCACATCCCTGGTATCACTTGTCCGTCTGCTGTTTCTTCATCTACAAGCCCAGTAGAAAGGTATGCTGCATCTGTTTTGGCCCTTAGGAAATTATGAAGGGCGAGACATGCTAGAGTAACTTTCTCCACCTTTTCTACTGAGAGATTAATTGGTGATAAAAAAATTCTGAACCGGTTTGCAAGAATACCAAAAGCATTCTCAACAACTCGCCTTGCCCGGCTAAGGCGATAATTAAACACTCTCTTGCTAGGGGAAAGCCCTCTTTCAGGATAGGGCTTCATCAAATAATTTTGCAGAGGGAAGGCATCATCTCCTACAATCACATAGGGAACATCATTCTGTCTGCCATGCAATGGCTTCCCGGGTGGAATATTAAGGCTGTTGCTAGCCAGAGCTGCCTTTAAAGTGCAGTCCCTAAAAACTCCTGCGTCATTGACTCGCCCATTAACCCCAACATCGTAATACAAAAATTTATACTGAGCATCAACCAAAGCCATCAAAATGATGCTATGAGCATGCTTGTAATTAAAATACGTTGATCCATCAGCTCTTGCCGCTCGAAAATTAATGTGTTTCCCATCAAGGGCACCAATGCAGTGGGGAAAATTCCAGAGTCTTTCGAAATCTATTGCTATGCCTTCCCATTCGGCGGCAGTGCGTGGTACCTGAAACAAATTATGAACAATAATACAAGCTGCTTTCACTAAATACTTCAAAGTGTCTGCAAAAACTAAATATAATACTGGAGTTCCATACATTCAGTCAAGTACAAGTATTTTTCTCCAGGGCATGCTAACGACTTTTGAGGATAGAAATAACAAATTAAAGGTAGGTATCATGCCACGTATTCACCTTCAAGAATTCGTCCTTCAGGGCTTCATATATTGCAGTGCACACTTCAGGCACGAACATGGAAATGGTGTTGTGAGCAATCCTGGTTGAGAATTGAAGGCTTTTGAATGATTCTCCGGTCGCCAAAAATCTCAGCGTCACCGCGAGTTTGTGCTTGGCCGGTATGCACTGCCGACACACTGTATCTTTTTTTGATATCCTCGGATTTATTAAATCAAATAAATCATTGAAATTTTTTTCACTCATTCTTATGTAGTTTTTGAAAGATTCCGGGTCTTCTGTCCTTAACTCGTTGTGCAACAAGCTCATCACTCCGTTTTGCCTCCTTCGAATCCAATTTCGCGTCCACGTCCTGCGCCAATTTCTTGCTCTCTGAAGCTGAAGAAAACCAACGTGTAAAAGAGCCACGGCTAATCCTATCCTGGCAACATTAACATGGTTTTCATCCATATTTTACCCTAAAACGTTTTGACTACACACGGAGAAAAATTTGGGAAAGTCGCATTACGATGCTATTTTATTTCTGAATTACGATGCTATCTTGTTTGTCTTGTTTTTAATCCGGCTCAAACGGTTCAAATGCTTCAAACTCGTCTTTGACCGCATGAAAGTCCTCTCAATTATTATTGATCAAGTATTCTTGAACTGCAGTCTTGAATCATCTTTGAACGCTGTTTGACGTTCAATGTTTCATGTTCAACGTTTCTTGTTCAAGTAAAATTGAGTGGTGTGAAACGGGCTTAAACCAAATATTTTTCCATGCCATTAATCTCCAAGCTCTTTTCCTTCACCAATTAGCTATGGCGTCGTGTTCAGCTCCACTTAAATTCACGAGGAGGCCTTTCAAGTTGAATAAAATATGCTCGGTTCCGCAGTGTAAAAACAGAACAGGTGGAACTATATCGCTTCATATCTTTCCAAGAGAAAAAAACCTTCGGCAAAAGTGGATATCAGTTTTTAAAATAGTACATGTTGACACCTTATTAAAAAGTCTTAACTAGTGGCTCTCTTGTAAGAGAGATGGATGAGATAATCACTGTTTAGTAAATTGTTCAGCAAGGGGAGGAGTACCTTATGAACGACCAGCTATTCAAATGTCACTCCCCACTCCTAGCCATTCCTTTCCGTAAATTACTCATTGACTCACCACCAGTGTCCCCCCTCCCATCTTCTCTCTTGGAATAAGACTGACACAAGATCTTTTCTGGGGTAAACACATTCGTGAAATAATGGGTCAAGCGAATCGTAAACTGGGATTCGTCAAAAGAATACTGGGTAAATGTGACGATCATGTACGAGAAATCAGCTACCTTTCCCTTGTAAGACCTCATTTGGAATATGCTGCCAGTGTATGGGATCCCTACGAAATCGGTCTAAATAACGAACTTGAACGTGGGCAGCGAAGATCGGCAAGATTTGTAAAGGGGCGGTATGATGACCTAATTAGCGTAACCAGTCTATTAAATGAATTAAATTGGGAATCATTGTCGGATCGCAGGTTGAAATTTAGACCTAATCTCTTAAATAAATTCCAAGACCATATTTTCAGTGATGATGTTAAAAATATTTTGCGAACCCCAACTTACTATGGTAGACAGATTCAAAATGTCCTTTTTTCCTCGTACTATTAGGGATATGAATAACGGTAAATGTATCCAGTACGAGTGTAGCAATGGATAACATTGGTAGCTGCATGTTGGTATAAGGACTTAAAGGTAACCCAACTAACAGCATGTTTTTACATGTATGCTTTGCTATTTTAATTTTTAATTACAAATTTTATGCATGGTATGTAGTGCATGTTTGGTGAAGGTTCACCCTCTGCCACACACCTTTATGGTGGCTTGCAGGGTATTATGTAGATGTAGATGTTCTCCTCCCAACCTATAATCTCCCTCCCCCAGTACAACACTTCCCTCCCCCGACCCCTCCTAGTTGGGTATATATACCGCTTTCTTGACTCATAATTTTTGTACCTGATGGTACATTGGCTTAACCGCTGAAACGCGTTGTACATACCACTAATAAAAACCTGTGGAATAAGTGCTGTATCTTGTTGTTTATCATGATATCATTCCACTACGTCTCGCCGGACACATTTAGGTTCATTGGAATTTCTTTAGGAGATTAAGTCTAAATTTCAACCTGCGATCTGACAATGATTCCCATTTTAATTCATTTAATAGACTGATTTCGCTAACACATTGCGCAAACTTGCGCATTCACATTGACCAAATCATCGTTGACAAGCATTGACAAAATAATCGTTGAATGGGAGTGCTTTGAATTTGAAATCCTTCCCTCTCTATTCACAAGGAAGTAAAACTTTGTATTTCAACATAATACAACGGCAAGACCGGTTTCACCGGCTAGGGCATCATCAGTGTACATGTATTTTATGTACAATTATTCGTTCTTTGTACAATTTGCGCAGATGTGGACTTGGGCCGGACAATTTTACATGGAAGGAAATATTTCAACTTCAAAGCACTCCCATTCAACGATGATTTTGTCAATTTCTATCGGTGTTCCTACTGTTTTCAACTCGAAGGCCAGTGACTGTAGAACTAAGCAAGGACTGATTCCAAAGGGGATATGAATTTATTCTGAAGGGTAAAGAGGTAGCTCCATTCCCTATTCTAGCTGTGAAGAAGGGAGAAAAGTTGGATTTAACTATAGATGCCATAGACCTCTCCCGGAATAAACGAGGGACCCGCGGGCTTAAGCTCTACCCAATGCAACACCACATTGCCATATTTATTGGATTGCGACGACAGAATAGCAATTCATTCGAAGCCAATAGAGTAGTTTACTTCATCAAAAACAGAAAATAATGCTTCGAGCCCTACCATATATGTATTCATTTTACGCAAATAATTTGGATTAAAAAATCCTAGTTTACTAGAAAATTAAGAAAAGAGGCCAATTTTTTTTTGCGGATAGGAGGGGGTAGAGACTAGAATTTCGCTAAAAGAGCACATGAGGGTGTGAGAAATATGTGCCAGAATGAAAAAACAAGCTGGAAACAAGTGAAATTTAATTTTTATTGATGAAGACTACTGATTTCAGAAGGGCCCGGGGCAAATTCTCTGGGGAGGGGGGGGGGGGACCTCCTCCCCCCCAATTCCGACACCGCTGAGTGGAGTGCAGTCTGATTGGAAGCGTCCGCAGCACTGCCTGGTGGCAGGGAGAGGAAATAACTTTGACGGCACACGCATAATTTACCGACATGCCATAGTAATTGTTTGCCGTCACATTTTTGGCGCATTTGATTTTTCATTTTCTTTAATTTATAAGGAAAAATACTTTACGCCATTTTAAAATCAAACGGGTAAAGTACATACTTCAGAGGTTGTACACTTTTGATTAAAACATTTTTTAATAATAAAAACAATAATAAATAAATAATTAATAATAATAAATATTTTTAAAATAATATAATCGGTGTATTGAAGTGAACTGAGTGACAAATAAAGAATACCCGTGTAAAAGGGAGGAATTTTTAACACCGACATGGAGCCAAGGGATTTCATTGGAGACTAAAATATTAGTTTTATCAAATAACAAAGAAAATATTATCCCTACCACGTGAATGGGATCTCCGAATCAGAAATAGTATCTGGGGATATAAGGAATAAATTCGTTATGTGTAATACTCCTACTGATGATACGTATGTAAACAAATATTAGCTAGCCCGATAGCTACTGCAGAAGAAAGAAAACCTAAACCAGCACAATATAATGAGCAAATGAAGTATTGATACGAGGAAAAATAAAGTAGGCGCTATTTGCGCAGAAAAAATAGTGGGGGATAAATATGGGAGATGGATCCCAGCAGTCGAACAGAACAAATATCATACGTATGGTTGAAAGGACGAAAAAGCGTAAATGGATATGTTGATCAGGGATTCCAATGTGAGGAGCGGCCTCGGCAAATGTTAGTTGATAAATTGGAAATCGTTAAAAAAACACTTTTATTATTATCATTGGATATAATTAACGGGCCAATGAGAAAATTTTTGTGCAGCATAGCCTCACCTTCATCGCATTTGGAATTCTTCATCAACGCCTAGCACGCCTTTAAAAATTTAACTCAATTGCTGTAAATTGAGAACAGAGAAATGTTCAGAGAATCTTCCGCGTTTTTTTCTACATTGCAATGAAAAGTGCTTCCAATATTCAATGATTACACGTTCATCTCCTAGCAACCCTTCCCGTCCACTCCACCTTCTGAACAAACTACATCTATGTAATGGGGAACATGCACTATATTTTATAACTCTTTGAATGTGAAGTTTAATAGCTAAAATGTGCTTGGAGAAACTTTTGCTGAAGAATTAAGTTGCGTTACAAAGATATTACTCTTTGAAAATTGTACTTTTTCGGCAGCTTAAAAACACGATGATATCGCATGACGTCACGGCACGGCATCACTATGGGCGTTGTTTAACTGTTTATGCGTGGAGGTAAGTAGTTAAATGAATACTTGGCGATAACGTATGTATTTATCTCATTTGTTTAATGCAATAATCGATTGTATTTCGATTTTTTATTTACTTAGTATAGATGGTAACGAGCAAATCGTCCATTAATTATATAATGCCTGTTTAGTGCCCAAGAATTTCTTCTACGTCTATGCAATCGCTGGTTTCTTTTAGAAGAACGCCGCCACAAGGGAGCAAACCAAAGGAAACTGTAGGAATGTGCTTTTTAAAGTATTTTTTCAGTCATTGTTTCCCTCGAGAAACGGCTAAAAACCTCAAAAGAATATATTCACTTCGTTTTCTTTTAAAAATAAATGTATATCTCCGTAGCAATATTTATATATATATAGCAAACCTATACCGTGTAAAGAAGTCAGGTGTTTCAGGTCATGTGACTTTCGTCAATTTCCGGGAACACTTTAATATCATTTAATAATCTTGTGGTGGGCGTAGAAAATTTTGGCTTGTATATTTAAATTGGCGAGAAAATTTCGCATCGAGTACATCATTAATCTTCGAGAAACAAATTTCATGCATATTCCCCATTCCCTGCGAGCCACTGTGAGGGTGTGTGACAGGGGGTGAAAATAACCATTCATGCAATACTGAAATGCAAAAAAAGAGCCAGAATGATACTACCCCAGGAAAACAAGATAGGTATAGGATTCACGTGCGACTTGAAAGTAAAAGTGGATGGTAATGCGTCCCCCTGTCACATTTCGTCCTTCGATTCCAATCGAAGAAGACCACTAGGTAAATAAAATAAAAACTTGTAAAATCATCCGAACTTTTCTCCCAGTGCCTGTCTTCAAATTGAATATCCCAGATGTGTGATGCTGAAATAAAGATTGAAAACTAAAAAAAAATCTCAAAATATCAGTCCTTTCGCGAGAATATCAGCATGGCCTTAACGGAAGGGGAGAAAAATACAATCGAAAGCCAATCAAAATAAGGGAGGATGGAAAAAATTCGATAGTTGATTTTGACCCATTCGGAATGCTGGAAGTTTTTTGAGAATAAATTATAAGAAATACAATCGGAGGCAAGTTATAGGAGGGCAACTTTTTGGGCGAGGGTGAAACAGAAAATGTGTTTAGTCCACCGCAACGCTGCTTGTAATATGCCAGGGGTGCAGCTAGGAATACCTTTTGGGAGGGTTCAACAGGATTAGATGGTAGGCACAAGTGGTGTACGTCTACCTAGTGTGCCTTGCACATATATATTTTGTATTTAGCGGACATTTTATCTCACTAATATTATTAATCCTCTTATAACTTTAAGATTGACCTTTTGGTATTTCAAAATAAAATATTATTTTAAAGTGGTATTTTATTTTAAAATTTAAGAAAACTCAAAGTATAGTTTCTTAAAAAACAGTTTAAAGAGAAGACTCATAACAATCGTGACAGACGAGATTCAAATATACTTTGAAGGAATACAATTCTATGACACTGAGAAACTAATGTGATGCATGCCTAATTCATCATGTCCCTAAGACTAGGAGTTATTTAAAAACTCAGGTGGTAGATAGTCAGAAAAGTTATGTCTACGTGATTCTTTTTAGCAAGTTTGTCACAATTGTTTTAGTTCCTCTAGGGGGGGGGGGGTACCCCTAAACCCCCTCGCTGCACCCCTGAAGGAAACAACTTGGTATTTCAACATAATGAATGAAACAATGTGATGATGATTTGTAGAAACCCTTCTGACGCCTTCCACCAGGATTAATATTTATTAATGGATGGAACTTTATAATTTTCATCTACATCTACACGACACCCTGCAAGCCACCGCGAGGGTGTGTGGCAGGGGGTGAAGATCACCAAGCATGCACTACTTACATGCAAACTAGCAACTATATTGTCTCATGCAACTTGATTGTTAGTATCTATAGTATTTAAGGGGTTAATACATGCATCATGCTCTACAGAATACTCTAAAATATTTCCCCTACCTATCCCTTTCCTATGCCGCCTATTCTGTTCTCTTATAGTACGGGGGATTTTATACATCATCAAGGCGGATGAGGATAGATAAGAGTTCAAACTGGGCTCCGAAACGCCTAAAACTATTAAATATTAATCCTTGTGGAAGGCAAAAGAAGGGTTTCTGCAAATTATTCACCGGTAAAATGTTAAAGCTTACTTTCATTATGATTTCACTCTATCCACTCTGCATTGATGAATTTAGTTCATGAAATCTCTTTCATACTACTGTGCACGCTACAACCACCCCTTTGGCTCGTCATTTTATCTCACCTCACAGCTGAGAACTTAACTAGAGGTGTTCGACAAAGGAAACAAAAGTACAAACCGTCGAACAATCACTTCTGCGATTTGAACCCGGACTGTCAGCATTGGAAGACAGTTCTCCAACCACCATAACCAGATACCTTAAATTTAGGTGGTTAACATTGTGGTGGATTTTTTATTAAAGGTTAAATAATTGAAACGATAGTTGTGGCGCTTTTCCATACCTTCAAGAGGTATCACCATTTATCCTGCCGTCCTACAGTCAGACGCTTTATTGAACCTGTCTGGCTTACATTGAAACTCCCTTTTCCCTTTCAGTTCTCCGGGAAATGACTAATATCCCAAGGAAATCAGAGTGCTTCGTGGCGAATTTCAATTAATAAGCAGAAAAAGCATCACTCAGCTATTGCGTATTAAGGGTGAGGTATAAAGACCTCATTTGGAATATGCTGCCAGTGTATGGGATCCCTACGAAATCGGTCTAAGTAATGAACTTGAACGTGTGCAGCGAAGGTCGGCAAGATTAGTAAAGGGACGATACGATAATTATATTTGCGTAACCAGTCTATTAAATGAATTGAAATGGGAATCATTGTCAGATCGCAGGTTGAAATTTAGACTTAATCCCTTATTCCTTATCCCTTATGAACAAATTCCAAGGCAATATTTTCAGTGATGATGTTAAAAATATTTTACGAACCCCAACTTACGATGGCAGACTGGACCATAATCATAAATTTAGAGAAATTGATTGCCGAACTGACCGATTCAAAATGTCCTTTTTCCCTCGTACAATTAGAGATACGAATAACGGTAAATATGTCCTATAGGAGAGTAGCAATGAATAGCGTTGGTAGATGCATGTTGGTATGAGTGCTTAAAGCTAACCCTACTAACAGAATGTTTTTGCATGTTTGCTTTGCAATTTCTCTCTTTTTTAAATAGTGTAGTTCTGACTACTATATTAATACTATTCCTTTTTTATGCATGATATGTAGTGCATGTTTGGTGAGCAATCATCCCATGCCACACACCCTTGCGGTGGCTTGCAGGGTATTATGTAGATGTAGATGATGCCTAAACTTGGAATATTTCAATCATACCATTCTTACTTTTTTTTGGAACTTGGTAACACTGTGGTATGGCGCATGCTCACGTGAAAGATTCTGATGAAAAATTTGTGTCTTAACCGGTAAGTGTTGGTTCCGAGGAATTACGGTTTTTTCCTGCAAGTTGTCGGTGTGGCTAACCATATTGGGAATTATGGAATTGTTTGCCTATGGAATAGTTAACCTGACAATGTTAGAACCTCTCCTATAATTGCGAGGTTTAAGAGGAATATTATTGAACATTTATACAACTGCTTAAATGTGGTTTCACAAACTCGTTTTTTTAAATTTAATTTAATGCTATCTTGATGTATTGTATTATCTAACTAAAATGCTTGATGTTGCGCATACTAATTTATATTCCTTGTTATTTTATGCTTTATTTTCTAGACATTTAAATCATTATTTATGCTGCCTTTCTTAAATTTCTTTTTCCTTAAAGTGTGTTTACTTTAATTTTATATAGTGGTTTTGATTGTAATGGTTATGATATTATTGCTTCGACCAATTAATGGTTTAACAAATAAACCTTTACCAATTAATGTAGAAATGGATAATTTGTCTGGAGTAGTTATTAGTTACAAATGAGTAGATAACAAAAAATACATAAAAATATAGTGGTCGATAACATACTTCATTATAAGAACTTTACCAATTAATGGTTATGTACTCATTACATTCGTATTTATTATTTACTGTTAATTTATATGTGTTATATTGCTCCATTATGCAATTGTACGGCTGTTTCCTTGACTACATTCGTTTTATCTCTTTTTTTCTGGCATGTAATATTTTTTTCGATGTTCCAGGGGACTTATAGTCCCAGAACAATAAAGAACCTTTTCAATTTCAATTGGGAAACCCTACAGAGGCGTATTTCTGACATTTACAGACCTTATTACTCTCCGTATACGTCGAGACAAAAGTATTATAAGACTAATTTCAAGCATAGCGATAGCCTTTTTCTCATAACAGAGCGATTTGAAAAAATTGCGATAATTCAAGCGCGCAAACTTTGAGTGATTCGTAATTACTCTCCTGAATCCTTATAATAAAGCTTCCTTGCTAAATGAAGCTGAAAAGTGACCTCGTTGTTGACCAAAGTGAAGTTAGAACCAGATTATTATTCCCAAGCATTGATCCCTCCATGGAATTAGAGGAAAAAGTCGTTAGGAATTAAGGAATAGGAAGTAGTAAGTGAGAGATTTCCGTAAGAGAAGGTTATGGAAGCATGGAGAATTATTTCCATGATAACATCGACTCGTGAATTCGCCAGCTAAAGGGGAAGGGGAATTTGCACATGGAATGAGGAAAGTCGAACGCAATCATCACGAAACTCCGTAATCGTTCGTTAAGGGAATGCAATTATCGAAGAGAGGTGAATGGATAAAAGCATTCGCATCAGTGACAAATAACATTCGAGGAGCAATTACCGAATTTAATTGGTCGAGGAAGGCAATCTGCCACCCTGTAAGGGACGTAATTGAGTTTTTTTTCCAGATTACGCAGACTCGAAAGGGGATTGAGTAGAGGTGGAGTGAGAACAATCACGGAGCTGGCAGGTGGCACTAATGAAGTCGAAGAGGAAAAGGGGGTACTTCAGGGCTATAGCGAGGGTCCGGTTTAATCAAAACATTGGAAATAAAATTTTTAATCCAAATTTAGTGAAAAGGAAATTCCCAGCATGCATACAGCAGTAGTCATTATATAAACACAATGCTTTCTCTCTTTCCAATGGCACTACAGTCGTAGTCGAGCCTTGTCAATTTTCCATCTCCATCCATCATGGTCTCTCGACTGCTCCCTTCAGTTCCTGATCCCTAGTGGGTCTCTTGCATCCTTGCTTACGTTATCTTCCTATCTTTCCCTTGGTTTGCCCACTGGTATCTTTCATCCCATACTCTCAGTGAAGACTTTTTTTTGGCACCGGCGTCTCTGGCATCTACATCTACATAATACCCTGCAAGCCACCATACAGGTGTATGGCAGGGGGTGAATTCTCACCAAACATGCACTATATTCTCACCAAACATGCACTTTATTCTCACCAAACATGCATAAAAAAGGATTCGATTCGTATTTTTTTTCCGTTCTAAATTACACTATTTAAAAAAGATAAAAATAGCTAAGCATACATGCAAAAACATGCTGTTAGTTGCGTTAGCTTCAAGTCCTTATACCAACATGCAGCTACCAATGTTATTCATTGCTACACTCGTACTGAATATATTTACCGTTATTCATATCCTTAATTGTACGAGAAAAGGACATTTTGAATCTGTCAGTTCGGCAATCAATTTCTCTAATGTTGTTACATGGTCCAGTCTACCATAGTAAGTTGGGGTTCGCAAAATATTTTTCACATCATCACTGAAAATATGGTCTTTGAATTAATGTAGGAGATTAAGTCTAAATTTCAACCTGCGATCTGACAATGATTCCCAATTTAATTCATTTAATAGACTGGCTACGCGAATATAATTATCGTACCGTCTCTTTACAAATCTTGCCGATCTTCGCTGCACACGTTCAAGTTCATTATTTAGACCGATTTCGTAGGGATTAAATTGCAAAAAATCATCTGGTCATGTCCTGCCCACCGGAGCTTCATTAATTTAATGTGCGTGGAGATTTTGGGTTCTTTGTACAGTTCATATATTTAATGCGTCGGACGAATTCTCCATATCCCTCCACTGTTTACAGGCCCATAATTTCTCCTCAGCATTCTTCTTTCCAGGCTATCCAGTAGTTCAGCGGATTTGGCAGTCAATGTCCATGTCTCACTTCCGTATGACAAAACAGTACATATAAAGGGTTTTACAGAGTTTGACGTTTGTTTCCCTGCACACATCTAGACTGAAAAACTGGAAGGTACGGTTTGCAGCATCTACGAAATTACGAGCGTGTGCAGCAAAGATCGGCAAGCAGTGTAAAGGGTTGGTACGATAACCTTATTAGCGTAACCAGGATATTAAATGAATTAAATTGGGAATAATTCTCAGATCACAGGTTGAAATTTTTACTTAATAGCTTAAACAAATTCCAAGACCATATTTTGAGGGATGATGTTAAAAATATTTTGCGAACCCAAACTTACTATGGTAGACTGGACCATAATCACAAAATTAGAGGAATTGATTGCCGATCTGACAGATTCAAAATGTCCTTTTCTCCTCGTAGATACAATTAGGGATATGAATAACGTCAAATATATCCAATACGAGTGTAGTAATGGATAACATTGGTAGCTGCATGTTGGTATAAGGACTTGAAGCTAACCCAGCTAACAGCATGTTTTTGCATGTTTGCTTTGCTATTTTATCTCTTTTTAAATAGTGAAATTTAGAACAGTACATAAATACTAATCCTTTTTTATGCATGATATGTAGTGCATGTTTGGTGACAATTATCAGCTACTTTTCCCTTGTTAGACCTCATTTGGAATATGCTGCCAGTGTATGGGATCCCTACGAAATCGGTCTAAGTAATGAACTTGAACGTGTGCAGCGAAGATCGGCAAGATTTGTAAAGGGACGATACGATAATTATATTAGCGTAACCAGTCTATTAAATGAATTGAAATGGGAATCATCGTCAGATCGCAGGTTGAAATTTAGACTCAATCTCTTCCACAAATTCCAAGGCAGTATTTTCAGTGATGATGTTAAAAATATTTTACGAACCCCAACTTACTATGGCAGACTGGACCATAATCATAAAGTTAGAGAAATTGATTGCCGAACTGACCGATTCAAAATGTCCTTTTTCCCTCGCACAATAAGAGATACGAATAACGGTAAATATGTCCTATCGGAGAGTAGCAATGAATAGCATTGGTAGCTGCATGTTGGTATGAGCGCTTAAAGCTAACCCTACTAAAAGAATGTTTTTGCATGTTTGCTTTGCAATTTCTATCTTTTTTAAATAGTGTAGTTCTGACTACTATATTAATACTATTCCTTTTTTATCCATGATATGTAGTGCATGTTTGGTGAGAATTCACCCCCTGCCACACACCTTTATGGTGGCTTGCAGGGTATTATGTAGATGTAGATCTATTCACTCCCTTATTTACTTGGAGTAATCGTTGTCCGAGGACAAATTGGAACCCAAATAGGTAAAGTTGTTTATGCCTGCGAAGTTGTAGTTCCCAATGGTGATGTTTTGCCCATTACCAACTCTATGCTTTCTACTTTGTAACATGAACTTAGTTCAGTGCTATGACCCCCAAAATTAGCCCCTTCACGATGGAATGTGAAAAGTCATGAATTTTTGATTTGGTCAAAAAGTAGGTACCAGTACATGCAAAAATATTTTATAGGTTGAACCCTAAATATGCACCAAAAATAGTTTAATTTCATTTCAAACTCAGCCTAATGCACAATCCTTAAAAAAAGAAATTGTAAACCCCAATGCTGACGCCAATGTGCTGTTATCTCTCCCGTAGAGCTAGAACGTAAAATACCGATATTACATGCGCCAAAAAATTAGGCATTTTCACTTTTTTTTTTAGAACTGAATGCCGCAAGCACGTTGGAAGTTATATATTTCCACGAAAAAAGGGTATTCGTGTTCTTCTCGGACAGTTATAACCTCTGCATATAATTCAACGAGCGACCGAGGCCACAATCTCCTTACCGCATCTTTGTGAATGTCGATCGTACGAATAAATTGCATTTTTCAATTATCAAACTTCTAAAGAATATGAATTATTTTGTCTCAATACCTGTTTTCTACATATATACTGAATTATATACGTAGCTTTTCACCGATAATAAAATTCAGTTCACAGTCGATTACCTCGCTAAAGATTGCTCGACAGGATTATTGTCTCTTAAAAAAAAATTCAATCAGTGATTTCCATTAAAGAATTATTGCATAACTTTTAAAAACTTCCTCATTTTGATGGCTTGTCTCCAATATTTACGGCATTACTTCATTTTACAATGGAATTATTTGTACTAGGTAATATAAGAGCTTAGGATAATGGTCGTTAAATAAATTACGATCTTTTTATACGGGTCACTATAATTCTTCTTATAGCTTTCATGCCCTATCAATGAGTACTAAAACTCTGCTCAAAGTGTGTCCCTGACGCTATCCTGAATTCCTCATAGATATTTAAAAAAATATTCCCCTTTCCAGTCAGAGCTCGTAATCAATTCTATTTAAAGCTCTCTTTTTCATCCGAGGAGAAGGAAGCTAACAATTAACTTCGTTAAACCCTTCTCTCCAATATGTTGTTTTGAGAATATAGAGAAGATTTTTCGTGATATGATTGTTACTTGAAAAATTTCAATCACACTAATTCGAATCTGACTGTAGACATATTTCCATTCCAAATACCTACAACGGTAGGGTAAACAGAGGTGACATATTATGAAATATCAACTGTTTGGTGGCGAAACACTAGAGTTGGATTTTTCCACGCACAATGAACGAATACAACAAAAAAGTATAATTCTTTCAAACATATTTTGCATCATGCTTCATCTCAGTGTAGACTTTTTTCCAGCTAAAGTCAAATTCATGGTTGGTGACCTACCAGCCCCTGCCACACACTCTTGTGGCGGCCATCAGGGTAACATGTAGATGTAACTACAATGCTTATAAAGTATCTTAAAAGTCACTTCGACTGTGTGAAGGAAAGGGTGATTTTTTTTTTTGCCGGAGAAGTTCCACGGTATAAGCTGCACAATGATTGTCAAAGAGTTAGTTATATGAGGAAAAATGTTGCCAACAACTACACAGCATCGGGATTGAATAAGTTATTTCCGTTTTGAGATTACTGTATGCATGTATTTTCTCATGTAGTTTAATCTGCTTCTCATGTAGTTCAATCTTGCTTGTCAGTTTTTACAGGAATTTTTTCAAAGACGAACTACTAGAATATCCGCGTATCCGAAACTTTCTCCGGTTCATCCATGGCACCTATTCCTTGTACATTCCTTATAAATCTGCAAAATTGTGAGGTAACTGTAGTATCAACGGACTAAAATAAAAGATACCCACTGGATTTTAAACTATGACCAGGCAAACCCTATTTCGATTAGTAAAGTTCGGAGAAAATAGAAGAAAATAACAAAAAACTGGTCATAGTTGCCTCAACGCCGGAAGACTTCTTTCACCAGCTTCCCAGCTGGGGAGTGTGAGCGCGCACACTCCAACGGATGGCGAACCAGGCCCCCCCTAAAAACCTGTACCTGCCAAGGTTGTTCCTCTGAATGAGGATTACTCACAATGAGTTTCTGCTTACCAACTGAACAGTCGGCTTGCTGCCTGGCGTGAGACTTCGGACCAGCTGGTAAAGTGACCGTGAAGTGACTCCTTATGATACCATCCTGACATCGGAAGAAAATGTCGGTGACAACTAAATAACATTCCTTTGTGGTTGCTCAAAAATCATCTTGACTGCCACTCTCATTGCATCGAGGGTTAAAATGAAATTGAAGCCGCAAAACAGTCAGTGGAAAACATCGATACCTTCAGTTTATAAGAAAATACGCGTTTCTCAAGAATACTGCGGGTCCGCAGGGCGAGGTTCCAACTCAACTCAACAAGTTTACCGATATTGGTAGGCTCAGGGTACATTTTTTGCTATCCAACCTGCGTTTTTACCCTATATCCATCTATAAATTATGGTATCCCTACGAAATCGGTCTAAGTAAATGAACTTGAACGTGTGCAGCGAAGATCGGCAAGATTTGTAAAGGGACGATACGATAATTATATTAGCATAACCAGTCTATTAAATGAATTGAAATGGGAATCATTGCCAGATCGCAGGTTGAAATTTAGACTCAATCTCTTACACAAATTCCAAGGCAATATTTTCAGTGATGATGTTAAAAATATTTTACGAACCCCAACTTACTATGGCAGCCTGGACCATAATCAGAAAATTAGAGGAATTGATTGCCGAACTGACCGATTCAAAATGTCCTTTTTCCCTCGCACAATTAGAGATACGAATAACGGTAAATATGTCCTATCGGAGAGTAGCAATGAATAGCATTGGTAGCTGCATGTTGGTATGAGTACTTAAAGCTAACCCTACCCTTACGAAAAAGTAGTACTGGAAGTACTGGAAAAAAATAGTATTGGGAAGTACTCGTGTACTATTTTCACGGAGGTGAGTACTATAGTATTGGAAGTATTGAAGAAAACTAGTACTCGTGTACTAGAGGTAGTACACAGAACTAGTACTCATGAAAGTATTGGGAAGTAGTACTCGTGTACTAGAGGTAGTACACGTAACTAGTACTCGTGGAAGTATTGGGAAGTAGTACTAGTGTACTGGAGGTAGTACACAGAACTAGTACTTGTGGAAGTATTGGGAAGCAGAACTCGTGTAATAGAGGTGGTGCACAAAACTAGTACATACATACCCCTATTGGAACTTACTCATAAGTCTCATAAGATATTTTCTCATAAGAAATTGGCAATGAGATCTTATGAGAAATTTTCTCATAAGATGTTGGGCTGGGAACCGTTCCAGGGGGAACCACCCTGGAACCATTCTAGGGGGATCGGTTCCCTGCAGTTCTCTTAAGAGAATTACAAAAAATTAATTGTAATTACAAAAAAACCTATAAGCTGCTCCTGGAGATACGTCCTGGAACTCCCACCTACTCCTACTCCAAAAAACTGAGGAACTAGAGAAAGCTGAAATAACACATAACACGACTTCGGATCCGATATAGCATATCACACTTAATTTGATTCGGCATAATTTGGCACATGCCCACTATACACATAACTCGACCGAACTAAACCGTGAACGTCTAGCGTTTCTTGATTTCACATAACAAATTCACAATTTTAGTAACCCTTATGGGAGTTAGAATTTTAAACAAACAGGACAGTTTATAAATCTATAATATATTTATTGACACTACTTCCAGTTTCAATAATTGTATTCACTTGCCTTTGTAACACATAAGATTCCAAATCTGAGGCATAATCTCAAAAATAACCAATGTGACAACAACAATACTAAATAAACCACATGGCACGAGAATGAAAACCTGTGATCGAGCTTGCTTAATGCATAAGATTTTATTTTAATGGTTGATCAAAGTTTTCAACAACCAGAAGTTTTTTTTTAAATAACGCTCCTCCAAACAGTGAAACTATATTTTTCCAACGGGGAGTTCGTTTAAATATCATCGAAAGTCGTCACTGCACTGTCACAACACACAAAAAATATTCACGTTCATCATGTAGCTGAATGATGATCTGAATTCTCATTGGATCATTCCGAATGTTTCAATTTGTTTATGACTTTAATGTGCCTGAAAATGATAAATACAGTCAATTCCGGTGTCAGCAATTCAAAAAGCCTGCATGGAAAGCAGGTGAAAACAATTACAAATTCGTTCAATACAATCGCTTGTCATAACGATCATTTACTCACCGTAATGTCATTGTCCATTAGAATTTAAAAGTAAGCTTCCATGATCACTAATTACAAGAAAACGTAATTACTTCAGGAGATAATTCTTTATCACGTTTTTCGCTATTATGACAGCCATTTTGAATTTCGAAGTGGTCTTGCAATTAATCGATAGTTGTCTGTTCGATATTGGTCGATACAACCAACCGGATACAACTTTCCACAAACCGCGAACTATAAAAATGTGAATATTCACGTTAAAATTACTCGTGGGCACGAAAGTTGTTATTTATGGTTTATAACTGTTCTTTTCAAGAAAGAAGTTTCCTATAATTTATTTGAACTGAACGGAATTACCGTTCTGACACCTTTGGTCTTTTAGAAATGGGGATGAGTGTAGATTGGAGGCTTTAAAGATGTATAGGAGGATGGAGAAAGTGAGCTCAAGAATAATTTGATACTATCTTTCTTTAACCTGAGCTGGATGTGACAAAATTAAACTGTCTTCCCCCAGCTAAGCTGGGATGGAAGACAAATGAGAATGCTGTAAATGGTTGGGGAAGAGAGGAATCTGTTGGGGGTGATTCAAAGAGGATAGAAAAAGTGGATGGAAGAGATGGGTAGTGGGAAGTTAAAAAATGTTATTGAAGGAAGAATCGCGTCTGGCTTCTGGATGGCTGGAAGATTATGAGCCAAATAAATGTATTTAAGGAAGCGAGTACATGTAAAACATCAAAAATGTACCTGAAAGGTGGATAACCATTACGTGAATTGATAGTATTGGTTCATCCTAATGTGAAATAAAAATGATAAGCATTGTGATTTGGAAACCA
The DNA here is from genome assembly GCA_933228895.1 of Platycnemis pennipes. NCBI lineage: Eukaryota > Metazoa > Arthropoda > Insecta > Odonata > Platycnemididae > Platycnemis > Platycnemis pennipes. The sequence goes on along the minus strand of OW121847.1, from coordinate 155,716,164 downwards.
ATACTAGACATATTAAGTTCAATGCTCAATATATCATGGTATCAAAGAGTAGTACCTAGGTACTACTCACTGTAGCTACACACCTATTATTGTGATTACTTCTTCTTCCAATACTTACCGAAAATGAAGTATTGGTACCAAACGGACTAGTACACAATGCTAGTAATGTGAATATTTCTCCATCCAGTACTTGCCTACATTGAAGTACTGGAGTCACAGACTAGTACACGATGCTAGTATTGTGAATACTTCTCCATCCAGTACTTGCCGACATGAAGTACTGGTGCCACGGACTAGTACATGATGCTAGTATTGTGAATACTTCCCTGCTGAGTACTACATTCAGTGATCCCAATACTAAGTATTGAATTTTGAGTACTGGGGGGCAGAATCTGAATACTATAGTACTGAGATTCATGTACTTAGTATTCGGGTCTGTGTACTTAGTATTGGGCTCTGTGTACTACTTTTTTGTAAGGTTACTAACAGAATGTTTTTGCATGTTTTCTTTGCAATTTCTGTTTTAAATAGTGTAGTTCTGACTACTATACATCAATACTATTCCTTTTTTATGCATGATATGTAGTGCATGTTTGGTGAGAAATCACCCCCTGCCACACACCCTTGTGGTGGCTGGCAGGGTATTATGTAGATGTATAAATATCAATTCCCACAAATCTTCAGTTCCATTCGGAATTCCTGTTCTTGACCCTTCTTCTGAACAAAACCAACACCGTCATAAATATTAGGCTCTTGATGCTCTATTCCATTTATGCTCACCCCCTCCTACTATTTATATCTCACATTCACTCCCATCCCACTGACCCAGGAAGTTTCCAGGCAACCCAATGAATATGCATGTTCGTCACATGCTGCCAAAGCAGGGACATCTGTCGGATCCGATCTACATCTACATCCACACAATATCCTGCAAGCTGCCGCGAGGGTGTGTGGCGGGGGATGAAGACCACAAAGCATGCGTAGACATATTTCGTTCAGTATCGGAGGTAATGAGAATTTGTCTACACAAGAGAACAATAACATCAGAGTACTATGGATTGGCATTCTCCAATGAGTTTGCCATATTGTGAAGAAATGTGATCACGACTCATTAAAAGTTAAAATTGAAAACAGTACGTCCTAAATTTTTGTTTCACAAAGGATTCATTTACATGAGGATAATCAAAACATGCTAAGCAGCTGCGAATAAAGAAATTCTGAAAGGATCTTCTGATGTGAATATCGATCAATTGGAATAATGAGAATAATGGTTCATTTCATCTAGGTGTTATTTCAATGCGCAACACTCCGACACATTTTTTGGACTTACATTTCATAGAACGGTTTTTTCAGTTTGAAAAATGTGTCAAATTTCTTGTGGTTTATTGACCCAGAAGCTTGAAATAGCTAAGGGAGTGACGGTTGAGTTGCAGTTCTTCACCAGTTAAACGACCGTGAATATTAACCGAGTGTTCCTAGTAATATTCTTTCCACTTTTATTTTGTTTGGGCTCTGTTGTACTTGTCACCAAGTGACCCGATTTCATGTCTGGCTTGAAGACCGAGTCATGAAGTTTAGCTCTTAACTTAGCTCATTGCATTCCCTCTTACACCTAATTAAGTAGGAATTATGAGTTCATTTCCAGCTCAGAAAATATTCCAACCATTATCTAAATTAGTGTAACCAGTCTATTCAATGAATTAAATTAGGAATTATTGTCAGATCGCAGGTTGAAATGCAGTGATGATGCTAAAAATATTTTGCGGACCCCAACTCACTATGGTAGACAGGACCATAATCACAAAATTAGAGAAATTGATTGCCGAACTGACAGATTCAAAATGTCCTTTTTTCCTTGTACTATTAGGGATATGAATAACAGTAAATACCTGTATATCCAGTACGAGTGTAGCAATGGATAACATTGGTAGCTGCATGTTGGTATAAGGACTTAAAGCTAACCCAACTAACAGCATGTTTTGCATGTAAACTTAGCTATTTTTATCTTTTTTTAAATAGCGTAGTTTTGAACAGTACCTATACAAGTACTAATCTTTTTTATGCATGATATTTAGTGCATGTTTTGTGAGAGTTCACCCCCTGCCACACACATTTATGGTGGCTTGCAGGGTATTATGTAGATGTAGATGTAAATTTGCATGGAAGGAATCGGTTAATATCTCCAAAACCATCTAATGAATTTCCTTGCTTTAAACCAATTGACGATTCGGCGCTCATGACTCCATTCTCCATCCGAAGAATGGTGCCATGAGCACCGAAACGTCTATGTGAGTGTCCCATTTTTTCGTGTGTCTGTGTTTAATGTTCAATTTTTATTTTTTTTGCGAGAATGTTTCTCCATAGAAAGAAGGGAGAGTGTTTCTCCCTTGGCTAGGATTCCCATCCCTCCCGTTTCTGTCGGGACAGTCCCGTTTTTAATGAAAAAGTCACGGGTTAATTTGTAAAAATCCCTCTTTTTTTTAAAGTATCTTTCAGAGAAAATTTAATGCTTGGATTTTTTCACGTTATTAGCCTTAATTTCTATCGACTATCGATTATAATAATCACTGATATTTTACATGATATAAATAACCGGAGGCAATATTCTTTCTTCCCACTGCAAATAGAATTAATGTTAACTACCTGAAGTTCCCGTTGAAATTCAACGGGTGGGAGAAAAGTCAAATGTATCATAATATTATGATTGTAACATTTATTGCAAAGGACGAATCTCAACTTGGAACATGGTGCTATCTTTCGCTCCAAAACAAAATAAACCGACGGATATATATAAATGCTATCAGTTATCAAACCATCACCTTTACAAAAATGGGAATACTATTCCCATTTTCTAGCTGAAGATGTCCATTGATATTCAGCGGGAAGGATAATTTTATAATTACCCATTGTATTTAGAAATTTCAACATTTTTCATGAAGGGGCGGAAAAAACTTGTATTACGAAGTTAGGTATGGCTCCAAGTTAGTATCGGACCCATAAATATGTTTACCATTGTAAACTTATTATTACTGCCAGGATTCATACCGGACCCTATTTAAACTACATACTTCTCATACCTGTATATAAGTTCCCTATTTACGCGTACCTACAATTCAAACTATGTTTTACGTCGATGCTCTAGTTTTTGTTAAACTATCTCAAATCTCACTACATCAATCCACGGCGTTTTTGAAGAAGTCCATATTTGCTTTTTATGACTTAGGTCGTTGGAAATGCACAAACCCGTAAAGAAATTTTAAAAAAAATTTTAATACTCCTAATTTTTTGCGAATGCAAACCTACTAATTCTAAATAGCGCTAGCTGTCAGCACGCATGTATGTGAAGAAAGAAATGGCCGACCACGCCTCAAGAATCAGTGGCAAAAACCTCCTTTATCATCTTCCATTATCCTCGTGAACAGCGCATTGCAGTTCACGGCATACGACGCACTGTATAAGCATCCACGATTTACAGAAACCTCGAGGACATAGTGTAAATCGGTTGAAAGAATAAGAAACGTAATGCCTTTCCCCATTAATACGACAAGAATGAAAGAAATCGATTAATATTTAGTAATTTTACTGTGTGAAAGAAAAAACCCTTACGCGTTCATAAATTGAAAAAGTCCATTTCAACCAATGTAAACACATATTTGTCACCAGGAATCGAACCCCGGACTTGGCAAAAATGGGAATAGTTTTCCCAGGCCTTAAAAATGGCTATGACATCATAGCTATAATATTTTTATATTTGACATCACCCGTTTTTTTTTGTTCAGAATGTTTTATATTTTGAGGAAAACAGTATGGGAATCCTACCAATAGCGTATTTGCTCCTGCTAGAACCATACGCAACGCTAGTTGGATACCTACTACGAGAGAGAATACGGTTCTCTTGTCTCCACTAAACTGCCAGACTGCGCCGCCATGGTGAGTTTTAAGGCCTTTCCGCTTTGGGGAGGGCCTTACGCAACATTGACCCAGATTTCCTCCCTTGATACTGTTCCCCTCCCCCTGCTACCCCCTTCCCCGCCCCTTCCATGTGACAATGCTCACCTGCGCGGGCTTAATTGCGCTCCCGGGCAATTTGCAAAAGCCTCGAATGGCCTCTGCACTCCTTCAAAGCCGTTAAAAGGACACCCTTAGCGGAGACCAGGCATTGCAGCTGGAATCTTCATACCTTTACGACCTCCGAGAAACGCCTAATTAATCATTCTTTCTCGGTTTCCCGGTTACGGGAATAAATTGAGGCCATCATGAGAGTGTCTCATCGCAGAAATGGAGGTTGAGATGAGTTAGTGGAGGAGAGTTGATTTCGAGAATGGAGAGGATTTGTTGCATGCCTTTATTTTTCCGCCCTCAAATCCTTATTAACCCGGTGCAACCAGGACACTTCTGTTTCGGAGTTCATTTCGCAAGGATGCATTTTCCAGAGATAGGTTTGCCTGCAGACAAGAGAAGCTTGGATATGAATGCAATTAATAAAATACGACGCCTCGTTTGGGGAGACTTCCTGTGCTATGGTCAGCGAGAGAGGTCATTAGGTGAGGCCGTTTCGATAACCCTTTCCTAAAGCATGGCAATTTAATTACTCCTGGTAATTTAATTATGGAAAAAAATCAGCGTTATCTCATGAAAATGATTAAAATGATTACTCACCAATATCCTATCAAGTAAATTTAAAACACCATCGCGATATGACTCTGACAGCCTTACGTTAGCTTGGTCGTGTTCTTGAGAGTCCATTACGGCTTATGCTCTAATATGTTAAGGTGATAATGTCTTATACTACGTACGAATGGTTAAGTTGTTTAAATGACATATAGCCTGACAATTATCGTTTGTTTCATCAACGATTGTTCTTTCCGGTTACGTTAAAATAAGTTCATTGTCAAAGTTATCCGAAATACCTCGACACATTCAAGTAAATTTGGCTTTAAGTTGTATGATTAAAACTGGCAGAAGCCAATATAAAAGGTCTTCGTTGAATACAGCCACTCATCAACATTAAATTTCCGTTCAGGTGTGATATATAATATTGTATGAATCCATAATCAGATGCTCCTCAAGACTCCTTTCATTATTAGAGAAACCATAAGTCAATATTCTATCAAATGATTGCAATTATTCCTTCCAAAATCGTACGTGTTCATGAGGACAGAATAATTCGAGATAATCTTCTCTATTCTCCAGAATTGTAAACTGACTTTGCGATTCGGGCGGATATATTAATTACCGGAAGAATCCTCAGATTCTACAGAGCTAAGTAAGGTTAAGTACACAAGCTTTAGTACAGACAGTCTCCCACTGAATTTTATGGTAGACATATGTCCATCTGTGACTGAAATAAAAACCACAGCGTGCTATGGTAAGTTAGACCATAAAGATAAAATCAGAGAGGTAAATGGTACGAAAACTATGTAAAGAGGTTCATTAAGTCATTTTCCTCTTAGAATTAGGGATAGTAATGGAATAGATAGGAGTCATCAAGGGCAACTCGGATAGGTTATGCAGATTTTTTCCTGTTATTTGCATGCAATCCTGAGGCTAAATGTAAAGCATATGCATTCACATGCATATGCATTATTATGCAACTAAACGTAAACAATCTGCATATATCCTCAACCAGTCTATTAAATGAATTCAAATTGGAATCATTGTCAGATCGCAGGTTGAAATTTAGACTTTATCTCTTAAACAAATTCCAAGGCAATATTTTCAGTGATGATGTTAAAAATATTTTACGAACCCCAACTTACTATGGCAGACTGGACCATAATCATAAGATTAAAGAAACTGATTGCCGAACCGACCGATTCAAAATGTCCTTTTTCCCTCGAACAATTAGAGATACGAATAACGGTAAATATGTCCTATCGGAGATTAGCAATGAATAGCATTGGTAGCTGCATGTTGGTATGAGTACTTAAAGCTAACCCTACTGACAGAATGTTTTAGCATGTTTCCTTGCAATTTCTATCTTTTTTAAATAGTGTAGTTCTGACTATTATATTAATACTATTCCTTTTTTATGCATGATATGTAGTGCATGTTTGGTGAGAAATCACCCCCTGCCACATACCCTTGTGGTGGCTTGCAGGGTATTATGTAGACGTAGATGAAATCATCTTTCCATTCATGTAAAGAAATGCGAAATGTATAGGTACGTGCGGTTTCTATCCCAGAAGTCGATAGCTTTTGATCATAGCAATATTGCATGCAAAAATTCCTTATTCCTGAAGTGAAATTTATTAATAATAGAATTTAAAATTAGAATAGAATATTTGACGTCGTAACTAACGTAGGTTTTGATTTCTGGACAACAATGCATGCCTTAGGGTTGGTTCTCCCCCTGCCACACACTCATGCGTCGGCACGCTGGGTGTTGTGATGTAGATAATCGAGTGCTCCATTAAAGTTTTTCTGTGACGATTTCACGGAGAATTGAGAAAATTTTCCTGTGCGGACGACTTATTTGAATTTCAAAAAATGCTTGAATGATTGTGACGTATGATTCTAAAATACTGCAGCCATTTAAAAAAGGGTTATCGAAAGAACTCTAGGCAATTTTCTTAAAAACCACGCTAAATGGACAAGAGTACCGAAATATTAAAAAAAAATAAAAAATTGATCGAGTCCAAGATTCCGCGGGTTCCTTCCATTCTCAAAACCAGAATGTGAAATGATTCGTTGACACTAAGTTAGTTTTTATTAAGAGAATCTCGTTAACATTAAAAGTATAAAAAAAGTCTGATGGGTGAGGTGATCTTTCAAAAATCTTTCTAGTTTTGGTCCAACAAATTTGCCTTGGAAAATTTAAATATAAATTCTTAAGGTATCGTACCTTTTCGAGGTTTTCAGACAAACAGCAATAACCCTAAACTGAGTAACCAGCTGATTTTCATGTTAACAGGATACCACTAGATAAAATAATTATCCACCTTGACCAGGCTGATCTTTGGGATGACTGAGGATGATATATTCCCTATTATACCCAGGTTTCCTGAACTACTAAGGTAAGTATCACACCGGTGCCTTAGATTTATGTTATGGAATGGAGAATATTAATTTGCCAAAAATGATATCGTTAGTGGATAATAGTTATCTTTAGACCTTTATTTTTTATAGTACAGTTTCACTTTTTCTTGAAGGAAAGAATTCAAGAATTTTTCCAATTAAGATGTTGACAAAAAATTAGCGGTTCTATGCTAAAGAGATTTTTCTTTTATTTCAGGCTTCGGGACACAAGCTTCTACATGTCTGCAATGTCGGTAAGTAGGTTTCATGCTTTAATATTTGTTTAAGAAACATTTTATATTCTGGGTAGTTGGACATGGTTTTACTCGAAGAATGGAGGTGGAAACAAGAATCATTTAAATCTGACATATGCATATTGGTTCTGATAGGGGAAAACAATTACTAAACGTAATTATTCAAAATTTGTCTCATTTTTTATAATGATGCTCATATTGTTGTACCTGTTCTTCTCTTGTGCACAAATTTTGATTCGTAGATATTAAAACTCAATTAACACAAAAGCACGAAGCAAGTAATCATCTGCAGTTGTTGACAAAAATGTTAATTTTCTGCCTCAGTTTTTGCTCCTAGGTTACTCCTACTGTTTTTCATTGTACCAGTATGTCATTTTATTCACGAAGCAAAACGGTCACAGCTAAAATATATTGTTCAATAATTGCGTTTGAGGAAAAAATAATGAACGACAGCTACATTGGGTAAATGTGACTATCATGTACGAGAAATCAGCTACTTTTCCCTTGTTAGACGTCATTTGGAATATGCTGCCAGTGTATGGTATCCCTACAAAATCGGCCTAAATCCCTACGAAATCGGCCTAAACTTGAACGTGTGCAGCGAAGATCGGCAACATTTGTAAAGGGGTTTTACGATAACTATATTAGCGTAACCAGTCTATTTGTTGGAATAAAATCGGAATAATGGGGAATATGCATGAAATTTGTCTCAGGACATCAGGACAGTTATCACAGGAACCGTCGGAAGCAGCTGAGATAAACGTTAATGTCACACCCTGGTGGACAGCGGAATTATCCCATTAATTATTGAAATTATATTAAAATACAGTCCATTAGGATACAATACAATGAGGATGCAATACAATGAAAATACAATACAATACAGTGAGGATAGTGGAAGTAAAGAAGTTCTGCTATTTAGGTTTCATATGACAAAAAGATAACAGTTGCTCCTCAGAGGTCAAGAGAAGAATACTTATAGAGAAGAAAGTCTTCCAAACAAAGAAAAGTCTCTTGGGAAATAACAATATATATATACTTAAATATAATATTAATTTTGTAGCGTGTCAGTCAGTCATTCTCCATCCATTTTGTTTTGTTCTCTCCCAAGTTTTGAGCTAAAAGAGTGAGGTTTGGTGCGTTTACCTGCTCCATACGTTTATTGAAGGGTGCCTCAATACATCCACATGCATTATTATGCATTAAAATGTAAACATCGTTTACATTTTAATGCAACAATTATCGTCAAAGTGAAAAAATCTCTTTCTGTATGATTTGGTAGTAGTTTTGGATTTTTCGCAGTTTGTAGTGCAGAGAAAAATGCAAAAAACGTGTTTCGTGGAAGGCAGTTGTCTGTACGTATGTGTGTTTGCAGCGCTCAAGGTTATTAATTTAAGGTAATCTCCGAAGGCACCGGTCTGATTGAAGCGGGAGTGGTGTCATTTGAAAGACGACACCTGGGCACAACGCTTAGGTGTATTTTTATTTTCATTGTTTGACCAAAAGGTTTGAAAATTTAAGAATGAAAAAATGGTATTTTCCTTATCTTTTAACGTGGGAAACCATTTGCTATGGAATTTTGTTTACGTTGCTAAGTAAATGTGTTTACGTTTTTGGTAAAGTAACAAAAAGTTGAGGAATGTGGAATTAGTTTCATCAATCAATTTTGTAAGCTTAAAAAAATAAATTGACGTTTCCGATGTGCAGATAGTGAAATAAAACAATTTTTGCCTACCGGCCGCGATCTTGAGTATGAAGTGTGAATTTCAGAGCTAGGCTTTTTGAATTACTTTCCTAATAGTTGAAAAAAGGTTATAAAACGTTTATTATACATTAATGTTTGTTGTTAAATCAGCAGATTAATTCGAAAATACACCAACAATTTTAAAATTATCAATGGCTGTCCTACACCCAAACGTTTCCGTTTTTTATCAATTTAAAATAAAAAAATTCACTTAAATCTCCACCCAAACGATAGATATAATTATCCTAAGGTCCTGCGACTCTCTGGATGTGATACAAGGCGGAATTTTTGCCTTCATCTTCGCAGCAATGACTAACCGATCGTCGGAGTGACTATTTCAAAAATGGTACTCTTCTCAGTCTACTGCAGTGACAAGGGCACAGAGAAATTTAAAATATGATTTTTTTTACTCCAAAATGTTTACTTATGTTTCGCAAACTAATTCAAAATTGCTTTAATTTTTGTAAAACATATACCCACACTTCCCACTGCTCCCACAAGACAAAAATATAGTAAAAACACATAGTTCACCTCAAGAGCACACCAGACAGTATTAATATTGAAACTAAGAAGAAATCTTTGAAAATTTTTGTATGGAACATATGTACTAACATATGGATGTGAGACATGGACGCTAATGAAACCACCAAACTTGATACTGCAGAAATGAGTTTTTGGAAGAGAGTATCAAGAACTAGGTGGACCGTTAGAAAAACGAATGAGAAAGTGCTAAATCGAGTCCATACCGAAAGAGATCTATAGAAAACATTTAAGACAAAGAAAGTTAATCTCATCGGACGCCTACTCCGGCATGACATTTTCATACGAATTATTTTTTAAGGCAAAAATCTTGGAAAAAATATGAGAGGAAGGCCGAGAATTTCGTATTCAAAAGTTATGGATGCAGCTCGTATGCTGAAACGGATAGAATGGCTCAAGACAGAGACAGTCGGAGCCGATGGCTGCGGTGACCAAGGCTCTATGCCTTTAAGAAGGGTCCACCGAATTATGAAGTATAGATGTCACTCTTGAGAAAATTTCAGGACACATCATATTCTTCATCATATGAGAAATAAAAGACCGCTTCAATGGGGAATATGCATGAAATTTGTTTCTCGAGGATTAATGATGTACTTGATGCGAAATTTTCTCACCAATTTAAATGTATATAAGCCAAATTTTTCTACGCCCACCACAAAGATTATTAAACGATATTAAAATGTTCCCGGAAATTGACGAAAGTCACGTGACTTAAAACGCCTTCTAACGTCACTGCGCGGTATAGGTTCCATATTGCTGCGGAGATAGACATTTATTTTAGAAGAAAACGAAGCGAATGTATTGTTTTGAGGTTTTTAGCCGTTTCTCGAACGAAACGATGACCAAAATAATACTTAAAAAAGCAAATTCCGACAATTTCCTTTGGTTGACTCCCTTATAGCGGCGTTCTTAAAAAACACCAGCGATTGCATAGGCGTAGTAGAAATTCATAGGCACTAAACAGGCATTATATAATTAATGGACGATTTGCCTGTCACAATCCATACTACGTAAATAAAATTCGAAATACAATCGTTTATTGCATTAAACAAATGAGATAAATACATACGTTATCGACAAGTATTTATTTAACAACTTACCTCCAAGCATAAAAAGATAAACAACGCCCATAGTGATACCGTGCCATGACGTCATGCGATGACGTCGTGTTTTTAAGCTGCCGAAAAGGTACAATTTTCAAAGAGTAATATCTTTGTAACACAACTCAATTCTTCAGCTAAATTTTCGCCAAGCACACTTAAGCTAATAAACTTCACATTCAAAGTGTTAAAAAAATGGTGCATGTTCCCCATTGTCAGATCGCAGGTTGAAATGTAGGCTTAATCTCTTAAATAAATTCCAAGATAATATTTTCAGTGATGATGTTAAAAATATTTTGCGAACCCCAACTTACTATGGTAGACTGGACCATAATCACACAATGAAATATGTCCCAAGCCAGAAAAACTAGAGAAATGTGAATGAAGAATCTATGCGAAGCAGAACACTGCACTTGGAAAGGTGGGAGCTGCCTATAGGACAATGAGGACCCACTTCAAGGAATGGAGTGCTAGATGATGTGCTAGACATGCAATGCTATAAGGGACAAAAATGGAGAACTTTTGGTTGAAATGGAGAAAAAGTGAAGAAATAGGAAGTATATCTGAAAGATTTGTACTACTGAAACAATCTAAGCAACATTTATCTCGTAGGAGACCTTTCTTTACCATTCTTCGCGTTCAGTCATTCCTCGACGATTTTCTCTATCTAATCATCATGTCTCCAGAAATGACAAGTAGTTAGCCCAACGTTCTCTTTTTTAAGGTTTTCAGCAGACGTTATTTTTTATTCTGTAATACACTTTGGCTTAATTCTTAACCATAAATAAAATCTATACGTATCACTTTTACCCACTTTGCAAAATTGTACTTACCTTAAATCCATAGCTAATGATAGGAGCACCTGATATATTAATGCACAAAAGTCTGAAACGTAAGTCTGATAGCAAAGAGTAACAGGAAGGGAGGAATAGGGGGGCTTTATAGCTCGGCGGCAGAGCTCCAGCGGCAGAAATCAGCCAATGAGAACACGCCTTTGGAAATCATGACGTCAGACCGTTGAGCATCGCTGACTAGCGCTTCAACGGCTAGCGGCTGCCGCAAATATTCAGCCTTGCTGAATCCCAGCGGCAAGAAGAGGGATGCCCGGTTAGTTCGAATCGCCCAGCATTCTTGGATGTGTTCTATTGGGCACTTTCATGAGCGCGTATGAGATGCATTACGAATATAAAGGTTGTTATGAAGTGTTAAATTTATAATCGAAGAAGAGAAGTCACAGCTATCCCAGAAATAAGAGTTAAGTGAAAATGTAACTATTGCATTGCGCGTACACACATGGAATAGTATCTCACAGTCGTTTAATGTTTCGTTGCAGTATGCATCCCATCTCAAAGTATTATAAGTAATACACCGCAAATTATTAATATATTGCTGAAGGTCCTGGTTTTTAAAAACTGAAGGTACAAGGCGACAAGTTCCCATGCAAGTTCCAGTGCCTTGCAACGCATTGCGATCTTCTTTTTTCACGCCGCGCCGCAGAGCTGTGAAGGGCCACCGATTTCCTTCCGTGGCGAAATCCGTCGTAAGCGCCGCTGCCGCCGAGCTATAAAGCCCCCCATAGAGAATGAGAGATATAAGGGAGGAAAAAGCGAGAATAAGGGATGGAAAAGACGGAGGATGTGAAAAAATTTCTGGTGATGTATTGGCTAAGAGGATAAAAAAAATAAACAATCGCCAATTCTTCCTCAACTTTACTCTTGAGATTAAAAAATGAGAAGTTGGAAAGAGTTGGTGTTGGAGATAGCACAGCAAGTAAGTAGGAGGCGTAAATCAACTCTGTCTCGATTTCATCGAGTTCTTTTCGAAGCGGTCGTAAACAAAGGCGACAGCGGTGATATTTATGTCGGCGAAAGAATAGTTGAAGAGCGATAGGAAAAGTGCTCTTGGACGGGAAAATAAGATCCAGGGAAAAAATGGATGAATTGCTTTTTTGGTACTCTTTATGCAGAATTTCATTGATGAAATATCGATAATAACATAATTTTAAAGTCTATATGCATATTCCGTTCGCGCAAGATTAATGGACTGTTGTTCTTTTTAATTTAAGGAGGTTCCACCGTGACTCCGCGATTCAAAATCTCGTAAAAGAGCTATATTATTCAATGAATAAACACTTTCATTCATTCAATTTCCAATGTCAGAATACATGCTCATTCCCGCTAATACGTTGTAACGTATCAATTTTTAGCCATGTTATGCTGGGGAGTTGGGGAGCCGCCATGTTGGTTTTTGTACAGAATATTTATACGGAGACATAGGGAAATATGGCGTCGGCCTCGACAATGGCCAATTTGTCATTGAGCCTGGTGATTCAGGTCATTCGGGAGATGCATTCCCAAGAATAGAAATTGTCTCGCAGGCTATTGTTGAACTCGCGGCAGGTTACGGAGGGAGACTAATTTTGGCCGAGCGTTAACAATTAGGAGTGTGCCTATATAAAGAGGGACGAAGAGCGAGACGAGGCTGCTAGCTTGGAGTCTGAGAGTCTAACAACAGTGAAGTAGCGGCTAGTCGAGGAGTCTAAGGAAAGTGAAGGCTGATGGTTTAACAAGAGTAAGAAAGTGAGGGGCTTCTAGGCTGCTAGGGAGGCTGATAGTCCAAGAAGAGGGAAGGGAGGCTTCTAGGCGAGTCTGATAGTCTAAGAACGGTGAAGGGGCGTCTAGCTTCTAGTCTGATGGTCTGACAACAGTGAAGTGGAAAGTGGCGACTAAGTCTAACAAGAGAGAAAAGGAAAGTGGCGGAGAAGCCAGGATTAACCAAGGAGACGGGGATCGCCTCAGCTAGAAACTCCAGATAAACTAGAGGGATAAATCGGTCCACTCCCCACTATTATGTAGGTACTTAATGTTAAGAGGGTACTTGTTATATTTTATGTGAAAGTGAAAAGTGAAGTGGCTCGTGAAGTGATCTATGGCCTGTAAAAATTGAGCCTGAAGATACCAAGAGTGAAAGTGATATATTGTGAGGGTAATTTATTATGATAAATGTCTATATTAATTTGTGTTGTGTGTGAGACAAATTAAATTGAAAAGAAATAAATTACAACGTACATATTCCAAGATAGGTTAAATATTTTCTTACTTAGTTGTAAACTATTCCCTTGCAAATACAACTCTTTGTTTTGAATTTTATTGATTTCATTTTACGAAAATTTTTTGGCAACAATTACGCTGCTTCCATTTGGAAGCATTGGTATTAATTACACCATGCCAGTAACCAATGAAATATTTAAATTATGTAAAAAATATAAGAAGGATCTCGGTAAGGTATATTCCGTAATTAAGTTAGTAAATAGGCTTGTAAGCACATTCCGTCACCAGTACCTTTGCCAATAGTAACAACATACTGTAGCGACACTTTAATGTAACTAAGGCTTTTCTGCTTTTTTTCGAGCAAACATTTATTACTATAAATCAAAAAAGTGTGCTAAGGCCAGCAGTTTTTTATAATGCTAAATTCTACATATAATTGCGCATCTTATATTAGTTTTTCGTCAAAACGACATTTCTCTTAACATTATTAATCTGCAAATTTTATTGCAAGAGCCATGCTCTGACGTATAACCACGCATAAAATAGCTGATTTTCAACGTCTTTTTTCTTCAAATATATGATGGAAAGGCCTCATTATTTTATTGCCAATCGATAGAAGGGCTAAAATAGGATGTGTCCTGAAATTTTCTCAAGAGTGACATCTATACTTCATAATTCGGTGGACCCTCCTTAAAGGCATAGAGCCTTGGTCACCGCAGCCATCGCCTCCGACTGTCTCTGTCTTGAGCCATTCTATCCGTTACAGCATACGAGCTGCATCCATAACTTTTGAATACGAAATTCTCGGCCTTCCTCTCATATTTTTTCCAAGATTTTTGCCTTCAAAAATAATTCGTATGAAAATGTCATGCCGGAGTAGGCGACCGATGAGATTAACTTTCTTTGTCTTAAATGTTTTCTATAGATCTCTTTCGGTATGGACTCGATTTAGCACTTTCTCATTCGTTTAGCTAACGGTCCACCTAGTTCTTGATACTCTCTTCCAAAAACTCATTTCTGCAGTATCAAGTTTGATGGTTTCATTAGCGTCCATGTCTCACATCCATATGTAGGTACATATTTTCCATACAAAACTTTTCAAAGATTTCTTCTTAGTTTCAATATTAATACTGTCTGGTGTGCTCTTGAGGTAAACTATGTGTTTTTACTATATTTTTGTCTTGTGGGAGCAGTGGGAAATGTGGGTATATGTTTTCCAAAAATTAAAACAATTTTGAATTAGTTTGTGAAACATAAGTAAACATTTTGGAGTAAAACAACTGACATAGTGTACGGTAAAATAAAAGATAAGAATGCATATGCAAGAGAACGTTCGAACACGGAACACAAGAAAAATATGATAAATTATAATATTATAATCAATGACAACAAGAATAAATCCTTTTTAACGGTAGCCACCAGGTTAGTACAGTACTTGAACGGTATCCTGTCAGCATCTAGTAGCAGCGAGGTTATCACCGAAGAGAACTTTTATTTTCCGGGATGAAACACGGTCCTACCGAGATTGACAATCAGTATCCTCATATTTTTTGCACACATTACTATCGAATAAGATGCCTACTTACAGCGAAGGCGACTATCCACTTTTCATCTACATGTGCATTATGCCCTGCAAGCCACCATAAAGATGTGTGTCAAGGGGTGAATTCCGCTATACATGCACTACATATGATTCATAAATAGGTTTAGTATTTATATACTGTTCTAAATTTCGCTATTAAAAAAAAGATAACAAATAGCAAATATTACGTGCAAAAACATGGTTACCTTCAAGTCCAAATACCAAAATGCAGCTGCCAATGTTATCCATTGCTTGTAGGTCAATATTTAAATATTCTTTATCGTTTGGGCATAGAATTTCCCTGTACACTACTGCGTCATCGGCAAATAGACGAAGCTTACTTTTTACCACCTTTTGGATATCATTAATGTACAAAAGGAATAGGAGTGGACCTATCACACTACCTTGTGGGACACCCGAAGTGACTTTAATTGCCGGTGAGGAAACACCGTCCAAAACAACCCTTTGCAGAAAATCATTGATCTCTCGTATTGGATATGGCTCTCTCGGATATCTCTCGGATATGGCTCGTATTGGATGTATTCATATTATTCATATCCGTAATTGTACGAGGAAAAAAGGAAATATTGAATCTGTCAGTATAATAATTAATTTCCTTCTTTTAGTGATTATGGTCCAGTCTACCATGGTAAGTTGGGATTCGCAAAATATTTTTAACGTCATCACTGAAAATATTATCTTGGACTTTATTACGGAGATAACTTCTATATTTCGACCTGCGAACTGATATTGATTCCCATTTTAATTGATTTAAATGACTGGATACGCTAGTATGGTTATCATACCGGCCCTTTACAAATCTTGCCGATCTTCACTTCACACGCTCAAATATATTATTTGGGCCGACTATATATGACTATTTTTCCTTCTTCCAAACCGTTTTTAACACACCTTCCGGGGATTCAACTGTCGTGTTACCTGACCTCTTTCAGCGGTTGATGCAACCAATTGGCATTTCCTGTAATGGCATTGAAACGTTACTTAAAGATATAAGCCCCAGTAAATCTCCTGGCCCTGATCAAATTCCCTCCCGCGTATATAGAGAGTTAGCATCCGAAATTTCCCCCTACCTTGAAATAGTATTTAATAAATCGCTGACCGAACATGTCGTACCGATGGACTGGAAAGCAGCCGATGTAACACCCATTTTTAAAAGTGGTGATAGGGAGCAGCCATCTAACTACAGACCTATAACCCTCACATTCATTTCATGCAAGATCCTAGAACATATAATTGTCAGTTCAGTCATGGGACACCTAGATAGCCAGAATTTATTGTCCAATGTCCAGCATGGCTTCCGAAAGAGCCGATCGTGTGAAACTCAACTTACTCTCTTTTCCCACGATATTTTAGTTTCTGGCGAAAATAATATTCCAGTGGATGCTATATTTCTCGACTTCAAAAAGGCATTTGACAAGGTTTCTCATAGCAAACTAATTTCGAAATTAAAATCTTATGGGTTAGACGGTAACATTATATCATGGATTAATGATTTTCTGCATGATCGGGTTCAAAGGGTTGTTTTGGACGGTGGGTCCTCACCGGCAATTAAAGTCACTTCTGGTGTCCCACAAGGTAGTGTGATAGGTCCACTCCTATTCCTTTTGTACATTAATGATATCAGTAAGGTGGTAAAAAGTAAGCTTCGTCTATTTGACGCAGAAGTGTACCGGGAAATTCTATGCCCAAACGATAAAGAATATTTAAATATTGACCTACAAGCAATTGAAACTTGGTGTGATACATGGCAGTTAGAATTAAACTTTAAGAAATGTCTTGAAATGAATTTTTGGAAAAAGAATAGCTCTCCTCCTACCACTTACAAAATAAGTAATAATGAATAAACAAACGTGGAATCCATTAAATATCTTGGAATAAGACTGACAAATGATCTTTCCTGGGGTAAACACATTCGTGAAATAATGGGTCAAGTG
This sequence comes from Platycnemis pennipes, assembly GCA_933228895.1. NCBI lineage: Eukaryota > Metazoa > Arthropoda > Insecta > Odonata > Platycnemididae > Platycnemis > Platycnemis pennipes. The sequence goes on along the minus strand of OW121847.1, from coordinate 155,698,922 downwards.
AATCGCAAACTGGGTTTCATTAAAAGAGTATTGGGTAAATGTGACGATCATGTACGAGAAATCAGCTACTTTTCCCTTGTTAGACCTCATTTGGAATATGCTGCCAGTGTATGGGATCCCTACGAAATCGGTCTATATAAAGAACTTGAACGTGTGCAGCAAAGATCGGCAAGATTTGTAAAGGGCCGGTATGAAAACCTTATTAGCGTAACCAGTCTATTAAATGAGATAAATTGGGAATCATTGTCAGATCGCAGCTTGAAATTTAGACTTAATCTCTTAAACAAATTCCAAGGCAATATTTTCAGTGATGATGTTAAAAATATTTTACGAACCCCAACTTACTATGGCAGACTGGACCATAATCATAAAGTTAGAGAAATTGATTGCCGAACTGACCGATTCAAAATGTCCTTTTTCCCTCGCACAATAAGAGATACGAATAACGGTAAATATGTCCTATCGGAGAGTAGCAATGAATAGCATTGGTAGCTGCATGTTGGTATGAGTACTTAAAGCTAACCCTACTAACAGAATGTTTTTGCATGTTTGCTTTGCAATTTCTATCTTTTTTAAATAGTGTAGTTCTGACTACTATATTAATACTATTCCTTTTTATCCTTGATATGTAGTGCATGTTTGGTGAGCAATCACCCCCTGCCACACACCCTTGTGGTGGCTTGCAGGGTTTTATGTATATGTAGATTTAGATGTCTGTAGGGATCCTATATACTAGTAGCATATTCCAAATTAGGTCTAACAAGGGAAAAGTAATAGATTTCTCGTACACGGATGTCGAATTCACCCAATACTTTTTGTTGAATCGCAGTTTACGATTAGCTTGACCCATTATTTCACATATATTTTAACCCAAAGATCATGTGTCATTCTTATACGAAGTTATTTAATAGATTCCATGTTTTTCAAATGCATTATTAATTATCAATATATTCTTGTTTTCAGAAATTCATTGCCACACAATAATAGTGCCTGCTTGGTAATCATCACTCTCTGCCACACACCCTCACGGTGGCTTGCTGGGTATCGCGTAGATGTAGATCGGATCCTGCAGGCGTCCCTGCTTTGGCAGCATGTGAAGAACATGCATAATCATTGGGATGCCTGGAAACTCATTGAGTCAGTGGGATGGGAGTGAATGTAGGACATAAAAAGTTGGGGGGAGTGAGCATGAATGGAATGTAGAAGAGCATAATATTTATGATGGTGTTAGGTTTTCTACAGAAGAAGGGACAAGATTATAGGAGCTCCGAATGGAATTTGTGGGCATTAATATTTATAGATTGATTTCAGGGGAAAACGTAGGTTAGATAACAAAAAAGTTACCGCGAGACTACCAATATCGGTAAACTGATTTCGTGGAGGTGGAACCTCGCCCTGCGGACCCGCAATATTCTTGAGAAACGCGTATTTTCTTATAAACTGAAGGTATAAATGTTTTCCACTGACTGTTTTGCGGCTTCAATTGCATTTTCACCGTCGATTCAATGCGATTAGCAGTCAAGTATATTTTTAAGCAACCACAAAGGAATGTTATTTAGCTGTCGCAGACTCTTTCTTCCGATGTCAGGATGGTATTATAAGGACTCACTTCACGCACCGTTGCCAGCTGGTCCGAAGTCTCACGCCAGGCAGGACGCCGACTGTTCAGTCGGAACGCAGTCATATAGGGCTTAAACCATTGGCAGGTACAGGTCTGTGGCAAATGGCCTGGTACGCCAAGTTGGAGTGTGAACTCCCCAGCTGGGAAGCTGGTGAAAGAAATCTTCCGGCGCTGAGGCAACTATGACCAGTTTTTTGTTCTTTTCTTCCATTTTCTCCGAAGTAATCGTTTAAAATCACGTCGTCAGAGTTTGTAATCCAGTGGACATAATTATATTTTGGTCTGTTAAGGGGGCTCCCTAGCTGAGGCCACTCTCATATGTAACGGCTTTTCTATTGTAGTTCTATGATTCCCCGCATAGGTGGCGGATGAAAAAGTGGAAAGGGAAGGCCCTCTCCCTCCCCCCCTTCTCCCCCTCCTCTAGATGTAACATGATAGCTTGCCGAGCATCGCTAGCCTCCCTCTAAGTGGTTTGTTAGGATGAGTGACCGGAAGCTGCGATATCTCCCCCTCTGTCAACCCAGATGTCTCAACCCGGCCTTTTCTTATTTCTGACCTGATGACGGGGTCTCAAATCTTCCAGTACAGTTTCTGGGCATCGTTTTCACTTTGGTAATGGAAGAATTATTCCTCCCGACTTGCACTTGCAATGATGTTTTGTTTAGACCCCCTCCCTCCCCAATTGGCAAGTGAAAGCATTAATCGGTGAGAAAATTTCGCATCAAGTACATCATTAATCTTCGAGAAACAAATTTCATGCATATTCCCCATTATTCCGATTTTAATCCAACAAATAGACTGGTTACGCTAATATAGTTATCGTAAAACCCCTTTACAAATGTTGCCGATCTTCGCTGCACACGTTCAAGTTTAGGCCGATTTCGTAGGGATTTAGGCCGATTTTGTAGGGATACCATACACTGGGAGCATATTCCAAATGACGTCTAACAAGGGAAAAGTAGCTGATTTCTCGTACATGATCGTCACATTTACCCAATGTAGCTGTCGTTCATTATTTTTTCCTCAAACGCAATTATGAAACAATATATTTTAGCTGTGACCGTTTTGCTTCGTGAATAAAATGACATACTGGTACAATGAAAAACAGTAGGAGTAACCTAGGAGCAAAAACTGAGGCAGAAAATTAACATTTTTGTCAACAACTGCAGATGATTACTTGCTTCGTGCTTTTGTGTTAATTGAGTTTTAATATCTACGAATCAAAATTTGTGCACAAGAGAAGAACAGGTACAACAATATGAGCATCATTATAAAAAATGAGACAAATTTTGAATAATTACGTTTAGTAATTGTTTTCCCCTATCAGAACCAATATGCATATGTCAGATTTAAATGATTCTTGTTTCCACCTCCATTCTTCAAGTAAAACCATGTCCAACTACCCAGAATATAAAATGTTTCTTAAACAAATATTAAAGCATGAAACCTACTTACCGACATTGCAGACATGTAGAAGCTTGTGTCCCGAAGCCTGAAATAAAAGAAAAATCTCTTTAGCATAGAACCGCTAATTTTTTGTCAACATCTTAATTGGAAAAATTCTTGAATTCTTTCCTTCAAGCAAAAGTAAAACTGTACTATAAAAAATAAAGGTCTAAAGATAACTATTATCCACTAACGATATCATTTTTGGCAAATTCATATTCTCCATTCCATAACATAAATCTAAGGCACCGGTGTGATACTTAAATGTTTTTGCTTTTCTCCTCTTTATTTTACTTAAATGAGCAACCCTGACGTTTCATACTTCATCTACATCTACATAATACCCTGCATTCCACGATAAAGGTGTGTGGCAGGGAGTAAATTCACACCAAAAATGCACTACATATCATGCATACAATCAGTGATTAGGATTAGTGATAATATACATGCCTATTCAGTTATTTTTTAGATAAAAATAGCTAAGCATGTATGCAATCATATGCTGTTAGTTGGGATAGATCCAAGTCGTTATACCAACATGCAACTACCTATGCTATCCATTGATACACTCGCATTTGACATATTTACCGATATCCCTATCCCTCATTGCAAGAGGGAAAAGGGACATTTTGAATCTGTCAGTTCGGCAATCAATTCATCTAATTTTGCGATTATGGTACATACAATCTACCATATGAAAGTTGGGATTCGGAAAATATTTTTAACGTCATCACTGAAAATTATTTAGAGTAGTCTGTAGTGCATGATGCATGTATTCCAATCCCTTATTACTATGTAGATACTAACAGTCTAGTTACATAAATCCTATTTTAGCATGTTTGCATGTTAATAGTGCATGCCTGGTGATCCTCACACCCTGCCACACACCGTCGCGGTGGCTTACAGGGTATCGTGCAGATGCAGATTGCTTTGTGAAGGACATGCGCTTCTAGGGATTAAAAGTGGATAGTCACCTTACTCGCTGTAATTATCTGATCCGATCGTAAAGCCGGTAGAAAAAAATATGAGGATACTGATTGTCAATCTCGGTAGGTCCGTGTTTGAATCCCGGAAACTAAAAGTTTTCTTCAATGATAGCCTATTTTCTACTTGAGTGCTGACCGGAGATCCTTTAAGTACAGTACTACCCTGGTGGCTACCGTTAAAAAAGATTTATTCTTGTCATTTGTTATTATATTATAATTTATTATATTTTTCTTGTGTACCGTGTTCTAACAGGGAATGGGACACTTCGGCGCGGCCACTTCGGCGCGGCCACCTCGGCGCGGCCGTTTCGGCGCAAGCCACTTCGGCGCAGGCCCATCTCGGCGCAGGCCCACCTCGGCGCAAGCCACCTCGGCGCAGGTCCATTTCGGCGCGGAGAACAGAGATGTTAAGCACCGGGACAGATGCTCATGTAAAAATACTACAACGAAGGAATATTGTGTTTTTTCGTCGTAATCAAAGAACTGTTGGCAAACATTGATTCAAAACGAAATAAATTTAGATGTGAGTGCAAAAAAAAGAAATATGTACTTGAAATTCCTGAACTACCACACTCCACTGTTTATCAAAGTATCAAAAGTATTACAAATATTAAAAGTAATAGAAGTTGTGAATCATTATAAAATCGTCAGTTGAAATACAAATAAATACCAGCGTACAATTGCAGGTTCCACAATGAAGATACAATTCGAGCGATACATCTACATAATACCCTGCAAGCCACCATAAAGGTGTGTGGCAGGGGGTGAATTCTCACCAAACATGCACTACACATCATGCATTAAAGAGGATTAGTATATATATACTCTTCTAAACTCCACTATTTAAAAAAGAAAAAATAGCAAAGCATACATGCAAAAACATGCTGTTAGTTGGATTAGCTTTAAGTCCTAAAGCCAACCTGCAGCTACCAATGTTATCCATTGCTACACTCGTACTGGATACTTTTACCGTTATTCATATCCCTAATTGTACGAGGGAAAAAGGACATTTTGAATCTGTCAGTTCGGCAATCAATTTCTCTAATTTTGTGATAATGGTCCAGGTCTACCATAGTAAGTTGGGGTTCGAAAAATATTTTTCACATCGTCACTGAAAATATGGTCTTGGAATTTGTTTAAGAGATTAAGTCTAAATTTCAACCTGCAATATGACAATGATTTCCAATTTAATTTATTTAATAGACTGGTTACGCTAATATAGTTATCGTACCCCTTTACAAATATTGCCGATCTTTGTTGCACACGATGCGTCTACAGATACTCAATAAATATTGTCTACATCTACATCTACACGCAAGCTACCCTGCAAGCTACCTCGAGGGTGTGTGGCAGGGGATGAAGAGCACCACAATCAAAAATTTACATTTTGTTATAGATATTTTTAGCCCTTCGCTTTAGAAGAAAATCACGACGAAGCGAAAGGAACGGATATATTTTGGGATTTGAAAATTTGCATTCCCGGAGGAAAGTTTTAACCCTTTCGAGACGGCAGAATTCACTGCCATTCGCGTATACTAATCTGAGTACCAAGAGACTCTCTCTTCGCCTTTGCAGGGAGCACATTTGAGAAGTTGATAATTGAGATAGTTCTCGCAGGTATACACACACACTCAGCTCCTACCTTTTCCGATCCAACACAGCGGGGACCTTGCAATTATCCCGGGATCCATACACAGGTATACAGGCTCAGAAGTCTACATCTACATCTACATAATACCCTGCAAGCCACCACAAGGGTGTGTGGCAGGGGGTGATTGCTCACCAAACATGCACTACATACAGGGTGTGTAAATAAAGTTTCAAGACTGATTTTTTCCTGAGTAGCGGAGTGCGCGGAGACCGGTCCCACCGCCTGGGCAAGGTGATGGGGGGTGTCTGCTAAGCGTCCCAAGCATCGGCAGTCGTCGGCGGGACGCTGGAGTGAGAACATCGTGAGTGCAGTGAGTGTCTGTTTCAAAACGCCGTCGAGAAATCGGAGCATTCAAAATGTGGCGTCTTTTGAAGCAGCGGTGTTCGATCAAATTTTGTGTCAAACTGAACAAGACCTTTACGGAAACATTCAAAATGATTCAAGAGGCCTACAAAGAAGATGCCATGACACGTGCCATGGTTTTCATGTGGCACAAGAGGTTCAAAGATGGCCGCGAAGATGTGGAGGACAATGAACGCTCTGGAAGACCTTCAACAAGCAGAACTGACGAAAATCTGGCCAAAGTGTGTCATGTTTTAAATGGTGATCGACATCTCAGCATCAGAATGATTGCAGATGAAGTGGGTTTCAATCACCAAACCCACGAGATCGAGGGATCGAGTCCGCTGCGTCCGCCCGGAGAAGAAAGACGACTGGGTGCTCCACCACGACAATGCGCCCGTTCACACCTGCTTCGCCGTCACAGAAGTTTTGACCAGTTTCAACGTGGCAACGCTGCAGCAGCCACCCTATAGCCCCGACATCGACCCCAGTGACTTCTTTTTGTTCCCCCGGATCAAGAGAGACCTGAAAGGGAAGCGGTTTGATAGCGTCGCAGCGGTCCAAAAGGCTTCGACGAGGGTTTTGAACATCATTCCAGTCAAGGAGTTCCAGGGAGGTTACAAGTAGTGGAAATCTCGTTGGCAGTGGTGCATGGATTCTCAAGGCACCTATTTTGAAGAATTTTAGTCCAATGTATGAAAGTGTACAATAAATTTTTTTTTCTGAGACCAGTCTTGAAACTTTATTTACACACCCTGTATCATGCATAAAAAAGGAATAGTATTAATATAGTAGTCAGAACTACACTATTTAAAAAAGATAGAAATTGCAAAGCAAATATGCAAAAACATTCTGTTAGTAGGGTTAGCTTTAAGTACTCATACCAACATGCAGCTACCAATGCTATTCATTGCTACTCTCCGATAGGACATATTTACCGTTATTCGTATCTCTAATTGTGCGAGGGAAAAAGGACATTTTGAATCGGTCAGTTCGGCAATCAATTTCTCTAACTTTATGATTATGGTCCAGTCTGCCATACCAGTCCATTTCTTTCGTCTCGCTGAGGAAATAAAATTTTTTAATGTAACGGTACTGTGAGTATAAACGGAATTGTGATCGAAATGGAAAATGATCTCACAAAAATTATTTGAGAATTTTATATTTCAAGGCGAAGAACCAAGAGAGAAATGTTGTATCTTACAATGAATTCCAAATTTTCCGATTCCGATCTTCGCTGCAAACGTTCAAGTTCGTTATTTAGACTGATTTCCTAGGGATCCTATACACTGACAGCTTATTCCAAATAAGGTCTTACAAGGGAAAAGTAGCTGATTTCTCGTACATGAACGTCACATTTACCCAGTACTCATTTGATGAATCCCAGTCTATGATTAGCTTGACCCATCATTTCACGTACGTGTTTACCCCAGGAAAGATCATGTATCAGTCTTATTTCAAGATATTTAATGGATTCCACCTTTGTTAATTCATTATTACTTATTTTGTAAGTGCTATGTGTAGAGCTATTCTTTTTCCAAAAATTCATTATAGACGTGATGTTAGTACTACTTAGAAGTTCAGACTAATAAACTAGATAATAATTAAGAAATTAGCAATAATAGCTATCGAAAACTCTCAATAATTTGAGAAAAAAAGTCTAAATATACCTTCTCCATTACTGCTAATATGGTCTGTTATTGTTATATGCCCGCTATACAGTCCATTATACTAATTTTGTGTTCATGCTCTAATCTACCGTAGCAGGATATATTGGGAACCGTATTTTTTTATCTAGCTCTACGTAAACATAGAACCCTGCAAGCCAGAATGGTTATTTTCAATTACAAATCACCCGATTTTAAGAATAAGAAATTCTTCAAAGCGAATGTTATAACTTCAACATTTGTGTACCTCGGGATTCGAAGGACTGCCAGGAATCACTGCATTCTTTAGGCGGAAACCATTGACCAAAGAAAGGAAGTGAAATAGTCAACTTACATGATTATATTATAATGAGTAATTATAGGGAAAAATAAACATTGAAACTCATCTAATAGTCAGCTGTCATGATTATATTATAATGAGTAATTATAGGGAAAAATAAACATTGAAACTCATGAAAGATATGGCCATCAACTCATACGAGAAAATAACATTCAGTTGTTGAATCGAAAGACATAATAGCTCCCTAACTAAATAAAACCTTGAAAAAATCACTCATAACCAAATAAATAACTTTAAAAAATTTGTTCGGAGATTCCTTTACTCACCAACTACGCTAAAAATAACGGTAGATCTCCGTTTAAAATTTGTAGTTTTAGAACTAAACATAAGGAATGAACTTATAATGCTCAATTTGCCAATTACACAATAACTTCTAAGTTTGTTATTCTACTGCACCAACAAGCAATTGACCGCAGACCCCAGCTGGGAGTGGGGCGCGCGCTGCGACGAAGGGTCGGGATAATCCTCTCCCGCGGACCGAGAAAGGGTACCTGGAGCGTCCCAAGAAGAAGGCCTTTATAACAAACACCTTTTCGGCCTGCTTAGGGCTAGCTTAGCGGCAACGCCTTTTGACGCTGAAAATTGGTGTGATGCATGGCAGTTAGAATTAAATTTGAAAAAATGTCTAGTAATGAATTTTCGGAAAAAGAACAGTTCTCCTTCTAGGACGTACAAAATAAGCAATAATGAATTAACAAACGTGGAATCCATTAAATATTTTGGAATAAGACTGACACATGATCTTTTCTGGGGTAAACACATACGTGAAATAACGGGTCAAGCGAATCGTAAACTGGGATTCGTCAAAAGAGTATTGGGTTAATGTGACGATCATGCACGAGAAATCAGCTACTTTTCCCTTGTCGGACCTCATTTGGAATATGCTGCCAATGTATGGGATCCCTACGAAATCGGTCTAAATAACGAACTTGAACGTGTGCAGCGAAGATCGGCAAGATTTGAAAAGGGACGGTACGATAACTATACTAGCGTAACCAGTCTATTAAATGAATTAAAATGGGAAGCATTGTCAGATCGCAGATTGAAATTTAGACTTAATCTCTTAAATAAATTCCAAGACCATATTTTCAGTGATGATGTTAAAAATATTTTGCGGACCCCAACTTACTATGGCAGACCGGACCATAATCACAAAATTAGAGAAATACTGTCTGTAAAAAAAAGCGAGACACCCGAGTTTGAGGAGCTCTATCGTTTAAACGGAGTGATCAATTTCAATGCAACAAAAAGCATACCAGAGAGAGTTTATTTCTACGTTGGATCATTTACTTTAAAAAAATCTTCGGCTGCATAGTATTTCCTGTACTTAATTTTTTCTCAAAAAAGTACCCGTTTTTTGCGCGTAAAATCAGGTTGTCCAACTTTGAGCGCTTGGTATTCCCGTAGTTTTTGTTCCAATAACTTGCGATTTTGATATAAGGAAGCCAGATCTATTAGTAACAGTTTGCAGAAAACAAATTGTTTTGATGTATGGATTTGTTGTAAATAACGCAAACCCCTGCTAACTTCGAAACCAATGGGTCAATTGAAAATTGATTGTTACTGTTCTATGCTGTACAATGAATGCAATGCTGGTACTTATAACATTCACATTAAATATCACTAATAAGGTCAATATCGCTTATTATTTATCTAGATGTTTATATACGCGTATCGGCAACTCCGTCGTGGGAGAGGGAGGAGAAAAGAGGCGCGTGGTTGCTACCGACTCGGCAGTCGGCGCGCTTCCTTTAAATGACCGGCACGTACAGTTAAAGTATCTGTGTTGCTCGCTTCAGGTAAATTTAAGGATTTTAGGTTGGGGTGAGCTTTTCTACGGCGTAACTTCTAAGACATAATTGTGTATTCTTTCGGAAGATAATTGCCAGTAACTATTTGAATCAATTCCCATTAGCCTTAACTTTGGGGGAGAGAAACGTGAGCAATCGGGTACATTCTCTAACAAGTGATCCATCAACCTGCGTAATGAAGGAAACATATTCCTCAAATAGTACCCGTACACCCATAGTCTAATCATGACTAAAAGCAAACGTTTTGAAGCAACCAGTGGATGATTCATAAACTGCCAGGGTACTGCGCGTCACGATGCACGATTTGGCAACTACGCACGGCTTCGAGAGACTTTCTCTTTTCTGTTGCTTTGTTTTGGCCTGCCTTGATAGGCAGAGAAAAAGCAACGAACAAAAATAATTATCAAACGATATTGAATATACTGCTGACATTTAACGTGTATGCTCTACGCACCTGGATTAATTACATTCTACGGCAAACAGCAGTACCAATCAATTTTCAATTGACCCATTGGTTTCGAAGTTAGCAGAGGTTTGCGTTATTTACAACAACTCCATCAATTTTAGTGGTATAAACTATTTGTTTTCTAAAAACTGTTACTACTAGATTTGGATTCCTTATATCAAAATCGCAAGTTATTGGAACGAAAACTACGGGAATACCAAGCGCTCAAAGTTGGACAACCTGATTTTACGCGCAAAAAACGGGTACTTTTTTGAGATAAAATTAAATACAGGAAATACTATTGAGCCTAAGATTTTTTAAAGTTAATGATCCAACGTAGAAATAAAACTCTCTTTTGTATGCTTTTTGTTGCATTGAAACTGATCGCTTCGTTTAAACGATAGAGCTCCTCAAACTCGGGTGTTTTGCTTTTTTTACAGACTAGTAGATAACCGAACTGACAGATTCAAAATGTCCTTTTTTCCTCGTACAATTAGGTATATAAATAACGGTAAATATATTCAATACGAGTGCAGCAATGGATAACATTGGTAGCTGCATGTTGGTATAAGGACTTAAAGCTAACCCAACTAACAGCATACTTTGCATGTATGCTTTGCTATTTTAATTTTTAATTACAAATTTTATGCATGAATAATAGTGCATGTCTGGTGAGAGTTCAACCCCTGCCACACACCTTTATGGTGGCTTGCAGGGTATTCGTAGATGAGATGTAGATGTACGCTGCACAGTCTAGTTCTCTGATCAAACCTAATTCATACTTATTATACTATACTATATTATACATACCTATTCGTACTAAGGATTATAACGGTATTAAAGGATTAAGGGATTAAATATGGAAGTTATGACTAGTATATTAATACTATTCCTTTTTTATGCATGATATGTAGTGCATGTTTGGTGAGAAATCACCCCCTGCCACATACCTTTGTGGTGGCTTGCAGGGTATTATGTACATGTAGATGTAGATTACATACAATCATGCACTACTGACTATTCTAAAATATTTCCCCTGCCTATCCCTTTGCTATGCTGCATTTTGTGTTCTCTTATGCCTAGTGCGGGGGAAAAATTACATTTTGAATTTACCAGTACGACTATCTGGATATAAACCCAATTAAACAAACTAACTCCTACACTTCATTTTAAATGTGGCACATATATATTTCCTCACTTAGAAACATCCACTATAAAATAAATTCCCGCTCCGAGGTGGCATGCGCCGAGATGGGCCTGCGCCGAGGTGGCTTGCGCCGAGGTGGGCCTGCGCCGAGATGGGCCTGCGCCGAGGTGGCTTGCGCCGAGACGGCCGCGCCGAGGTGGCCGCGCCGAAGTGGCCGCGCCGAGTTGTACTAGACCCGTTCTAACATACTCTTGCATATGCGTTCGTATCTTTTATCTTACTGTACACTATGTATTAAGTAAAATGATTAAGGTTAAGAACTGAAAGGGATGCATTCGTATATATTGAGCATGTTGTAGAAAGCCAGAAAGGTTGGTCAGATATGAAATTCGTAGAAGGAAATGTAGGACTGAACAATGGAAATAAATCCATTGTTCCCTATCGTATTTCAATGAAATAACCGTTGACTTGTCAGTTCCCTGTACTTTCCAAACATATGGCCGAAATGCTTTCGAAATTTCCTACACAGCAAACTCCCGACTATCCGTTCGCGAGTTATCCGAACTGCGAATCTTCCGTGCATCGCCGATCTCTTCACTGCCTCCTAAATGGTCTCAAAGGTAAATAAACTTTGGTCTTATTCCTCAAGATATGTTGCTCCTTTTTTTCTTTCAATCGCGATATCACTGCGGCATGACCGACATGGTCCGATGTCTTACGCCAGGCATCTTGCCGCCACCCGAGGCTTGCAATAAATTATCTGCAGCCGGGATAGCTCCACTGGATATTTTTGTCATAAAATGTTATTATGTACAGCGAGGATGTTTTCTTTGGGAGATTATGATTTTTTCTTAGGGAGTTTATGTATTTTGGTGGCATACCATAGAGAAATGAAAAAGGAAAGAACATATCTGCGTAATTCCCGTGTATCCGTAAACCCTTTACCAGAAATTAGGACGGAAAAACGTGTGTTAACTGCAGTATTAACTACCCAAAATATAAATATGCCCACTGGATGGAACTGTGACGACGTGATTTTAAACGATTAGTTCGGAGAATATGGAAGAAAAGAACAAAAACTGGTCATAGTTGCCTCAGCGCCGGAAGATTTCTTTCACCAGCTTCCCAGCTGGGGAGTTCACACTCCAACTTGGCGTACCAGGCCATTTTCCACAGACCTGTACCTGCCAATGGTGTAAGCCCTATGTATGTGACTGCATTCCGACTGAACAGTCGGCGTCCTGCCTGGCGTGAGACTTCGGACCAACTGGCAATGATGCGTGAAGTGAGTCCTTATAATACCATCCTGACATCGGAAGAAAGAGTCTGCGACAGCTAAATAACATTCCTTTGTGGTTGCTCAAAAATATACTTGACTGCTAATCGCATTGAATCGACGGTGAAAATGCAATTGAAGCCGCAAAACAGTCAGTGGAAAACATCCATACCTTCAGTTTATAAGAAAATAAGCGTTTCTCAAGAATATTGCGGGTCCTCAGGGCGAGGTTCCACATCCACGCAATAAGTCTACCGATATTGGCATTCTCGCGGTAACTTTTTTGTTATCTAACCTACGTTTTGACCTGAAATCAATCTATGAATATTAATGCCCACAAATTCCTGCTTTAATTCCATTCGGATTTCCTATAATCTTGTCCCTTCTTCTGTAGAAAACCTAACACCATCATAAATATTATGCTCTTCTACATTCCATTCATGCTCACTCCCCCCAACTTTTTATGTCCCACATTCACTCCCATCCCACTGACCCAATGAGTTTCCATGCATCCCAATGAATATGCATGGTGGCCACTGGCTGCTAAAGCAGAGACGTCTGCCGATTCCGATCTACATCTACGCGATACCCAGCAAGCCACCGCGAGGGTGTGTGGCAGAGAGTGATGATTACCAAGAATGCACTATTATCGTGTAGCAATGAATTTTTGAAAACAAGAATATATTGATAATTAATAATGAATTTGCAAGCATGGAATCTATTAAATATCTTGGAATAAGAATTACACATGTTCTTTGGGTAAACACTTATGTGAAATAATGGGTCAAGCTAATCGTAAACTGGGATTCAACAAAAAGTATTGGGTAAATGTGACGATCGTGTACGAGAAATGCATTTTGCATTTCGGTATTTGGAATTGAAACTAACCATGCTTTTGCACGTAATATTTGCTATTTTTCATATTTTTTTAATAGCGAAGTTTATAACAGTATAAAAATACTAAACCTCTTTATGAATCATATGTAGTGCATGTTTAGCGAGAATTCTACCCTTGACACACATCTTTACGGTGGCTTGCAGGGCATAATGCAGATGTAGATGAAAAGTGGATAGTCGCCTTCGCTGTAAGTAGGCACCTTACTCGATAGTAATTTGTGCAAAAAATATGAGGATACTGATTGTCAATCTCGGTAGGGCCGTGTTTCATCCCGGAAAATAAAAGTTCTCTTCGGTGAGAGCCACGTTTGTACTTGATGCTGACAGGAGATCGTTCAAGTATTGTACTAACCTGGTGGTTACAGTTAAAAAGGATTTATTCTTGTTGCCATTGACTATAATATTATAATTTATCATATTTTTCTTGTGTTCCGTGTTCGAACATTCTCTTGCATATGCATTCTTATATTTTATTTTACCGTACACTATGTCAGTATTACATAAAATGATTAAAGTTAAGAGCAAAAACGGATACATTCGTATTTAATGAGCATATTGTTCAAAGGCAGAAAGGTTGGTCAGATATGAAATTCGTAGAAGGAAATGTAGGACTGAACAATGGAAATAAATCCATTGTTCCCTAACGTATTTCAATGAAATAACCGTTGACTTGTCAGTTCCCTGTACTTTCCAAACATATGGCCAAAATGCTTTCGAAATTTCCTACACAGCAAACTCCCGACTATCCGTTCGCGAGTTATCCGAACTGCGAATCTTCCGTGCATCGCCGATCTCTTCACTGCCTCCTAAATGGTCTCAAAGGTAAATAAACTTTGGTCTTATTCCTCAAGATATGTTGCTCCTTTTTTTCTTTCAATCGTGATATCACTGCGGCATGACCGACATGGTCCGATGTCTTACGCCAGGCATCTTGCCGCCACCCGAGGCTTGCTATAAATTATCTGCAGCTGGGACAGCTCCACTGGATATTTTTGTCATAAAATGTTATTATGTACAGCGAGGATGTTTTCTTTGGGAAATTATGATTTTTTCTTAGGGAGTTTATGTATTTTGGTGGCATACCATAGAGAAATGAAAAAGGAAAGAACATATCTGCGTAATTCCCGTGTATCCGTAAACACTTTACCAGAAATTAGGACGGAAAAACGTGTGTTAACTGCAGTATTAACTACCCAAAATATAAATATGCCCACTGGATGGAACTGTGACGACGTGATTTTAAACGATTAGTTCGGAGAAAATGGAAGAAAAGAACAAAAAACTGGTCATAGTTGCCTCAGCGCCGGAAGATTTCTTTCACCAGCTTCCCAGCTGGGGAGTTCACACTCCAACTTGGCGTACCAGGCCATTTTCCACAGACCTGTACCTGCCAATGGTGTAAGCCCTATGTATGTGACTGCATTCCGACTGAACAGTCGGCGTCCTGCCTGGCATGAGACTTCGGACCAACTGGCAATGATGCGTGAAGTGAGTCCTTATAATACCATCCTGACAACGGAAGAAAGAGTCTGCGACAGCTAAATAACATTCCTTTGTGGTTGCTCAAAAATATACTTGACTGCTAATCGCATTTCATCGACGGTGAAAATGCAATTGAAGCCGCAAAGCAGTCAGTGGAAAACATGTATACCTTCAGTTTATAAGCAAATACGCGTTTCTCAAGAATATTGCGGGTCCGCAGGGCGAGGTTCCACCTCCACGCAATAAGTCTACCGATATTGGTAGTCTCGCGGTAACTTTTTTGTTATCTAACCTACGTTTCACCTGAAATCAATCTATAAATATTAATGCCCACAAATTCCTGCTTTAATATCATTCGGGGCTCCTATAATCTTGTCCCTTCTTCTGTAGAAAACCTAACACCATCATAAATATTATGCTCCTCTACATTCCATTCATGCTCACTCCCCCAACTTTTTATGTCCCACGTTCACTCCCATCCCACTGACTCAATGAGTTTCCAGGCATCCCAATGAATATGCATAGTGGCCACTTGCTGCCAAAGCAGGGACGTCTGCCGATTCCGATCTACATCTACGCGATACCCAGCAAGCCACCGTGAGGGTGTGTGGCAGAGAGTGATGATCACCAAGAATGCACTTTTATTGTGTAGCAATGAATTTTTGGAAAAAGAATAGTCTTCTCCTAGCACAAGCAAAATAATTAATAATGAATTTGCAAACTTGGAATCTATTAAATATCTTGGAATAAGAATGACACATGATCTTGTGGGTAAACACTTATGTGAAATAATGTGTCTACCTAATCCCAAAATGATATTCATCAAAAAGTACTGGGTAAATGTGACGATCGTGTACGAGAAATCTATTACTTTTCCCTTGTTAGACCTCATTTGGAATATGCGGTTAATGGTAGATAAGCGGACCCGTCACTCAGGTAGCTAGGGGGACGTAGGTCATTAGAGGGGTCCACCCTCGGTCTCGTCGAAAATCGAGCCTCGATTATCCCGGGAGCTCAGCGACGGTAGACCTTTCCCAGCGGGTGAGGTCCGCCGGGAAATTGACCACTAGACATGGTTTTTCAAAGTTATAAACTTTGGAACGTACCAACAATTTATCTTCTTCATTGTATCGTTCATTCCAAGACGTCGAAAAACGTTTTTCGATTGACGCACTACGATGAAAATTAAGGATTTTACTATTTTTCGCGTAATAAGCGGATGGGATGTGGCAACGTTGCTACCTGAGAGGGTGAGTTCCGAGAAAGAGAGCGGAAAAAGACAGGCTGTGAGAGTCTTATTCTGGGATCTCATTGTTCGATGCTCCATGTTTCTGATCCATAGAGTGCCTCGCTCCTTTCTGTTTGTTGATCCTCATATTATATTCCTAAATATCTAGGTCCATAGTATTCCAAGATGTTTACAGGTCCACTTGCCCTTCAGTTAGAACTACGATAATCATCTGCGAACCGGAAACGTTTATTTCTTCAACATTAACCTTGATTACTTTTATACCAACTTCTTCTGCTTCTCGTTTTGATTCTTTTTGCTATATAATATATTGAATAATAATGGCGAGAGGCTCTATTTTGTCTAACTACTCATTTATTTTGGCTTCTATTTTCCTTCCATCATTCATTCGTACTGTTGTGAACTGATTCATGGAGAGGCGACAGAGTATTTATTTGTCGTTCTAGTCCATCCCAACTGCTTTCAGTATCTTGAACATCTTATTCCATTCCACGTTGTGAAATGTCTAGTTGATGGAGGCTTTCACATGAGTCACGGGAAAGATGAGGAATTTCAGAAGTAATTTTTCAGTGATGACAAATTATTGGCAATTAGTTTTCCTAAGATGGCTAATGGAGGTTACTATCAACGACCAGAGAAGTTGCTAAAAGGTGAAATTATATATTTGGTGATAATAAACTGCCGTAGTATAAAAATAAAGTAGTTTAATGCTACCGCCTCATTAAAAGCACCGATGCGGATGTAGTTATAGGGGCAGAAAGTTGGTTATCACACGAAATCGTAGATAATGAATTTTTCCAAAATCATTTACCATTTATAGGTTCTCCGAGAGGTTTCCTCCAATCTTTCCTCCCATTGTTCGTCTGATTATTTAAGTAAGTGTTTTCGATGCACGTGACACCAAGCTACGTTCCTCTTAGTGACTCCTATATGTTCTTCTTTATTGCAGCTAAGGATTACTACACCAATAATTGGGAGTTCTAATCTGAGAGTCGGTTAAATAGCGTATGGTGTTCACTTCGAAAGCCTATATCCAAAAGATTCTTTATATGTGTATATTATAGACCGCCTGATAGCGACGGCAGTTCAGTCTCAGGCCTGGAGAGCAAGAGCAGAAAACTAATATCGCGAAAACGATCGAAGCATAATAATAGGTGGAGATTTCATACTTCCGTCCTTAGACTGGGACACGAATAGGTTTATCACCGGAGTAAATGACAAGGAGCTCTGAGAGTCACTATTGTGTACCTTCACAACACACTCAATGCATCAATTGGTAACAGCAACCACCAGAGGAAATAATACTCTCGATTTATTAGCGACAAATGTACCAGAACATGTTGTAAAAGTAGTAACCGAGAAAGGCATTAGCGGCCATAAAGTACTCACGGCTCAATTTTCTCTGAGAGCTAACAAACTCACGAGCCGAAAGGAAAGATTTATTTGCTCGGTAACAGGGGCGTCGGAAATATTTTCGCTGGGAGGGGCCAACCTTGAAAAGGGCCCGCATTTTTTTGCGGATAGGAGGGGGTAGAGACTAGAATTCCGCTAAAAGTAGGAAGTTTCCTAAAAGTAGTTTCCGCCTACTTAAGAATGTGGTAGAATATGCGTCAGAAGGGAATAGGCAAGCTGGATACAAATGAAATTTACTTTTTATTGATGAAGACTCATTTCTCAATGGCCCGGGGCAAATTCTGGGGTGGGGGGGGGGGGGGGGGCGAATGCCCCCTCTGCCCCCACTTACGACGCCGCTGCTCGGTAAGGCTTAGTCTGTAGTGCATGAAGCATGTTTTCACATCACTAGCTCTTGCATTGTAGAAAAATACAAATAAATATTTACAACCAGTAATCTCTAAGTTACTGCGTGCATAGGCGGATTTAGGGGGGGGGGGGGACGTGCACGACACATAGCACTTTATTATATGGGATTGTAGTTTAGTATATGGGATCCATACGAGGAAGGTATGATAAAGGAATTAGAGCGTGTGCAAAGGAGATCCGCTAGATGTGTAGCGGATAGGATATTTGAGCATTGTACGCCTTTTTTAGGATAAAGAGTAGGGCAGAGAGTAGGTCAGCTAGTGGGGTGTTAAAAACGCGAAAACGTTATGAAAGTAAAAGAATTGAAAAAAGCCATAAGCTATGCGAGTTTTTTGATGAGCCAGTCATAGAAAATTTAAGTGAACCAGTTAGTCATAAGCTCGAAAAAACGTGTAAAAACAGCTTTAACAAGTCGACTGTAATTCTAAAAAATTGCGTTATAACTGTGGTCGTAGTAAATTGTCGTAGTTTGAAAAACAAAGTTGCAGATTTTCATCACCTCATCGAATCCACCGACGCAGATGTAATTATAGGAACTGAGAGCTGGCTATATAAAGATATTGCAGATAATGAAATATTCCCGAAATCATTCAAAATTTATAGGAAACATAGAGACAGAAGACCAGGAGGAGGAGTTTTTATCGCCGTGAAGGATTGTCTTACTAGTAGAAGGGAGACTATACTTGATTGTCAAATAGAAAGCGTTTGGTGTTCCATACAAGGTCCTCGAGCAAAAAAGCTTTACCTATGTGCATATTATAGACCACCGGATTCAGGCATAAATTCAATATTAGAACTGGAAAATCAAATAAAGAAATTAATTCAACACAAAAATGACCGTCACATCATCATCGGGGGGGGGATTTCGATCTTCCATCCATAGACTGGGACACGTGTAGCTTCATCACCGGGGGAAAGGACAGAGAGCTCTGTGAGACACTTCTGTACACCTTTTCATCTTTTGCACTTCATCAATTAGTAACAGCCCCAACCAGAGAAAAAAATACTCTTGATCTCCTCGCAACAAATATACCCCAACAGCTTGTAAATATAAGTACCGATGAGGGAATCAGTGATCATAAAATTATAAAAGCAAGATTTTCTTATAGAACTAACAAAAATAACAAATCCAAGAGAAAAATATACTTGTTCGATAGGGCGGACTACGATGGAATGAAAACAGAGTTGCAGAATTCGTTCAGCGAATTTCAAGAAGCAAGTTTAAGGAAAGATACTGAGACCTTGTGGCATATATTCCTAGAAGTTATTCACTCAGCAGTTAACATGTATATACCGAGTAAATTAAAAAAGATGAATGCAGAGCCACGGTGGTATAACGCGGCGGTACGGAAATCTTTAAAACAACAGAGAATTTGCCATGCTAGACTGAAAAAAGCGCGAAAAAAAACACCCCCTCATGAGCTTAACAAAATCATTATAAATTATAAAACTTCCAAACACTTAGCGAAAAAAGAATGTCGAAGAGCCTTAGCTGACTTTAAAGTAAAATTCTAGGGAATTATTTGAATGAAAATCCAAAAGCGTTTTGGTCGTATGTAAGAGAAGTTCAAGGAAACAAATCTACTATAGAAACGCTTAGGGATGATAATGGAGAAAAAATAAATGATATTCTGGAAAAAGCTGATAAGTTAAACACATATTTCCAAAGCGTTTTCACTACCAGAACTTTAGATCCAATTGAACCACTAAATAAACATTTCAAACATCCGATGCCCGAAATCGCTATTGAGTCTCGCGGTATAGAGAATCAACTAAAAAACATAAACACCAAGAAATCCCCCGGTCCTGACCAATTTACGAATTAGATCGAGTACAAAGAAGAGCGGCGAGATATGTAAAAGGGTGTTACGATAGGGAAAGCAGTGTGTCTGGTATGTTAGCCGAATTGGGATGGGAATCGCTGTCACAACGCAGGCTGAATTATAGACTTAAGCTTCTGGGAAAATTTAAGGAGGGACATTTCATTAATGACGTTAATCATATATTGCTGGCTCCGACTTATAATGGTAGGCTCGATAATTCTAATAAAATTAATGAGATAGATTGCAGGACGGACAGGTTCAAAATGTCATTTTTTCCGCGTACGATTCGAGATCAGAACGTTAAACATCGCGTAAATCGGTAAAAATTATAGAGGTAATATTCAGAGTAGGTCGATAGTATTTTTTTCTTTTTATTACCTGCATGTTCAAATCAACGTGTGACCAACGTGTGACATGCAATGCTTTTTTTTGCATGCATGAGTGTCTGTGGGATTGGTGGCGGGTTTCGAGGCATGCATGGTATTCGTGGGTGTGTCCTGCATGATTGGGATTTGGTAGTTTTTTTTCTTTTTTTCCCTAATTGCTTTTGAAGGTATAGTGTTTGTTTTGCAGTGTTCAATTTTGATTATTGTGTCATTGTTCCTGGTGTGGATGCACCCCCTGCCACACACCCTCGAGGTGGCTTGCAGGGTATGTCGTAGATATAGATATAGATTTGTTAAAGGCCGTTATGATAATGGTATAAGTGTTACGAGTTTAATAGAAGAACTAGGATGGGAATATTACTAGATATCAGAACGCAGGTTAAAATTTAGGTTCAAACTTTTTCGTAAATTCGAAACCGATTTGTACCCAGATGACGATAGATATATATTATGAGCGAATGCGTAAAATGCTAGGTTTGGTAATATTAAGAAGATTAGAGAGATAGATTGTCGTACCGATGGAAATTAAAATTAAAGTAATCGGTGTAATTAAATGGAATATTTATAGAGGACTGACGGATTGAAGAGCAGGAGAAGTGAATCTTGGTGTTACATCTATTTTTTTGCACCACATTCAGTTCCTTTGCAGAGCGTAGCCTTAGGAAAACGACATTTTAAAGTCATTATAATATGTTCCGTTGGAAGTTGTGATAAGGAATGGGGAGTGTCTACAATTCGCTCTCCTTTTCAAACTCAAACCCCAGACGAGCAGAAAATGGATGATTTAGCGCCAAAAAGGTCCCTGGAGCGCGCCCTCAGGACGGAAGAGTTTTATCGAGCGTGATGACGTGTGGCTATGCGGGAAAACGGGGGTGCGAAATCCATGACGTCACTTTCATCCCTCATTCGAGCAACGTGGCGTGAAGTGGGGTTAAGCGAGCCAAAAGGTTCCCCAAAATTCTTAAAGTGATATGCCCACCTCTGGACGCTTTGGCTCATCGGGTCGTAACGGGAAAGTACGGAAACTAGGGCCTCTTCTACATATTTTTGTTTTCAAGCAAGAATATTTGAGCTTTATTTACATCTACATCTAATTAATACCCTGAATTCCACGATGAAGGCGTGTGGCATAGGGTGAATTTACACCAAACATCCATTACATATCATGCATCCCACGATATTTTAGTTTCTGGCGAAAATAATATTCCAGTGGATGCTATATTTCTCGACTTCAAGAAAGCTTTTGACAAGGTTTCTCATAGAAAACTAATTCCGAAATTAAAATCTTATGGTTTAGACAGTAACATTATAGCATGGATTAATGATTTTCTGCATGATCGGGTTCAAAGGGTTGTTTTGGACGGTGTTTCCTCACCGGCAACTAAAGTCACTTCGGGTGTCCCACAAGGTAGTGTGATAGGTCCACCCCCATTCCTTTTGTACATAAATGATATCCATAAGGTGGTAAAAAGTAAGCTTCGTCTATTTGCCGATGACGCAGTAGTATACAGGGAAATTCCATGCCCAAACGATAAAGAATGTTTAAATATTGACCTACAAGCAATTGAAACTTGGTGTGATACATGTTAGAATTAAACTTAAAAAAATGTCTTGTAATAAATTTTTGTAAAGAATAGCTCTCCTCCAACCACCTACAAAATAAGTAATAATGAATTAACAAACGTGGAATACATTAAATATCTTGTAATAAGACTGACACATGATCTATTCTGGGGTAAACACATACGTGAAATAGTGGGTCAAGCGAATCGTAAACTGGGATTCGTCAAAAGAGTACTGGGTAAATGTGACGATCATGAACGAGAAATCAGCTACTTTTCCCTTGTTAGACCTAATTTGCAATATGCTGCCAGTGCATGGGATCCCTACGAAATCGGTCTAAATAACGAACTTGAACGTGTGCAGCGAAGATCAGCAAGATTGGTAAAGGGACAGTATGATAACCTTACTAGCGTAACCAGTCTATTAAATGAATTAAATTGGGAATCATTGTCAGATCGCAGGTTTAAATTTAGACTTAATCTCCTTTATGGTGGCTTGCAGGGTATTATGTAGATGTAGATGCATAAAAAGGATTAGTAATTATGTTTTAGTCTAAACTTCAAAATTTGAAAAAAATATAAAAATAGCAAAGGAAGCTTGCAAAAACACGCTGTAAGTTGGATTAGCTTAAAGTCCCTACAGCAACATGCATCAACCTATTCTATCCATTGATTGGATGTATTTACAGCTATTCGTGTCCCTAATTGTTTGAGGAAAGAAGGACATTTTGAATCTGTGAGTTCGGCAATCATATTCTGTAAATTCAAAGCAAAAAGCTAAGGGATAGGTAGGTGAAATATTGTAGAGTAGTCTGCAGTGCATGATGCATGTATTAACAACCAATCCCTTTATTACTATGAAAATACCAAACGTGCATCTGCATGTGACCCTATTATTTAGCATGTTATCTTGTAGTACAATGTCAATAGTGCATGCATGGTGATCTTCACCCCCTGGCACACACCCTCTCGGTGGGTTGCAGGGTATCGCGTGGATGTAGATGTAGTTGAGAAGGACTCAATCAGGGTACGTTCTGAGGATTGCAGAGGGTAAGACGAGAGTAGAGGCAGGGGAGAAGTTTATTTGAGGAGAGATGACCCTGGAGTAGTGAGTTCGGGGAGGGGGGGGTAGGGGGAGGGAGGGGGGTAGGGGGAGGGGTGGCGCTGTCATAATGGATGCGAAGCGCCGGGGCAAGGCGCCGTATTTCAACATGGCGTCATCCCTTGCCCGCAGCGGAAAATGATATTCCACTCCACGGGGCGCCTCTTCAATCGTCTCCAATCTGAGGAACCCTATAAATACATCCCCCGCTCAACCACTTGCCTCCTATCGCATCGGAAGTTATGAGGGAAAAAAACGAATCAGGATGAAATATGGGCGTCCGATACATTATTTTCGCCGCATAGGATTCCACTGGGTCGTTCTTACATAGAGCTCCTTCACGCGCTCAACACTTCTCTCTTTCATACGGAAGATGAGACTCCGTAAGAATCCAACATTTTGTAGCGCACCGCGCCATTCTTTTTTTTTACATTTTCCCTTTTTCGGGATCTCGACAATTTGGCCGGGTCACCTCCTGAGCTCCGAGAAATGGCTTCCTTTCGATCTTATCCTCTTGACCTACTGAAGAAGCTCTGGACAAGTATAAAATTGCTCCTCTTTTCAAGAAAAATACGGGAAGGCAAATTCAGATACATGGATGCGACAGTATCGGACCTTTCTCTATTATAAATCCTATTTTAGTTTAATTTATTGTTGAACTGCATACCGATAGGGCCAAATAAAAATTTCTACTTTCCACTGGTCAGGCCCCACCTAGAATATGCAGCCAGTGTATGGGATCCGAATGAATTAGGCTTGATCAGAGAGCTATAGCTATATCTATAGATAATGTGCAGCGTAGAGCAGCAAGGTTTGTTAGAGGATGTCACGATGGGAACAGTAGTGTATCAGCATTAATAAGATCGCACGTTAAAGTACAGGTTGAAGGTTCTGCAGTAATTTAAAACGGATAGTTTTAATGGAGTTGCTAAGAAAATAAATTGGAAACCCCTGCTTGTTATGCTAGATTAGACCAGATAAATAAGATTAGAGATAGATTGTCATACCGATGGAAACAGAATCTCCCGTACCATTAGAGAACATAATAGTCAGCATAGAAAAGGGATAGCTGGTGAAATATTGTTAGAGCTGTCTGCAGTGCATGATGAAGGGCCAAAGTGCAGGATGAAGGGATGAAGGGGAATTTTAAAGGGCCAGTATGATAAGCTTATTAGCGTAACCGTTCTATTAAATGAATTAAATTGGGAATCATTGTCAGATCGCAGGTTGAAATTTAGATTTAATCTCTTAAATAAATTCCAAGACCATATTTTCAGTGATGATGTTAAAAATATTTTGCGGTCCCCAACTTACTATGGTAGACTGGACCATAATCACAATTTTAGAGAAATAGATTGCCGAACTGACAGATTCAAAATGTCCTTTTTTCCTCGTACTCTTAGGGATATGAATAACGGTAAATGTATCCAGTACGAGAGTAACAATGGATAACATTGGTAGCTGCATGTTGGTATAAGAACTTAAAGCTAACCCAACTAACAGCATGTTTTTGCATGTATTCTTTGCTATTTTAATTTTTAATTACAAATTTTTATGCATAATATGTAGTGCATGTTTGGTGAGAGTTCACCCCCTGCCACACACCTTTATGGTAGCTTGCAGGGTATTATGTAGATGTAGATGTAGATGAATGTGCTAGCATTGCTAACCCATGCATGGTAGGTAAATGCATGGAAATATTTTGAAATAAATAAAAAAGCCCTTATAACCTATAATCCCTTTATGACTATGTAGATACTAACCACATAGCTGCATGTAACCTTATTGCGTGACAAATTTCCACGTAGTAGCCTAGTTGGATGTCAATACAGCAAGTTTTGGTGATCTTCATCCCCTGCCCCACAACCTCGCTGTGTCTTGTAATATATAGCGTAGATGTAGATTAATAAGCACCTTCTCTGCAGAGATAATGCTAATAATCATTGTGATACCGTCTCTTTAAGACACATGCATACACCAAGCGTTATGTCTCTTGAATTCACATAGTTGATGACCGCAAAGAGACTTTCATTGTAAATGTAACGTGACTTTCATATTATCCACTATTCAAGAAATAAAAAGTAGTTTGTAAATGCACTACAACATTGTCTTGATTTTACTGTCGATTACATTTAAATTGGTTTACTAACACATGAACTTTCTTGGGATAAACAATTACGTGAAAAAATGGGTTAAGCTAATCCGTAACTGGGATTCATCAAAGGAGTATTGGGTAAATGTGACGGTCATGTACGAGAAATCAGCAACTTTTCCCTTGTAGGCCCTCATTTGGAATATGATGCCAGTGTATGGGATCCCTACGAAATCGGTCAAAATAATGTACTTGAACGTGTGCAGCGATGATCGGCAAGATTTGTAAAGGTGCGGTACGATAACCTTATCAGCGTAACCAGTCTATTAAATGAATTAAATTGGGAATCATTGTCAGATCGCAGGTTGAACTTTAGACTTAATCTCTTAAACAAATTACAAGACCATATTTTCAATGATGATGTAAAAAATATTTTGCGAACCCCAACTTACTATGGTAGACTGGACCACGATCACAAAATTTGAGAAATTGATTTCCGAACTGACAGATTCAAAATGTCTTTTCTTCCTCGTACAACTAGGGATATGAATAACGGTGAGTTTATCCAGTACGAGTGTAGAATTGGACAACAATGGTAGCTGCATGCTGGTATAAGGACTTGAAGCTAACCCAACTAACAGCATGTTTTTGCATGCATGCTTTGCTATTTTTATCTTTTTTCCAAGAGTGAAGTTTAGAACAGTATATAAATACTAATCCTTTTTTATGCATGATATGTAATGCATGTTTGGTGAGAATTCACCCCCTGCCACACACCTTTATGGTGGCTTGCAATGTATTATGTACATGTAGATGTAGGTATTTTCTAGTTTTCACTATCATCTGTAAATTGTCGATATATACTTGCCCAGTTTGTTCGGTGCGCTTCGTCCGCCAAGTATCTTGGCCTGTGAGAAGAAGTAGGCGTCTTAAGTGGCGTGCGTAGGGAGGGGGTCGCAGCGGACCGCTCCATACCCATCCCATGAGCCCAAGTGCCCCCAAGCGGGCAGTGGGCACCCAACAATAAGTTTCCCCTCCTTTCCTTTCCTTTGGTTTCCTTTTGCCTTTTGAAGGTTTTCTTTTGCCTTCCCTCAGCTGTGGCAGACCTTGGGCTGAAATTTGCCTCCCAGCCGGACGATTCTCGGAAGGAGGTCACTGCCTCATTGAACAAAGACGTTGTGCCTTTACAGCCGTTTTTTTTTGTTTTTCCAGCGGTGGTTGGACAGGCCAGATGACGTGCGGACGCAGTCGCTTGTCGAGTAGGCTCATTGTATCTCATTGGCTAATGTTTTGGCATCCATTTCGCTGGAAAAAATGTCTCCGTGTTGTCAATCTTTCAATTCAATCAATATCAATAGATTCAATAGATTCAAAATGGCATTTTCCCCCGTACTAAAAGAGAACAGAATAGACAGCATAGCAAAGGGATAGGTAGGGGAAATATTTTAGAGTAGTCTGTAGTGCATGATGCATATATTAACCCCTTAAATACTATAGATACTAACAATCTAGTTGCATGAGACCCTGTAGTTGCTTGTTTGCATGTTAGTATAACATGCCTGGATATCTTCACTCCCTGCCACAAACCCTCGCAGTGGCTTGCAGGGTATCGTGTAGATGTAGATGTATACTTGCTCTCTTTTCCCACGATATTTTAGTTTCTGGCGAAAATAATATTCCAGTGGATGCTATATTTCTCGACTTCAAGAAGGCTTTTGACAAGGTTTCTCACAGCAAACTAATTTTGAAGTTAAAATCTTATGGGTTAGACAGTAACATTATATCATGGATTAATGATTTTCTGCATGATCGGGTTCAAAGGGTTGTTTTGGACGGTGTTTCCTCACCGGCAATTAAAGTCACTTCGGGTGTCCCACAAGGTAGTGTGATAGGTCCACTCCTATTCCTTTTGTATATTAATGATATCCAAAAGGTGGTAAAAAGTAAGCTTCGTCTATTTGCCGATGACGCAGTAGTGTACAGGGAAATTCTATGCCCGAACGATAAAGAAAATTTAAATATTGACCTACAAGCAATTGAAACTTGGTGTGATACATGGCAGTTAGAATTAAACTTTAAGAAATGTCTTGTAATGAATTTTTGGAAAAAGAATAGCTCTCCTCCTACCACTTACAAAATAAGTAATAATGAATTAACAAACGTGGAATCCATTAAATATCTTGGAATAAGACTGACAAATGATCTTTCCTGGGGTAAACACATTCGTGAAATAATTGGTCAAGCGAATCGCAAACTGGGTTTCATTAAAAGAGTATTGGGTAAATGTGACGATCATGTACGAGAAATCAGCTACTTTTCCCTTGTTAGACCTCATTTGGAATATGCTGCCAGTGTATGGGATCCCTACGAAATCGGTCTAAGTAATGAACTTGAACGTGTGCAGCGAAGATCGGCAAGATTTGTAAAGGGACGATACGATAATTATATTAGCGTAACCAGTCTATTAAATGAATTGAAATGGGAATCATTGTCAGATCGCAGGTTGAAATTTAGACTTAATCTCTTCCACAAATTCCAAGGCAATATTTTCAGTGATGATGTTAAAAATATTTTACGAACCCCAACTTACTATGGCAGACTGGACCATAATCATAAAGTTAGAGAAATTGATTGCCGAACTGACCGATTCAAAATGTCCTTTTTCCCTCGCACAATAAGAGATACGAATAACGGTAAATATGTCCTATCGGAGAGTAGCAATGAATAGCATTGGTAGCTGCATGTTGGTATGAGTACTTAAAGCTAACCCTACTAACAGAATGTTTTTGCATGTTTTATTTGCAATTACTATCTTTTTTAAATAGTGTAGTTCTGACTACTATATTAATACTATTCCTTTTTTATGCATGATATGTAGTGCATGTTTGGTGAGCAATCACCCCCTGCCACACACCCTTGTGGTGGCTTGCAGGGTATTATGTAGATGTAGATGTAGATGTAGATCTTGAAGGCACCGTGTCCAGTGTATGGGATCCCTACGAAATCGGTCTAAGTAATGAACTTGAACGTGTGCAGCGAAGATCGGCAGGATTTGTAAATGGACGATACGATAATTATATTAGCGTAACCAGTCTATTAAATGAATTGAAATGGGAATCATTGTCAGATCGCAGGTTGAAATTTAGACTTAATCTCTTAAACAAATTCCAAGGCAATATTTTCAGTGATGATGTGAAAAATATTTTACGAACCCCAACTTACTATGGCAGACTGGACCATAATCATAAAATTAGAGAAATTGATTGCCGAAATAACCGATTCATAATGTCCTTTTTCCCTCGCACAATTAGAGATACGAATGACGGTAAATATGCCCTATCGGAGAGTAGCAATGAATAGCATTGGTAGCTGCATGTTGGTATGAGTACTTAAAGCTAACCCTACTAACAGAATGTTTTTGCATGGTTGCTTTGCAATTTCTATCTTTTTTAAATAGTGTAGTTCTGACTACTATATTAATACTATTCCTTTTTTATGCATGATATGTAGTGCATGTTTGGTGAGCAATCACCCCCTGCCACACACCCTTGTGGTGGCTTGCAGGGTATTATGTAGATGTAGATGTAGGGACTTTAAACATTTGCCTTTCATGTACGTATGTACCTCCGCTTCCTCATCTACTCCTCCAATCCTCGGACTCTCCTTCCATTTGCGTCTCTTTATTCGTTTCCTACCATTCCCATTGTCCCACAGTTCACCGTCTTCACTTTTTTTCAAGCACTCAAAATCATTTTTTACTCCTCTTTACTCAAATATGGTGATGCCTTAAATGTTTCCCTATGTGCTTATCTGTATGTCGGAAATTATTATTTTCCATCGTGCGTTTATTTGCTTCATTTTCATTCGTTTCTTCCGCGTGTTTCAACGATAAAATTCTCGTCCAGTACACCATATTTATATTGATTCCGATATTCTCTCTTCACTCGTTATCGTCGCTAACATTTTTTAGGTGGTTCCGGCTTCACGTTGCCAATGAAGTTGTAAACACGGGATTTCTTTGTTGATTAAGTTTGCATCCCTTAGTTTGTCCACCAGCGTACACTAGTCTACATCTGCATCTACACGATAGCTACCCTGCAAGCCACCGCTAGGGTGTGTGGCAATGCGTGAAGATCACCAAGCATGCAACATAGACATGCAAACATGCTACTATAGGATCTCAGGCATTTAGTCAAAGAAACGCACTTAATAATAACGCAGAAATCAAAATAATAGCTAAAAAATAAAATGTCCACTCAATCGGATC
This sequence comes from Platycnemis pennipes, assembly GCA_933228895.1. NCBI lineage: Eukaryota > Metazoa > Arthropoda > Insecta > Odonata > Platycnemididae > Platycnemis > Platycnemis pennipes. Next base: position 155,669,509 of record OW121847.1, on the reverse strand, counting down.
TGAAATGGAATTACGAATCAATTTGATACTGTCTCTTTTAGATGCATAAATGCATACGATGGTCAGATTAAGATAGAACACAAAATGGAACGGAAGATCAGCGGAATAATGACATGAATGAGATGCATGGAATGGATCACGAGAATTGTCAAGAAGATGAAGAAGCATTTTCATATAAAGAGGTTTGCCGGAAGATGAACTGAGGGAAATGTTGCGTCAAAATATCTCAGACTTGATGGCAATGGATGAAAATGGAGTTTATATGCGAACAGCAGGGAGAGACATGCAAAGTGCGATGGATGAATATGGAACCTTTATTCTCAATGCAATATGATGCGGAGATAAACAAGACTCACTGTATTTGTATTCTTCAACTAAGCAAATTTTGTCATACATTACGTTATGTACTGAAAAAAATCAGATGTGCATGACTACTAGCTAAACGTAACCCCTCCTTTATTGCCCAAGTTCTCTATAACACAGGATATAGGTATATTGAGGAGTTTAACATTAGATTATATTAGGCAAGAAAAAATCATATCCAACATAATTTAAATTATGTGTAGCTCAAAATTTTTGAATCAATTTAAAATATTTCACGAGGAAACAACTTCTGTTTTGCGATATTGGACAAAACTAGAAAAATATCCTATATATTATATCATCTTATACTTTTGACTGCATCAATTCTCACACAAGCAGTATAGCAGCTGTGAACTATTGAAGTATACATATGCATATGTTAAAGTCGCATTCGGTCACCAAACACGTGTGATTTTTTCGCATAATTACTAAATATTCCACAAGAGGATAAAATGCAGTAATCTTCCATTATCGCTCGCAAAACACGAAATTTTAATTATTATCTGAAACAATCTGAAACAAGAACTGCCACAGATATTTTAATGGATGAAATTCACGTTTCTTTGAAAAATAATAAGGATTTGAAGAATGATTTCAAAAATAGCCTTTCCTATTGTTCCATTTTGTTCACAATGCTGAAAATGTCAATCATCAATTAAAACAGTAATAATAGAGATTTTTCCATGCAGATACAATTAGGGAACAAAAATTAAACAATCTCAGATAATAAATATTAATGGGTGATAATTTTTTCAGCCTTTTTTTATGAAATCCACAACCTTTATTTACGTACCGTTTAGAATTCTTCACACGTTTCTGGATACATTTTGTAAAACAGAAAAGAGCTAGACACTGCATGGTCTAGCAGTAACAATACGAAGTTACTTCTATTGCAAACATTAAGAAAAACACTGACTCCACAAATTTTAATGGAGATTTATTTTTCTTGCGTACAGTAACGCAGATAACTCGATAAAATATCGTATTTATAGCCTACTCACCCACAAACTATAGAATTTTAACGAAATTAAGATGCATGTTTAAATATTTTAGGGCATTCCAATATTCATCTGCAAAAAAAATATATTCCATCGGTTCTTGATATAAATGGACGTTTTCCCTACTGTACAACAGAATTTCTCTTTGAATTCCTTTTTTAAAATATTTATGATTAATTTCTTACTTTGAGTCATTTTAGATGCATGAATTAAAACGTAATTTCCGTATAAATATTAATTAAGTTTGGGGTTGATTTAATGTAATATCCAAAGCACTAGCTCCCAAATAAGTAAGTGTTTTTGTTAAAATCCCGACGGATTTTAGATTTTTAATTGGTGCTTACACTAATCCCCACTTGAGGGCTGTGTTGAGGGTATTTAAAGTTCAACACTCCGCCCGTCGGATGGGACGTAAAAGCAGTGGATCCCTTGGCGCCTTTCACCAAGAGCGGGCTAATGCCGACGCCGAGTTTCTCTCCACCATCCCTTTGTTACCTGACAAATTTCTGCCTATAGATAATTACCCACCTATCCATAATGGCGCTAATGACCTCAGCTGTCTGTCGCCTACTCTAAAACAAAAACCCGTTTTGACTTAGACTGCAATCAATTGTAATCGATAATAAGGCAACTCACTTTAACTATCTAGGTGTTGTAAACTTAAGCCTATATCCCACGGTCAAATTTTGATGCAATTTTTGGTCCTGAAAGTTTAATCCAAACGTATTTATTTTATATTTTGGATGAGACTTAAAGAGTCATTCGCAATTTTGCTCCCAAATGAACAAACCAATGAAATACGAATGAATTATAAACAAAGGAAAATTACCTCTACGGCCTATTGTGAAGAAGCCGTAGTGAAGCCAACTTGAACTGTGTGAATCATGCACAAATTCAATTAAGTTTAAATAAACAAACCGTGATTTTGATATCATATATAAATTCATATTTTCCATGCATTCGAAAAGTAAAATAAATGCCTCAGGGCTTCGTAATTACGTCCGTCAGTTCCATCAGTGCGATGATCGTCACATCCCAATTCAAAGAGTTCCAATCAAATCACTCTCGAAATGCGGATTGTAAAGCTAACCTTTCTGGAAGTCTATCATTGGTTGTTTAAATGAGTTACATGAAAATTTAGAGGAAGTTTGGTCCAAAAGGTGCGTTTGGTTTGTACACAAAATTCTGTACCCAAATCCATTTTGATACGATATTCCACAATATATCGCAAAGTCTGCATTAGCTTTATCCAATTTGTACCACAAAGTTGTATTTAAATTTGACCATGATTCATTGACTTTATGAAGAGGATACAATAACCGAACAAGTTAAGTCCTTAGAACGTGTGGGACTATTAACATAACTATAAGAAAGGAATCCTTTAACGAAACACGGTTAAATTTTTATAATGTTGGCATATGGCATAACCCATATTTGTATCGTTCCAAATGTTAGGCAAAGAGGACACAGGATCTAAGGACTTTGCAGAGAACAGATGTGAGCTTTTTTAAGATTGTTCAAGGGTGTTCGAGAGAAGATAGACTGGTTGGTTATTTAGGGGAGGCGACTGACAGCTGAGGTCATTTGCGCCATTTAGGATAGGTAGATAATTGGGTAATGGTCGGAGTTTTCAGGGAACGGAGGAAGAAGGGTGGAGAGAAACCCGCCGTCGGCATTAGCCGACTCTTAACGATAGGCGGCAAGGGGATCACGGCTTAACGTCCGTTCCGACGGACGGAGTACTGAACTTGAAATGCCCTCCATTACGCACCAAGTAGGTACCGGTTTGCCACTGAAAACTCCACCACTGCCGGGAATCGAACCCGGGCCCAAGGGATGGGAGGTCAGTACTCTAGACACCACATCAACCCAATCCCCGAGAAGATTTGCTATTTTTCAATTGTTAGACCACACTTAGAATATGCTGCGAGCATATGGGACCCTTATGAAGCAGGCTTAATTTACGAATTAGATCGAGTACAAAGAAGAGCGGCGAGATATGTAAAATGGTGTTACGATAGGGAAAGCAGTGTGTCTGGTATGTTAGCCGAATTGGGATGGGAATCGCTGTCACAACGCAGGCTGAATTATAGACTTAATCTTCTGGGAAAATTTAAGGAGGGACATTTCATTAATGACGTTAATCATATATTGCTGGCTCCGACTTATTATGGTAGGCTCGATAATTCTAATAAAATTAATGAGATAGATTGCAGGACGGACAGGTTTAAAATGTCATTTTTTCCGCGTAGGATTCGTGATCAGAACGTTAAACATCGCGTAAATCGGTAATAATTATAGAGGTAATATTCAGAGTCGGTCGATAGTTTTTTTTTAATTGTTTTATTACCTGCATGTTTAAATCAACGTGTGACTTGCATGCAATGCCTTTGTTTGCATGCATGAGTATCTATGAAATTGGTGTCGGGTTTCAAGGCATGCATGGTATTCATGGGTGTGTCCTACATGATTGGGATTTGGTAGTTTTTCTTCTTTTTTCCCCAATTACTTTTAAAGGTGTAGTGCTTGCTTTGTGGTGTTCATTTTTGTTTGTTGTGTCATTGTTCCTGGTGTGGATGCACCCCCTGCCACACACCCTCGAGGTGGCTTGCAGGGTATGTCGGTATATGTAATAGATATAAGACAGAGTAAGGAACGCTGAGAGTCAAATAAATCACAATAATAGGTAATCGATAAAAGACGACCTGGAAAGGCGGTATTCACTGTCCTTAAGCAACAACCCCGGGAGTCAAATGGAATATGCCAAACAAGGGGGAAGGAGAGTTGACCAATCAATGGCCTTAGTTGGTGAATCGGCGGAAACAATTATAATAAACTTTTTTTGGTCTTTAGTTAGTTAGACTACATATCATGCATAAAAATGTGTAATTAAAAATTAAAATAGCAAAGCATACATGCAAAAACATGCTGTTAGTTGGGTTAGCTTTAAGTCCTTATACCAACATGCAGCTACCAATGTTATCCATTGCTACTCTCGTACTGGGTACATTTACCGTTATTCATATCCCTAATAGTACGAGGAAAAAAGGACATTTTGAATCTGTCAGTTCGGCAATCTATTTCTCTAATTTTGTGATTGTGGTCCAGTCTACCATAGTAAGTTGGGGTCCGCAAAATATTTCTAACATCATCACTGAAAATATGGTCTTGGAATTTATTTAAGAGATTAAGTCTAAATTTCAACCTGCGATCTGACAATGATTCCCAATTTAATTCATTTAATAGACTGGTTACGCTAATAAGGTTATCATACCGGCCCTTGACAAATCTTGCCGATCTTCGCTGCACAAAAATTACGCAGGCAAATACAACATGCCAGAGGATACTTATCATCCGCGATTGTGCGAGAGAGGGAAACAGGAGTAGGCTGGAGAGTAAATTCTTCCTTTCATTTCTGTTTTATCATTCGATTGCCAACTTCCCCAATCCATTCCCACTGTTGTCTCTTTTTTTTCAATCTCTGCGGGACAGCGTCCATGTTGTCACGGATACGGAGCCAGACACACGGAAGCGAGCGCAGCCACGCACACGGTCAAACTCGCGAGCGAGCAGGAATTAAAAAAAAAAAAACAAATGAAGACAGGAGTGGCGCACCCGAGCACTTATTCCTGGGGCGGTCGCTTGATACGGGTTCATCTCGACAATGTGTGTGGGGGAGGGTCGGTGAGGCCCTTTGTGGCCCCACAGGCGATGGCCTCTTTTCATTTCCCCCCCCATTCGCCAGGGTTTGCGAATGTGAGGCGCCGTAACA